>ML660201.1:53639428-53695107 GCA_007570785.1 Antilocapra americana
CCGCTCGGCCCCGCTCGGGTCTCCCCGACGGGCTCTGTCCACCTGCTCGGCCCCGCTCGGCTCTCCTCGGCTCCGCTCGGCTCTCCTCAGCCCCGCTCGGCCCCGCTCGGCTCTCCTCGGCCCACCTGCTCGGCCGCTGTCAACCCGTGGAACAATCGCGACTCGCGCGTCCCTGGCTGGGCGCCGCGGTCCTTGCCGGTCCGGCTCGGCCCTATTCGGCCCGCAGCCTCGTCGCCCTCTCGGGTCGCCCGAGGCCCCGCCCCTGCCCCCCGTCGGCGGCCGGGCCTCGGAGGGGCCGCTCCCGCCGCCGCGTCGCCGAGGGGCAGCGCTGGGCTTCGGACCGTCCCGGCCCCCGCGCCGCGCCCGGAGCGCCTTGGGCCGGCCTCTGCCGGCAGCCGCGTCGTCGCGGGGCGCGGGCCCGGGTGCGGGGACGCGAGGAGGCCGCCGCCGCCGCCCAGGGCCGTGCCTTTCGGCGAGCCGCCCGCCCTGTCGGCAGAGGCCGGCTCCTTCCCACGCGGGAGCGCTCTGCGGGCCGCCCAGGACCTGGGGGAGGCGGCTGCGCGGGGGCCGCCCCGCTCCGCGCCCTTCGGCCGGCCGGGCCGAGGGGAGGGTGGTCCACGGCCTCCCCTGAGGTTCACCCGCAGACCTTCCCTAGCCGGGAACTCCAAGCTGGGGAGGCAGGGCAACAGGGGGGTCCCTGGATTGCAAGCTGCAGAAACGGGATGTAGGGATTTAAGTGAGAACAATTGTTCGAAAGGATATACTGAAAGGTTGGGGAATGAAGGGAGGCCTGAAGACTAAGAAACAGTAGAAGTCAGTGAAACAGGAGCTGGGCTGCCCCAGGGAGTCTCGGTACCCAAGACCTCTGAACAGTCACCCCTGGATGCTGAGCTGTCACTGCTTGGACTGTCCAGATTAGAGGGTCTGATTAACGGGACATACGTGTCAGGAAATTCTTCACATTGGAGTCGGTTTTGAAGGATGAATAGTTTGCCAAAGGGAAAAGAAGGGTGCTTCCACACAGGAGGAGCAGGGACAGGACATGTTATGACAGGGCAGGGATCTGGGGGCCACACTATGCTAGGTGCTTTCCTGGTCATCTTATTCAATGCTCACAAACCCTACGAACTAAGCGCTGTTAATTTTGGGGGGAAATGCGTTTATCTTCTTCCTAAAATTGCTAGATGCTTTTCTAAAGAATTCAAGCTAGATAGCAAAATGCTGCAAAAATTGAGGATGGGGGTAGGGGTAATCAAATTCTAGTACCCCAAATGTCCAAGATAAGCAACATCATCACAGTATTACATTTACCCTGCTACCTCCCTTCCCTTGGATATTTAGTGCTAGTTCTGGGTTTATTTGGGAGCATTACTCACCTCTATTACCTTAGCTTTCCCCCCTATGAGTTCCACGTTTAGTTTTATCTCTTGGTGGGCATAGCCTCAACTGATGAATGTGAACATTGAGCTTTGTTCAAAGACACATTGCCTGTGGCAGATCAGTGGAGGAGTCAAGATTCCGAGTTAGATTTTCCTGACTCCAAAGACTACCCAGGAGACAGGAGCTTTTGGTAGGAGGTTGGCATCTGGGGAAGGGGAGAGTCACTCTCTCTCCTTGAACCTTCTGGGGAGGCCAGAGGGGGCTGAACAAGACACATGGCTAATTCTTCCCCAGGGCTCAGTTTCAGAGCTGAGCAGAAAACCTGTGGTGCCTCTAACCCAGCCCCAGAGGTCTGAGGAGGGAATGAGTGACACAGGTTGCTAGTTTTACCTGGAGGCTGAGAACTGTGGACAGAAAGTAGGACAATGAGGAAAGCATCTCCTTTCCTATTGTAGAAACAAAAATTCCCAACCAGGGTCTAAACAATGAAAACTTTCTTTCACTTGAGGGGTAAATAATAAAGCCCAGAGTTGGGCAGCCTGAGCCGCAATGGCAGCTCGACCATATCCCCCGATCTTTCTTGTTTTCCAGACCACCATCCTTCTCAAGATGGTGGCCAGAGGTTAGCAAAGAAGGGGGAACCCAAGGGACTAGGAGCCCAGAGACTTGCACTTGAGTCTCCCTGGCCAGAACAGAATTCTGTGGACGATGCTGGGAAATGTAGTTTTTTAAGTCCAAAGACAGAAGCTTCATCTTCAATGGTAACTTGTATTTCTTCATCACTTCTTAATCTACAGTCACAACAGCCTCACCGTTCACTCACAGATGTTTAAAGTTCCAGCTGTGGGTCAGGCACAGACTTGTTGGATGTTTAGTGATGACTAAATAAGGGTCCATCCTCACAGGGTCACTTGAGTGTTCCCTAAGTGCCAAGCAGCTGGTAGCAATCACTCCCTTTAATTCTCCTAGCAGCACTGGGAAGTGAGTACTATTTTCCCATCTGATGGACAAGTCAACGGAGGCTCTGAGAGGCTAATGATCTATTCAAGGTGCCATCATTATATAACAGAGCCAGAATTCAAACCCATGTTGGTCTACTTTAAATCTTTGGCTATTCACCATTTTTTCCATCCTTCACTATGCTCCATGCCTGGGACCTACCCCTCAGAAATGCTGATTTACTGGTTGGAGGTAGAACCTGGGCATCAGTGTACTTGATTACCTTCTTTAGTCTCACAGCAACTGGAGATGGTATTTTCTCTCTATTTAAAATTGGGGAAGCTAGGATCCAGAGAGGTAGGCTCACTTGCCCAAAGTCACAGAGCAAGTTCTCCGTGGCGCTGGGAGATATGTGCCCATCTCCTAGCCTTCTCCAAAGAGCTGTCCTTGGCTCCAGAAAAAGATAGCTTCCACAGACTTGAGGGGAAGCTACCACACTGGCCAAGCCCTCCACCCCAGCCAGCCCGGAAGCCTCCCTGGAGATGTGTGTGCCCGAGGGGTAGGGCACCACGTGGCAGCCGGGTGATAAAGGGCTGGGCTGGGCCAGGATGTACGGTGGAAGCCCAGCCCGCTGAAGGCAGAGGCGCGGCTGGGCCAGGGTGGGGGCCGGACATAGGAATGCACTTTTTCCCCAGCACAACACGCCAAAGGTTTCCTCCGCCCAGACTGAGCCCTGCCTGATATGTCAGGCCCCAAATGGGTCCCCCAGCCAGGGACTGGAGGACTGGCTGGCGGGCAGGGGCCCACAGCCAGTCCCCGGAGGAAGTCACATGGCCGGGGGGGTGGTCACAGGCTTGACCCAGGAATGGTGCAGGGAGGGAGATATTTCAGGCCCGAGAGGAAGGACCCAGCCCACGAGATGAGTCACCAGGGACAGATTATCCTGAGGAAGACCTTGGGGGCGGAATTGTGATAAGCACCTTCCTCCCAAGGTGACCAGAAGCCCACGTGAGCTGCCAGCGGACCGTGAGGCTCGCGTGGCTGGAGTATTCAGCTGTGTGTAAGAATAGCTCCAGGTACTTTCCAGAAGGGGCTTCTCAGGGACCTTACGGCAGAAGGATGAGCGCCTATGACTGGAAGATGAGAAAACAGAGCCTTGGGGACGAGTCGCTCGTTCAAGGTCACGCGGGCAGAAATGGGCTCTGAAGGGGGACTTGGCCTCTTCATCTGTTGCCACCAGCTCCTCCTGTTCCTGGCACTCTGGCCTGGACATGAAGTCTCGTAGATAAAACCGCTGGCTGCAGGCTCCTCATGGCAAACCAGGTGTCAGGCCTTATACTTGCTTCTGGAAGACGCGCTAGACTTGTCCGAACTGCTCAACGTACAAACGGGAAGGATGGCGTCCAGAAGGGCAAAGGGCATTCTGGTACCACCAGGCTCCAAGCCCCCCATCCCCTCCCACACACTGTAGTTGGTGTACAATGGCCTTGTGATGACTTTAACCCCAAGGTCAGTGGAAAATCCCATGCGAGGATCCACCTGTGGGCTCACAAACCATGACAGTCCTCGGAAACAAACACGGACAGGGTTGCTCGAGCTTGAGAAGGCTGTCTGTGGGCTCCTCCCCACACCAAATGTCCCTTTGACCCATCTTTGTTACAGACAGACCTCGCTGTAGTGTGGTTCAAAGATTGTTTTTTTTTTTTTAGTAAATTGAAGGTTTGTGGCAACCCTGTGTTCAGTAAATCTATCAACGCCCATTTTCCAATGGTGTTTGTTCGCTTTGGGTCTCTGCGCCACATTCTGGTAATTCTCGGGATATTTCAACTTTTTCAACATTTTTATATTTGTTGAGGTGATCTCTGATGCGTGGGCATTACATTACTGCTGCACAGAGGCCACAGATCACTGAAGGGTCAGATGACGGCTAGCATTTTTTAGCAACAAAGTATTTTTAAATTAAAGTGTGTACTTTTTTTTGGACATAATGCTATTGCACATGTAACAGACTATTGTATAGTATAGTGTAAACATAGCTTTATATGCACTGGGAAACCAAAAAATTCTTATGACTTGCTTTATTGAGATATTTGCATTACTGTCTGGATCATTGGTGGTCTGGATCCAAACCCACGACAGCTCAGAGGTCTGCCTGTATTACATTGTTTAGTATATACTATCATAAAACTAAGTATAGGCTCTTCTAAAGTCAGCAAGTTACAGATTAAATATAGTCAATGGCTGTCAACACAGAGGTAAACAGCAGGGCCATCAGCGGAGGGTGGCCTTCAGTCAGGAAGCTGTCATCCCCAATCGTCCAAGATCCGTGGATGTTCTATTCACGGTGCACTGAAATAAGACAATTTTAAAATTATCGCTCTTGGACCCTTGAGCATGTCTCTGGAAAACTAAGGGTCTGCAGAAGTTCCTTTGGGGGAGATGCAGACATAGGGCAGCTGTGACTGAGCTGGAGACATCAAGGCCCGAGACAGTGGAGACCTGCTCTTCCTCTTCCTGAATCGAAGTGAGCTGCCTCCTGGTGAGAGCTCTGGGCACTGTGGCCCCCACTCAGCCAGGACGGGTAAAAGGGGGATGGGCTCTGCGTGAGGCCTGGGCTCCACTGAAGCCAGACTTGGCTGGTGCCTTGGGAGCTGGTTATAAGCAGAGAAGCGATGCTCACCTCCACCAGAAGTCCAGGAGAGGACCTGGGCACTTTTTTTTCTTGGTAACCAAGTCATTCTGTTGCACCTGGAAGTTCGAAAAACACTGATCTAGATGACCTTTAAGATTCCCGAGGGTCCTAAAAGGCTGGACAATATACAATATTATCACCGAAATCATCTTCATCAGCATCAAGGAGCTATCACATGCTGAGTGCTTGATATCTACCAGACACTCTGCTAAATGCTCACATACAGGACTGCATATAATTCGTGAGGGAGCGTTATCATCCTCACCCCAGTTTGCAGAGGAGGTGACATGCAATGACTTCCTCGGAGCCACGCAGAGCAGTGACCAAGGAGAATGTCACCCTCCTGGCTCCCACACGAGCGCTCTGCCCCACGCCCCATGGCTCTGTGTTCCTCGTGCTGGAAAGGCCCCAATTTCCCCCACAGGCTGCCCCAGGCAGCAGGTCACTGGGAGCCTGGCTCTTGGGAATCTCCACGCCTTCCAAATACTTCAGTGATGAAAGCTTCGCCTCTGGTTTGCGTTGCTGACATTTTTCTCATAAGCACAAATGAAGGCAGAGACTGTCTTACAATGTCCTCTCCTGATTAGTGGTGTCACCGAGTGGCGTCTGTGGCCACCGCCATTGATTTAACATCCCAAATGCATCCACGGCCCTTACTACGCTCCAGGCCGCCTTCTGAGCACCTTATGTGAGCGTCTCAAACCTCACGATGCGCGGAGATAGAACCTATTACCACCCCCAGTTTACAGACGCGCCAAGGAGAGGACCTACCCCAAGGTCACGGAGACAAACGTGGAGCCAGGCTTTGACCCCCCCTAAGAGCCCACACTTAAGAGTTGGTCTGGCAACCACCCCACCAGGTGTGTTAGGACCCATTACTGCAAGCCTTGGGAACCAAGGAGCCTCTGTCTCCAGCAGGGGGCGCCAAAGCCCCCAGCCGCGCCCCAGGCCTGCCGGAGGTGGCTCAAGAGAGCGTCTCTGAATGCAGAATGCCCCCGCCTCCCCTGCAGGGTCTGACCCTGCAAGCTCCTTGCTCCCTGTTGGCTCTCAGTGACTTCCAAGCTGCTCCTGCTCCCAGCTGGTTCTTTCCATCATACTCAGCCTCTCTTTGGGGGCTTCCCCTGTGGCTCAGAGGGTAAGGAATCTGCTTGCAACCCAGGAGACCCAAGTTCGATCCCTGGGACGGGAAGATGCCCTGGAGAAGGGAACGGCAACCCACTCCAGTATTCTTGCCTGGAGAATCCCATGGACAGAGGAGCTTGTGCAGGCTACAGTCCACCGGATGGCAAAGAGTCGGACTAACACTCACACTTTCAGGCTCTCTGCTTCCCAAGGCAGTGTCCCATTCCTGCCTTGGCTTAACCGACTGCCCACTGCTGGGTGCGGAGACCTCAGTCACCCTCGGAAGCCCAAACCCTTCCTCCCGGCTCACACGTTCACCTATCTGATCAGTGACCTACAGGCACATCAAACTCAGTACCTCCAAAACCAAGTTCATGGGCCTCAGACCAGCCTCTCCTGTGCCCAGCTCCATGTTGTCCTCACCTCAGTCCTGGTGCCTCTCTACCCCGTCTGCCTGCCTTCAGACTGTCTCCATCCACTGGTCTCCTTGCGCCTTGTCCAACCTGAGCCCTCTCTCCCCCCAATAACCTCCCACCCCATGTCCTGCCTCCCTCTACTGGTCCCATAACAGCCGCCACGTGCCTTCTGAAGCACAAACCGGAGGCTGTCACACCCCGCTTCTCTTTCGGAGAAGGCCTATACTTATTCACTTTCCTTGTTGGTTCAGTCGCGGAGCCGTTCTGACTCTTTCAAACCCCACGGACTGCAGCACACCAGGCCTCCCTGTCTCTCACCATCTCCCGGAGCTTGTACCCTGAATTTATCCCCAGACCTCCTCTTGGCCCTCATCTCTGCAGCCCTTCCCACCCCATTCCCTCCAACACTCCGTTCTTATTAGCAAGAAGAGAAACACCACAGTATCCTGAGAGGACTAAATGAGTTAATATGCTGAAGAGTTCTTAATGACCTCACCTGGCATGCAGCACGTGCTGCCTATGTGATGATTCAACTGGTCTTCAAACTACTTGCCTCTGGAGGACAGACACTGAATTATTTATTTGATCCACCTGCCCCAAAGTCCTGGTTGTGAACCAGTCCCTGGCTGTGAATGTCCCCTAATATTTGTGACCTGAGTGTGTCTTTGGTCTAAGAATTACGGTGTGCAGAAAACAAAGAGCACTTTTGAGTGACCTTCTGGAAGCAGGCTGCTCAGGGCTGGGAGAGACAGAGGGATGGCTGCTCGCCTGCCCATGGAGCCCCATGGGGTCTGCAAGCCATCTCCCTGCTCCCGCCTCGCTGACCTTCCTCTCTGGAGCACAGCTGTCTTCCCCTCCTGGGGCTCCTGCCCACCCATGAGCCTCTGTCCTGCCTTCCTCCTCCCTGCCCTTCAGGTCTCACGTCTAAAATCAACCCTCCAGCCCCAGTGCTGTCTCTCTCCATCACTGTCTTATCGTCTGCACCTGCCCCTCTGACGTCTCCCATTACGCACTTGTTTACCTCGGGTCTGCCTCCCCCACCAGCTCGGAGAGAAGGATGTTGTACTTACTCTTTAAAATATCCTCGTCGCCCACCCTGGGGCATGGCACAGACATCTGTGCAACCGGAATGGACGCTAAAATAGTGGTTTTCTTTGACCCTGTGTGACTTAGAAAAGCCATTCAGAGGTAAGAACTCTGGGGAGCCGGGAGCTGTTCACTAGAGTCACGCATGCCTTGTTTGCGATCTGGCTCGGTCACTCCACCAGCTTGTGTCTTTGGAAAAACACCCTCGCTGCCCTGAGCCTCGATTTCTTTCGTTGCAGTCTGGGTCCCAAAGCCCCTGGCTCACTGGACTGCGCTGTATATCATGGGAAGGGGTCAGCACCTCTGGTCAGCGTGGACGCTGTCCCCGTGAGCGAGCCAGGCCTACCTGCGCCGCCCGCCAGGTGTCGCCGCGAGCGCGCGCTGAGCCGCCGGCTGCGCTCAGAACCCTCGGGCGCTTTACCAGCGGGGCGTCCAGGCCTCCGCCCGACTCCAGCTGTCGTCCAGGAGCGGGATCCCAGCGGAGGCTGTCTCACCTGGGCACCCACCTGCCGCCCTGCCTGGAATAGACGGGGGTGACGAGGAATATGCTGAGCCAAGTCATCCCCCTCCGCCACTAGCCCTGCGAAAGGGGGCGCCCTCCCCCGAAGCTGGGGGGGGGACCTGGGTGAGCTCTCCACGACCCCCCCCCAGCTCCGAGCACTCGGCGGGACCGAGAGGCAGGCCCGGGCGCCAGCGAGGGTTCTCGGCCGAATCCCGATCCCCCCCCAATCCGAGGGCCGTCCCTGAGCGTCCGTTCGCCCCGCAGTTCGCGCGTTGGCGCCGGAGGGGCGGCTCGTGCGGACTCCCGATGCCCCCCACCCGGCTGGGCGCCCGGGAACCGGGAGGGGGCGCCGCGGGAGCGCGTGGGGCAAGCGCGAGCGCGCTCGGAGCAGGCGGCCCTGTCCCGCGGGAGCGGGGGCGCGGGGGCGCGGGGCGGGCGCTCCCGGGAGGCGGGAGGGGGACGGTGGGAGGGGCGGGGGCGGGCGGCTGCAGCGCCCCCGCACGCCCCGCGCCTCGCACACTCGCCCCGGCCGCTCGCGCGCAGCCCGGCGTCGCCCCGCGCCGCGCTCGCTCCTCCCTCCTCCCCGGGGCTCGGTGGCTCCCGCGCTCCCGGCGAGGCTCCGGCGCCGAGCGCGCGGACGGGCGCAGTACAGACGGCCTCGGGAAGCCTCGGCCCGCGCCTCCAGGGCGGGCTATGTGGATTGCCCCGCCAGGGCCGGCCCGCGGGATCAGCCCGGCCCGGCCCGCGGCCCCGGCGGCCAGCGGGGACTATGAACCGGAAAGCGCGGCGCTGCCTGGGCCACCTCTTTCTCAGCCTGGGCATGGTCTACCTCCGGATCGGGTAAGGGCCGTTCGCACCCCCTGCACGAGCGTCCCGGCAAAGTTGGCGTGTCTCGGGGAGTGGTTGAGCCGCCCGCGAGCCGCCTCCGGCCGCCAACTTCCTCGGCTCCGCAGAGAGGCCGAGGGGGTGAGGTGCGGGAGCGGTGGGCGCACAAAGGGCCCCCGCAGGCGCGGGCCCCAGGGGCGCGCACAGCTCTAGACACGGGCAGCGGGACCTGCCGTCCTGGGAATGCCCGAGCGAGGAAGCCCCCCACCCCCAAGCCAGAGACAACCCATAGGGACGCTCCAGCGCGGGGGACTCTGAAGAGGGTCCCCCGCTGCAAAGGGTCAGCGCCTTCCAGGGACACTCAGAGTGGGGCATGGGACCACCAGCCAGGACCACCGCCGCTCCCAGGGAGCTCAGCCCCCAGAGTCCGAGAGAAAGTGTCCACAGAGGGGCGGGCACAACCAATGCTAGTGCAAGGCAGTCCCCGGGTGGCAGGCGGGGCGGGTCTGCGAGCAGGGAACAGGTACCCGGAGGGAGGGACGTTCCCTGGGCCAAAGCACAGAAGCCTGGGCACCGCGCGTTTCCAGGGACCCTCAGACCCCCGGGCAGACGCACACAAGGGCAGAGCTGGAGATGGCCCGAGACACCCGGGGACGCCAACTCGCGAGCCAGCGCCGGCGAGAGGCGGGACAGCCCGCCCCCTAAAGCTGGGCACCCGAGGCGGCCGGCGCTTCGGCCGAGCGGCCCTCCCCGCCTCACCCCGGCGTTTCTAGGTGGGCCGGGGGCGGCGCTCGGGCTGGAAGGTGGGAGGGGGCGGCCCGGGACACGTCTTGGAGCTGCGTTTGCAGGGCCAGTCACCCTTTGTACTTCGGAGATGCTGCGCGTGAAGCGCGGGGGCGGGGGCTCCAGGGATGGATGGGGGGTTCCGACGCGCCGGGGCCACCCTGGCAGGTTTCACACGGGCGGCGCCCCCAGCTCCGCTTGGGGAGGGGGCGGGCGGCAGGGTCTGCGGCGGGGTGTGTGTGTGATGGGTCCTTTGTGTGGTGTCACCCGCTTCCCCCGCCTCCCCGCCCCGCCGCTCCGGCGATCTCCGAAGTTGACCGGCCGAGGCGGCCAGCAGGTGCGCACGGAGCGGACCGGGCGGCTGCCAGCCGTGACCGCGGGCCGGGAGGCGGCTGCGGGGCTCGCGCGCTGCCTGCCTGCGGCTGTTTTAAGTGTTATTGATTCGCCCGCGTCTGGGTGGCTTTTCTTTTTATTTTTTTCCCCCTGCTTTTATCTTCATCTTGGCCTGCGCCCCGCCGCCCCGCGCGCATCCAGGAAGCCGGTGGGGCTGATTGGCGCTGGCCGCGTGCGGCTTTATCTCCTTTTTTAATTAGAAACGGGGCGGAGGGACCCGGGAGGGGAGAGAGAAAGGGAAAACAACAGAAAATAACCTCCCCTAGCCGCCCCGCCCGCCCGACCTCCCGCCGCCAGCGCCGAGACCTCACGGTCCCGCAGGGATCCAGCTGCCCAGAGGGACGGAGGGCGCCTTCCGTTCGGCGGCCACCCTTGGGGCGGGGAGAGAGGGCCGGGTCAGGCGGGAGTGGCAGGGTGGTTTGGGGCCAGGCCCTGCTGCCCTCTGCACTTCCGCTCATCCCTCTGCAAAATGGGCATGAAGGGTGAAGTTTCACAGCTCTCTCGGAGAGGCCCTCTGGTTCCGATGGATGGCAAGGCCCCTGTGTATTCTTATCTGGGTAGTTCGGGGACTCGGACACAAACCTTTTGTAACAGTCAGACCCTATAACAGGAACTGCTGCAGCAGCTCGTTTATTGAGTGCTCACTGTGTGCCTGATGCCTTTGGAGCACTTCCCATGTTTAATTTTTCAGCCTCCCTTTGAGATGCGGTCTAGTTAACACCCTCATTTTAGCAATGGGGAAACCGAAGGCGGAGAGGCGATGTCACTTGCCCAAGGCCACACAGCTTCTAGGTGAAGGAAGCTTCGGGGGCACCCTAGGCTTGAACTGTTTAGCTTTGAGACTATTTGTGCCTGTGAATTTTTCTTTTTTTACCCGATTATATGATTTCACCCTCTGCCGGTGGAGGGGGTCTCCTGGTGCTCAGCTAGGTGTTCAGAGGTCTCTCCCGTCTTGTGGCCAGAGCATCTCCACTTGACTTCCTCTTTTTATGCTGCCTCTTCCTCAGATAATGCAAACCTTCTAGCTCTGTGTTTTAGTGGCTGAGACGAAGGACTGCGAGCACCTGACAGGCTCAAGGTGTCTCCCTCCGTGAGCCTCGGCTTTCAGCCGTGTAGCGTGGACACGGGAAATGAACGTGATGGTCCCTGCCCAGGAGGGCTGTTCAGAAAGACCTCGTGGTCCAGTGTGTGGGGTGGCATGGCCACGTTGCCTTTGCGTAGAGTAGGCATCCTGCAAAGCTCATGGATGCGTCCGAGGCATAGCTGGGGTGCCTCTGTGTGGCAGGCACGCAGCCTGAGGGACATTTCTGAAGCTCACGATTGGGATGGAAAGTTAGGAGGGATGGAGTGGGGAGGCAGGTTCCCTTGGGCGGGATGGTCAGGGAGGGGACCCTCAAGGTCACATGGCTGGTGGCAAGAGGCCAAGCACGTGAAGCTCAGGGGGCGAGAGCTTCCTGCCAGGATCAAGGACCCAAGGCAGAGGAGGAGGGCTGGTGTGTGGCAGGGGTGGCGGGAAAGAGGGCAGGGGTGGTCTGTTAAGCGCTTGGAGAGCAGCAAGGGTCCCCTCCCCTGGACGAATCCCAACCCCGGACCGACTTCCCATAGCCGAGCCTGGGCGGGAAGGACGAGGCGCTCGGCTTGGCGGGTCACTGACCTTGGCCATGTCAGCGGGAGCTCATTACTACAACCCAAGCAAGTGAGGTCTTCTCATTCAGAGGATGCTTGATGACCTTTCAAGGATTACACACCATGGGAGCCTCAGACAAGTGGGCCATCTTTGTGTAAGGAGAGGGCTGGCTCCAGGTCAGCGCTGCCGTCGGAGCCTCTCTGGGGTTACCGTGATGCTAGGAAGCGGCCCCACGCTCAGGCCAGACGCCCGCGAGTCACATGGTTGCCTGGCTGGGTCGCTCCGTCTGCAGCCACCCCGCACCACGGCCACCTCTGCCTGCCCGCACTCCCTGCCCTCATCCTGGAGTCCTGCAGTGCCCTCCACCCTGGGCTGGAGGTGGGGGGACTCGGCCGGTAACCAGCTTCCAGCCCTCCTGTGCTTTGCAACGCATGAAGCAAGTTTCCACCGCCAGCCATCGCGTCTCTTCAGGCTCCCCCCCCCTTCCCTGAGCCCTGGTTCCCAGCTGGCTTCTGTGGCTTCTTTCTGTTCCTTGGCAATGCCAAGCTTGTCCCCCTCCGGGGACTTTGCATCTTCTGTCCCCACCCCCACCCGGAATACTCAGCCTCAGACCTTCCCATGGCTGGTTCCCAACCCTTCAGGGCTTGGCTGCACTGTCACCTCCTCAGGGAGGCCCTCCTTGACCACTCCAGCTGAAGCGGCCCCTCCCCTCCCCTCCTTGCTGTCACAGCGTCTTCCCTTATTTTCTCAGTAGTGTGCCTCGCTGAATGGCCTGTTGTGCTTATCTGGGGTGTGCGTTGTGTCCTTTGGTGATCCCTCGAGGGCAGGGCCTTGCCTGTCTGAGCGTGGTATCCTGTCAGGTGTCTGGTATGGACCCATGCAGCAAGTGAGTGAGGACGACAGGAACCTCGCTGCCCTGGTCGTGAGCATCCTCTAGGCCACTCATGTCTGGAGGGGGATCCACATACTCCATGGGCTTGCAGGAAGGAAAGACTGCAACTTTTATTCACAATTGCTTTTTATTTTTTTCTATTTTTCTCTTTTCCTCCCATTAAAAAAATTTTTTTTTCTGTTTTTTTCTTATTTCTTTTTCATTATTTTTTGTTTTCTCTTTAGAGTTGCTTTTCAAAGATGTGTTTATAATGAAACGTCTACATCCACAATACACATATAACATGCCTAAATGTTTTTTTCTTTAACGAATATCTGTGCACCCGCTGCCTTTTTAGAGGCAACTGCTTTGTGGAACTGAGGGGTTACCTTTGCAGTTTCATCACACAGAGATGGTCCTTAAACAGTTATCAGTTCCATTTTGCATGATTCTAAACTTCATCTTGATTGAATCCTCCCAAAGATGCAAAGGCAGTTGGCTTAGTTCGTGTAGCAGTGTGTTTGTGACCGGCATCATCTTTTTCTGTGTCTAACAAGGAAACTACGCCTAATATTGAATATGTCCAAGTGCTGATGGGGATGGTTAATGCGCAAATGTGGGTTGGGCGCGCAGTATGAGAAGTTGAGAGACCCGTGATGGGAGCGGTGGGCAGGGAGGCAGGGCTGGACACCCAGGGAGGTCTGCAGGCTGTGCCCCGCCCCTCCACCTTGCTGGCCTAACGCTCCATCTCTCTGTGTCCCCTGCTCCAGCGGCTTCTCCTCGGTGGTAGCTCTGGGCGCAAGCATCATCTGTAACAAGATCCCAGGCCTGGCTCCCAGACAGCGGGCGATCTGCCAGAGCCGGCCCGACGCCATCATCGTCATAGGAGAAGGCTCGCAAATGGGCCTGGACGAGTGTCAGTTTCAATTCCGCAATGGCCGCTGGAACTGCTCGGCGCTGGGGGAGCGCACCGTCTTCGGCAAGGAGCTCAAAGTGGGTATGTGCTATCTTGGTGCCCTGAGTGGGGTATGACAGGCCCTGGGGAGGCCAGGAGGCCTCGGGAGTGCTCCGGGACCCCCTGCCCCTGCCCCAGGTTGGAACGCCCCAGCTCTGGGATCCCGCAGGTGCAGAATTCAGGTCTGGTGTGTGTGTTGGGGGGGCGGTCAGCTCCCTGGTTTGAATCCATGCCACCATCTGTTCACGGTGGAGCTGCAGACCAGGGGCCCAAAGGCGAACTGGCTGATGCAGCACTGATACTGGTTTGTAAGTTGATGCCCGAATTTTCAAGTTATCCGTTTCACCTAAAAACATGAACTTCTGATTGCTTTTGCAAAACTCGGAAGAGCTACTGACAGCTTATACCTGTGTCCGCTGAGTTAGTGATGGGCTGCGGCTGAGAACGCAGCGCCCTGTCGATGAATCCTGGGCAGCCCAGTCACTGCCACAGGGCCCACCCCTATGTACGTCCACCCGCTGCCCTGGTACGACCTGCCTGGCCTCTGTGGGCATTCGGGTCTCCAGCCCCTGTCTTATGGGAATGGGGCGTTGTGCAGTTAAACGCATACAGACACGCACAGTGCCGGCCACGCATTCGGTCTCCAAGGCAATAGTGAGGGAAGCCTGGTGGGAAGGGCATCGGAGCAGTGCTGGTGGCCGGGAGGCCCGCCCTGGGTGGGGAAGGCTGTGTTGTGTGTCTTCTCGCTTGTGTGCGTCTGGACCTGGGGGGCCAGGAACCCTGCAAGCCCACTGCTGAGCCGAGAAGCGGGGTGCTTCTCTGGCAGTGAGGTCGGCTTGGGTGACTAGGCCGCAGTGGTTCACCCCAGCCCGCTCGACTGCTCTAGGGACACCCCCGGATTCTCCATCTCCTGCAGCCCTGACAGCAGCAAATCGAGTTCATGTCAGAAAGATCCAGCTGGATCTGCCCATTGCTCCGTGTCCTCACCCCAGCCTTTGGGAGCACTTTGGGGCTCCCCAGGCTCCCCTAGCCCCCTACCTGCCCCCAGCCGCCCTGAAGACCTCCTGCGGGCAGGACTGTCCCTTGTAAATGGAAACCGGAATCTGTCATCTCCCGTTTAACCTCCTTGGGAGGCTCTTCTGGCCTCAGAATGAAATCCTGCCTGCTCATCGGTCCACCATGGACCCGTCCTCATCTGCTCACACCTTCTCATCCGCCTGCCCACCCAGCCTCAGCCTGTCCCCAAGCACGCAACACCGAGGTACCGCGCATCCCTCGCACCTCATCTCCTCCCCCACCATCTTCTGAGCCCTCGCTCATGGTCCCTCATGCTTTTCTTGCCTTCTCCTCCCCACACCCCTAGCCTCTGTTTCTGGGACACAGGCATTTTAGCTGGATCTTTGTTAACAAGTGAGGTATTATACGTATGGGGAAACTGAAGCTCAAGGGGACTTGCCCAAGGTCAGCAACAGTGAGTGGCACAGCCTCCTGGGGCTGGGCTGATCCCAGTCTCACTGGCAGTCTTGGAATAGCTAGCCTGTTGGTGGTTTTGTGATAGTGCCAGGCATGGTGCAGTAGTGGGAGCTCCAGGACAAAGGAGGCCTTACTGGCCAGCGACTCCCCAGCTGCCCAGAGCTGCGGAACTGAGGGTCTGTTGCAGGCTGAGGTGAGGGTGGAGGGGATACCACCAGTCTGCCCTTCTCCTTTGTACTACCAGTATATTCCCAGCAGGAGCAGAGGCCTGGGGCAAGGAGCATTCTTGCAGAGGAAGCTCCAGTAGAAGAGGTGGCCTCAGGGGTTTTAAGCAAACAGAGACTCCAAGAAAACCCCTGGGATTGCAGTTTCAGAGCGAGCGACCTGGGGCTCACTCCGATCGAATCTGGGGCCTGACTCGTGGGCATCCGTCCATCCCAAACCATCACAGGGACCACGGGCAACAGGGCTGATGTTGTACAGGCCTGGGAGCCGCACTCCGACCATCTTCCAGGGTGGGGGGCAGCTCGGGCGGCCGTACAAGGGTGGCAGGCTGGGCAGCTTCCGTGCACAGTCCTGGGGATGGGGTCTGAGATCAGGGCCCAGGCAGGGTCAGTTTCTCCTGAGGCCCCAGTGCTTCGTGTGTAGATGGTCGCTGTCTTCCTCTGTGCTCACTAGGTCTCTGCAGGTGCCCTGATGTCTCTGCTCCGATCTCCTCTTCTAAGGACACCGGTCAGGTTGGAAGATGGCTCAGCCGAGTGGCCTCATTGTAACTTAACCCCCTCTTTACAGGCCGTGCCTCCAAATACAGACACGTTCTGAGCTCCTGGGGGTTGGGGCTGAGCGTATGAAGTTTGAGGGACACAGCTGAGCCCTTAACAAGCAACCAGACAGCAGGATGGTCTGCACTTAAGGGAGAGGCATCTGAGGAGAGCTGGGTGCTCAGAGGCGAGGGCCCAGGGGGAGAGAGCAGACTGCACAGTGGAGATGGCCTTGGTCTGGGTCTCGATGGGTGGGAGGAGTTTCACTGGCCAGTGGATGGGATCTCAGGCCATGTGATTGCTAAGGGGAGGGGCAGCGGGGGTCGGGAGCCTCAGGTGAGACCACAGGCCAGCTATCAAGGGCCTTACAGTCCAGGCATTTTGTGACCCCCCATCAGGTTTGTCAACAGTGTGGCCCCGGGGGACCCAGGAAGGCATTCAGCCCCCACTCCAGGCTTTTCGTCTGCTTAAATAAAACTATGAACTCCCTCTTGAATCCACCAAGATGACAAGGAAACCAGGTTCAGTTTATACCCCTTGTGAGCATTTCTCAGGCGACTTTTATCTCTGCCTCCCAAGTCACGCTTTGTCTCTCCCGAATCTTGATGTCTGATTTATGCTACTGATAGATTCCCCGAAAGCACATTGTTTTGAGTTGTGTTTAATTTTTCAGAGGAAAGGCAGCACATAGTATGCGGTCTTTTGGAATTTGCTTTTTTTTTGCCATTGCAAAAATAGAGTTCGTGTGTGTTGTTCCTTGCAGCTGTTTTTTAAAAGCATATTTTTTATTTGGCTGTGTCGGGTCCCAGTTGCGGCGTGTGGGGCTTTCGTGCGGCATCGGGATCTTTCGTTGCCACACGTGACCTGCTTGTGATGAGCGGGCTGCAGCGTGCTAGGGCTCAGCAGCTGTGGCGCGCAGGCTCAGCTGCTCCGTGGCATGTGGGATCTTAGTTCCCCCCACCGGGTTCGAACCTGCATCCCCTGCATTGCAAGGCGGATTCTTAGCCACTGGACTGCTGGGGAATCCCCGCTGTTGCCGTGGTTGAGTCCTGTCAGCCATGGTGAATAGACACCATCTGTGCGCCCGCACACCGGCTCGGGGGCGTCTGGGTTGTTACTAACAGGGCCCCTGCAGGCCTCCCTGTGCGCATGTCCCGGGGCCCGCGTGTGTGTCTCTGGCGTCTGTAGGGAGCTGCGGAATTGCAGCGGGTGAGGACAGACCTGCTTCCCCCAGCCCGCGGCGTTGACCTGCGGCCTCTCCGGCACTAGGGATCTCCAGAGGTCTTCCTTGTTGCCTGAAATGCTTTCTCACCGTCATCCTGGTCCGCATGTCCTTGAAGTCACAGGGTTGCAGTCCCTTCCTGCATCTGCTGGTCGAGCAGGTTTAGTCTTAGGTGACTTGCCCGTTCATTCTTGTCGCCCGTTTTCCATCAGGTTGTACGCGGTCGTGTCGTGCTGTGGGTAGGGAGTCAGGGCTGCATCCCAGTCCCTGGGCAGGACCCCAAGGAGGGTAGGTCACAGGGGGCTTCACCTGCGTCTTTCGTCTTCTCATTGAGCCTCGCTGGGGGAGTGGGGGAGGTGGCAGAGTCAAGGCAGCCCTTCCTCACCCATCACCTCGCTGGTTTCTCGCACCCGCATCTCGGCTCAGCACCGGTGAAGGCTGACCATGTCACACGGCGGTTTTGTGGCAAGTTTCCTGTAGCTGCAGAGGTTCTTGTCTGTGTGGTCCTAACAGACTGTACGACTCTCAAGGCTGCCTTGTACCCAACAGGCTGGCTGTGTCAGTGGGCCGTGGGGCGGCCAAGTGAGCTGGTGTCCACATCCCGCAGCCCACCTTGCCAGGGGGCAGGCAGCAGCACCCCAGGATGTAAGGCCCTGGCACCCATAGGGTCTGGGCCATCGGGGGCGTCCCTTCACCCTCCCAGGAGGCCCCCATGCCTCTCTGCTGTGAAGACAAACTCAAGGCACTGGGGGTGCTCTGGAGTTTATTCCTGGTTATTCCAAAACAAGAAGATGTGGAATAGAATGGGGAGAGGCTGTTGCTCCCGTTTCTAACCTGAGCTCATCATTTTGATCCTATGAAGCATATCCCTCAGTCTGTCCACTTCTCCCCACCTCCACCATCACCTCCTGGTTCGAATCTCCATCTTCAGAGAGCTGTCACCCAACTCCATCAACCCCTAACATACTGACCCCCAGCCCCAACCACACGGCCCCCAGCAAAGCCTCTCCTCTTGATTGCTTTGACCTCGGCATCTCCTTTTGTAAAACCCTCCCTGTCGCTCTGAGAACAAGATGCTGACCGTCGCCTGGTCCTTTACTGACCTCCGTGAGCTGCATCCCGACCCCATCTCCCCCTCTACCCTCACGCATGACAAGTCCTTCCCACGGCGGAGACTTTGCCCCGGCTGGTATGCAACCTGGACGCCCTCTGCTCCTTCCACCCTTGGCTCGCGTGCCCGTCGCTCACCAGGACCCGCTGCGTGGTGTAGACTGCCCGTCCCCGGCTGCCCCTCCCCTTCCGTGGTTTTCTTCGCATCATTCGCTGCTCCAGAGCAGGTTCTCTATCCGCTTGCTCTTGCAGCCCCGAGGAACGGTTCAGCACTGAAGCCACCTGCTGGCTGTCTTCCTGGCCTCTCCATTGCCTGACTGTGGCCCTGGACCCCGGCGATGATAATATTCATAGGCTCCGCGTCTCGCGGGGTGTGGCCGGCTGAGCTGACGTATCCCAGTGAGCACCCAGGACGTGCTCCATAAGTCACGGCTGTGCTGACCTGTGTCTCTCCAGCCAGGAGGACTCAGTGGGTGTGGGCCCCCGCCCCGCTGGGTACCAGTGCAGACCCCCACCCCAGTTCCTTCTGGAACAGGGGTCAGAGCAGAAAGGCGACAGGGCCAAGCTGCTGAGCGATGGTGGGGACCTTGCATAGCCCAGTGTTGTGCAGGCCTCCACCAGGATGCCACCTCCTCCAGGAGGCCTTCTTTGACCCCGTGGCTGGGCCAGCCTCCCCCGCAGGTCACTCTGTGCTGTTGTCTTCACAGCACTGACCACTGTCAGAAGTGACTGCGTGCTTCAGCAAGGCCGTGTGTGGTTGGCACCAGTCCCCAGCCGAGGGAGCAGGGACCTGTCAGCCATCTTCTCTCTGTGACCCCAGGGCCTGGCACACAGTAGGTGCTCAGGAAACATGTGGAGGCATGCTTGCTTCCCCGGCAGGCCCGCTCCACTCTGCCCTCCACGCCCACCTGCTCTGAGCTCTCGAGGGTCTTGCTCGTCTTCCCACCCCAGGTCTGGGTGCATCGCACATGGGGGACGCACTCTGTCCTCTTCGAGCGAATGCTTTCCTTTTCTGACCCGAAATACAACCCTGATCTTTCATTCCTGCCTGTGGTCGTTCTGACCTGTCTCAGCCCAGCTTTCTGTTAGCTCTCTTCCCACGTTTGCATTGCTTAAAGTAGAATGAGCGTTGTCTAGGTCACTGCCTAGGGTAGACTGTCCCCCTCACCAAGGCGCGACTCCAGAGGACCTGTTACTCCATCTGTTCTGGGGAACACAGGTCTGTAGCCCTCCCCGCCCCCACCCGCCCCTCTGGGGTGAAAAGGAGGGCTCCCTCGATGATCAGTTTGGGAACTCAGCATGCTGTGCTCCCTGTGTTAGGACTCTGAGAAGTCCCGCAGACAAGAGAGCACCTTGAGCAGGCTTCCCTGGGGGGCCCCCTCCCCAGACCTCAGGCTCACGGACAGTCTGCTGAACTCTCTTCCAAGGCACCCAGCCCAGGAAACGGTGCTCTGGGGACTCTCAGAGATGGGCCAAGCTCGCCCCAAGGCTTTCGGACTAACCAGGAAGCCACTGGAAGTGTGTTCACCCGCCCCCAAGTCCGGCGTCCTTCCCCAAGGACAGAACAGGGCCATGCTCCAGCATCCGACGTGGACGGTGAGATCCAGTCCAGCCAGCGTCACTCTCCAAAGTCCCTTAAATCAGCCGCAACATTCAGAATACCTGGTTCTCTATACAAGTACAGGAAAACATTCCTGTGGGTGTGCAACGTATGTACAGCAGGTAGAAAGAAGATGCGCCATCTGCCAAGTACTCACATACTATTTTTTTCATATTTTTTTTTAAGATTCCACATATAAGTGAGCTCATATCCTATTTGTCTTTCTCTGCCCTCTTGGTCCATCCATGATGCTACAAATGGCAGGATTTCCTTCTTTTTTGTGGCTGAATAATATTCTATTGTAGGTAGAAATGTATGTGTGTATGTATACCTATATATGTATACATACGGGCTTCCCTCATGGCTCAGATAGTAACGAATCTGCCTGTAGTGCAGGAGACTCGAGTTCGATCCCTGGGCTGGAAGATCCCATGGAGAAGAGAATGGCAACCCACTCCAGTATTCTTTCCTGAATTCCATGGACAGAGGAGCCTGGTGGGCTAGGTCCATAGGGTCGCAAAAGAGTCAGACATGATTAACTGGCTAACACTTTCACTTCTTTTCACGTACACACACACACACACACATACCTCTATGTATGTATCACTTCTTGATCCATTCGTCTGTCAATAGATTCTCAGGGTATTTGCATGTCTTGGCTATTGTAAATAATGCTGTGATGAACAGGAGCGTGCAAATACTTTTGAGTTAGCACTTTCATTTTCTTTGGCTGCATACCCAGAAGTAGAATCGCTATATGCTGGTTCTATTTTTAATTTTTTAAAAGCATATTTATTTATTTGGCTGTGCCAGGTCTTGGTTGCAGCATGATGCAGGGTCTCTAGTTGTGGTGTGTGAACGCTTGGTTGCATCACTTGGATCTGGTTTCCTGACCGGGGAGGGAACCCAGGCCCTCTGTCTTGGGAGCACTGTGTCTCAGCTGCTGGACCACCAGGAAGTCCCTGTTGTTAGTTTTTCGAGGGCTCTCCACACTCTTTTTCCATAGCTGCACCAAGGTCCAGTCCCACCTGTACAGTATGTTAACTTTACTTCTGCTTTAGGTGCATTTGGCTGAATTCATGTGAGTTAAGTGCTCATGGGTCTCCCCCGCCCCATGTGTCCACCCACTCATTCATTCATCAGCCCCACAGATATTTACTGGACTCTTCCCTGTGATAAGAGGCTGATGAACTGGCCACCGGGCCTGCCCTTGGGGTGCCCACCATCTGCTGGAGACAGAGAGTGAAGTCGGGGTTGGAGTGTGCCCTGGGAGTCTGCTAGAGGAGGGCTGGGCGCCAGGCGGATGGCACTGGGCTGGAGCATGGAAGGCTGCCTGCTGGGTCACCTAAAATGGGCCGCTGTGACCCGGGAGAGGAAGGGCGTGGTGGGGAGGGGCAGTCACAGGAGGCCTGCAGGTGTGACCCTGGCCAGAGCGGAGAGTGGGGGAGAAGGGGGCAGACCGGCCTGGGCACCGGCTGGACGCTGGGGGACAGGGAGGGCAGAACGGGGCTGGAGACAGGGGTGGGGAGGGATCCTTCCTGCAGGTCCTGCCTGTCTGGGGAAGAGGCAGGATGTGGGAATGATCAGATTCTTAGCACATATAGAAATCTGCTAGGAGTCTAGCATTATCGTCAGCAGAGAAACGGTGATTTCCTGACATGCGCTCCTGGGGACGCCTGCATTCTTTTTCAAATACTCACGACCTCCTGTTTGGTACGCCCCTGCGGAATTTTTCCAGGGAAAGGCACTAATGACCTAGGCCTCAGGCGCTGGGGGGCCACCCTCCTCTGTCTACCAGCCGGCAGCATGGATGCGTTTCTGGGCTTCTGCTCATGTCCCTACTGCTCTTCAGAGTGGTCTGGAGCGGCTTGCCCCTCTCCCCAGGTGACTGGCTGGGCCCAGGATGCCGGGTTTGGGGACCTGCGTGCCGTGCGCAGTGGCCCCATCCTCCCCCCATCTCAGGCTGGGTGGGTGGATGGACCCCCTGTCTGGTGAGCAGATGACCGCTTGGAGGGCTGATTTGAAGACCTTTCCAGAGAGACACACAGAAGCAGGGGGCGGGCCAGCTCCACTTTCTCTCTACCATTTCTTAACAATGCACCATCTTGCCGGAGCAAAAGACCTATTCTTTCCCTATTCTTGTTTAGAACGCAGCTAACAAAGGACTTTTTGTCTCCTGTGCATTTTTTTTTTTTTTTGCAAGCCTCAGTTCATCCTGGGTTTTAGCTCTCCTGACACTATTCTTTGAGATGACTCTTTTGTTAAAACATTCTGTTGCCAGCTTTCCTCTGGTCCACAGACACACTCACACTCTCACACGCCTTTACACGCACGTTCATTCATTCAACTGCCGAGGTGTCGCAGATGAGTAATCTGGGTCCTCTGTGTTGAACTCATCTTTGAATTCAACACAGGATAAGGATGGTGAAGGTGCTGAGCCACAAGCCACGGAGGGGATGTCAGGAAGGCCCCTCGGAGGGGACCCCGAGCTGCGCCTTGACAGAGACGGTAACCACAAACCCTCCTGGGATGAGCCGCTGCTTACCCACCCCTTCCAGGCGTGCTCTTGGTTTGGTGGCTGGTACCTTGGCTTGTTTCACCTTCCTAACACCCTTAGGAGGCAGGTGCTTTAGGCCTTGAGAGGTCAGACAATTCACCCCAGGCCCCACTGCAGGGAAGCGGACCTGAGATGTGAACCCAGTGGGTTGGCACTCCCCCGCCCCAGGCCCTGCTCTGAGACCACTGGGCGACATGGCCTATCACCAGGTCGGTGGGAGAGGAAGGGTATTTGCAGACTGAAGGCAGAAAGGCTTGGAGGAAGGAAGGAATGCCACGAGCATTTCTTTTTCTTTGTAAATGTATTTATAACTAAACCATAGGAAGGTACAGTACGTATGTGTGTGTGTTAGCTGCTATGTCATGACCGACTTTGTGCGACCCCATGGACTGTAGCCCTCCAGGCTCCTTTGTCCGTGGGATTCTCCAGGCAAGAATACTGGAGTGGGTAGCCAATTCCTTCTCCAAGGGATCTTCCCAACCCAGGAATTCCTGCATTGCAGGCAGATTAGTTACCATCTGAGCCAATATCAGCCAATCATATGGCTATTTTGAATTAGATTCTGATACACCTATGGGCCAATTTACTGCACTGTACAAGTATTTTTTTAAAAAAAGCCTCAGGTGTTTAAATAATCTTCTGCAGGTTTGTTGTTGACCCTTGACGCCTGGCAGCAATGTGCTCCAGCCTTGCTCACTGGGACGAGATGCTTGCAGTGGAGGCAGGAGAGAAGGGCAGAGGCTAGGGGCCAGAGGTCAGCTCTGTGGGCCCGTCCCGTCAGCCAGGCTCAGCCAAGACAGGTGCCCCTGAAGCCCCCACTCTTCCGTTCATCCAGAGGCCCCCCAGTTCCTCGGCTTGGAGACAGCCAGGTGTGGCATTCTGAGCCCAGAGAGGGCTGTGAGTGCCATGCCATGGGGCTGGCAGAGGCCACCTTTTTCCATCTGTATGTTTTCCAAATCATCATATATTTCAGCCGGTGTCACTGCAGATTGCTCACTCTCTGACCCACAGGCTTTAAATAGCAAAAGAGAGAAAAAAAATACAGTGCACTTGTGGTTTCCAGTAAGATACCGTAAATACACCCAGATAATATTCCGGTGCAAACCATTTGCAGCGGCTGCGCAGGGCGGTGCAATGGAATCTTTCGGGCAGGCTTGGACACCAGTTCATTTCCTCTGTCCCCGCCGGGATCATTACAGAGCTGGAATGCGGGGAGGGCGTCAGCCGGGCTCCCCGGGTTCATCTTCCTGATAACTGCACTCTTGACGAAGAACCTCCCAGGGAACTGGGCCTCTCTGAACACAGAGACTTCGTTTCATCTTCAGGGCAGCTGGGTTGTGTCCTCCGGGCGGTTCCCACTTCCCAGGTGGGGAAGCTGAGGCTGGGGAGCCGGAGTCCTTGCTTAGGGTCACCCCACTGAATAGGGAGCAGGTAGGAGGGACGAAGAGGCTCCATCGTAGCCAAGTCCGGAGCTGAGGCCACCTGGGCTTCTGGCTGGAAAATTATCTGGAGATGCAGGTGGCCTAGTGGAGGAACCAGAGGCGGAGGAGAGGGCAAGCCTCGTGCTGGTAGCCAGGAGACCCTGGTCCTAACCCTCAGGTCTCGCTGAGTCACTGGTGACCTGGGCAAGTCTCCCAGCCTCTGGGAACCTCTGGGTCCAGGAGGAATCCTAGGCTTTATGTCTGTGACTCTGGGTATTTTTCTCTGGTTCCAAAGACAGAGGGCCCTCTGCCGGGGCTGGGCGGTGGGGCTGGCAGGACCTCCTCCCAGGCCTGCTCTCACCACTGCCCACGCCCGGGCAGGGCCACTTGACCCTGGTGGTTGGGAGCCCTCTCTCCCTGTGCAGAAGCCCAGCCCCAGAAGTCCCTGCCCCTGTCACCTCCCTGTCCTACACTCTGCAGGGTCCTGGGCTGCCACTGAGTGATGTGATCTTACTGTCTGTCCCCCCAGAAGTCAGAGCTACACCTGGATCCCTCCTCTCAGGTTCCTCAGTCCCCAGCATAGTAACCCCCGCCCAGTAGGTGTTCAGGAAATAGCTGTTGAGTGAAGGAACAGGGCACTTGGCTTGGTCGGGGGTGAGGGGAGGAGAGGCAAGGCAGATGGAGGCTCTTCCTCTGCTCAGGGACTCAGGGACAGAGGGAGAGGGGGGTGGTCAAGGCAAGAGGGGGCCGAGTCTGCCCCTGGAGGGGACGGTCAGCGATGGCCAAGTGCAGTGTTGTCTGCTCGCTGGCCCCAAAAGGAAGAATCTGGAATGAGCCTGGCCGAGGGTCAGTAGGACTGGAGTGGGTGTCCTGACCTTAAGGCAGGAGAGAGGGTCAGACTCTGGGGCCAGGCTGACCGGCTTTGGGTCCTCGTCAGAGCACACCGCCTGTCTGGGCCTCGGTGTTCACATCTGTAAGGTGGACACAACGACACTACACACCTCGTGGGGTTCTTGCCAGAATGAGGCAAGCTGGACTGTACTGAACGTTTAGGAAACGGCCTGGTGGACAGTAAGCGTGTCGTGGCTTTGCTTTTCTTCTTGTGAAGTGGGTGCCTTGGGGTCACCACCTCATCCTGTTTCTGCACCAGTAAAGCAGACACCCGAGGACCCCTCAGACGTCCAGTGAGACACACGTACACAGCTTCGGGAAACCGCCCCACCGGAGGGCCTTCCCCAGGCTGAGAGAGGGCTTGTCCCGGAAGTGCGCATGTGGTTGGGGGAGTCCTTCGAGGCGGCCCAGGACCTCCAGGTTGGCATCCTGGCTACCCCTGGGCAAGACCCCTCCCCAAGCCCCAGTTACCCACAGACGCAATCAGGAGCTGCTGTTCACCTGAGGCAGGCAGTGTTTAAGCTGGCCTCTCACTGGGAGAACCTGAGATTTTAAGATTTGGGATCCTTGTCTACCTTCTTTCTGCCGTCAACCCTGTTCTCAGCAGCCCGTCCCATTTGAATGGGTCTTATAAGTGATTTATTGATGTTTTAGCTGATAACCACTGAATGGCAGAAATAAAGGCGTTTTGATAGGGGTCAATGCCATATGCCAAAGAAATCTCTCTCAACCGTGGGCTTTCCCATGCAGTGGGGAGCCAGGAAGGGAGGTGGGGGCCGGGGCTGCGGGAACACCCTGCTGACCGACCGGGTCCCGGAATCCCAGTCTGGGCTGGTTTCTGGGTCGGTGGCCTTGGGAAGCCAGTTTGCCTCTCAGAGCCTTGGTCTCCTCCTCCTCGGTAACGTCGTGGAGAACGGTGGCCGCCCGCAGGGCCATTGGGAAACAGCCTCACATGTGGGTCTGAACAGAGCAGGTGCTTCACCAAGGTCCCGTTCCTTGTAGCCTCTCCCTCCATCCCCCAAAGCCCTCAAACCCCAGGCCTCAGTGGGGGGAAGGGGAGGTCGTGCTAAACAGGGGCGGCCCCTCCCTGCCCTGCACCTGCCCGGTCAGAGCCTCTCTGAACCCCGGTTGGCTGGGTTCCCCACCCACAGTGGAGCAGAGCTCTTCCCCAAAAGCGCCAAGCCAGTAATAAGCACTCAGCAAAGTCCCTCGCTTTTGGCCACTGTTTGGAGCCTTCCTTCATGAAACAGTGACCTACTGCGCACCTGCTCCCCGGCAGCCCCTGGGACACTACCCGGGGCCGCCTTCCAGGGGGTGCGGCTCAGAGACAGCAGGAGCGGTAGGTGTGGTGTGAGGAACAGCCAGCGGACAAGTCTAATGCGGCCGGAGGGTGATGGAGAACGCTGAGGCGGGGGAGGCCTGGGATCGCATCTGTTACAATTATCATAATACTTGCCCCCGCTTATTCAAGCGCTGGCCACGGGCCAGGCGGGTGAGACAGATACGGAAACGGAGGTTCAGAGAGGCTCAGCGACTTGCGCAGGGTCACCCAGCTTCTGGCAGGGTAGAGCTGCTCGTTCATTTATCCCTGCCTCATGCTCTGTGGTGGGGGCTGTCAACAGTGGGAGCCAAACAGGCAGGGAACCCCGAGTCTGGCCAGGCAGCCGGATGCTGGGTCATTCCCACACACCGGCCTCTGCACGAGGGCCATGTCCTCCAGGGCGTCGTGGAGCTTGACGGGACCTGGGGGTGATGATGACCACAGGTACGGCCCTGGTGGTCCAGTGGCTAAGACTCTGCCCTCCCAATGTGGGGGTCCCGGGCTCAATCCCTGGTCAGAGAGCTAAGATCCCGCCTTAACCAGGAGTTCACACACCACAGCTAAAGTCCCCGCACGCTTCAGCTGAAACCAAGCACAGCCAAACACGCATATTCTTTTAAGAAAGACCTATAACAGTCACAGTGGCAGTGTCAGCTGTTTATGGAACAGTCATTCCGGGCCGGGCGCAGTGAGTCAGCCACTCGCCAGCCCGTGACTCACAGATGCTCTTACACCCATTTCACAGAGGGAGCAATAGAGCCCTCGACAGGAGCTACACGGCCAGCCCCCTGCCCAGGGCAGCTTCCCTGGTGGTCAGTGAGGAGAGGGAGGTAGGGGGACTGGGTAGCCCTAGCCTCAGACTGGTGCACAAGGTCTAGGTCAAGGTCAGTGGCAGGAGTCAGCAGCGGCCCTTCCGCACCTGGACTTGAGCAGCCAGTACCTGGGTCCCGGCAGCTCAGAAGCTAATAGGGATGGGCCCTTTGTTTCCTGGGAGCTGTGGGTGCAGAGGTGAGGCCCAGCTTGCCGGCGGGGGATGGCCATGGCCTGTGATAGACTTCACCCTAGTTAGGGCGTGACCTTGAACTCAGGGGAGCTGTGTGTGTACGGGGTAGCCGCCCTTCTCCCACCCATCCGGGATATGCTGGGGGGATCCTGGTGGGAACGGAAGCCATCAGCATTGCTGTTGGGTTTGGGGAGGTGTCTTCCCTGAGCGTGTGTTGAACAGGGGCCTCAGAGGCCCGGGACCCCGCCCCCCCCAGTGGGAGAGCCCCGCCCCTGTCCCCAGCCCCTCCCCACCCCAGGGAGGAGCCTGGCGGGCAGAGCAAGTCTCAAGTGGCAGGCCAGGCACGGCGCACCCCCACCCCATCAATTTGCTGCTCTGCTCTGTTGCGGATAAAGGAGACACAGTGTCCGTTCACCTGCTGAGGCTGCCAGCACTTTGCGGTCGTTTGATTACCGGGACAGTTCCCAGTCTGCACAGCTCAGCGCTGCTGCCCCACCAGTTGGGTGGCCTGAACAAGCCAGATTTTTCTCTCGGCCCGGTTTCTTCAACAAATGAAAACTCCTACTGCTTACCTCACAGCCTTCTCCTAAGGGACTGTTCTCTACCGTCATCAGTAGGAACTGTGATCTATCTGATACCCGGGGTCAGTTTCTCATGTGGGGCTTCCCCAGTGGCTCAGATGGTAAAGGGTCTGCCTGCAATGCAGGAGAGCTGGGTTCGATCCCTGGGTCGGGAAGATGCCCTGGAGAAGGAAATGGCAACCCACTGCAGCATTCTTGCCTGGAGAATGCCTTGGACAGAGGCGCCTGGCGGGCTGCAGTCCATGGGGTCGCAGAGAGTCAAACACGACTAACACACACTTTCTTTCTCATGCCAGGCTCTTTGCTAAATTCTTTGTTAATTCTGTCAGGTCTTCTCAAGCTCCCTGACAAAGGGGGTGATCTTTCTCCTATTTTGTAGGGGAGTGCTGGAGTACAGGGCAGTTAGGTGACCCGGCTGAGGTCACACAGCCAGAAAGTGGCGGAGCGGGGCTTTCCTCCCCGTCTTACTCTGTGTTCCCTCCACCTGGCGATTCTCTGCTGCCTGTGCGGCTCTGACCGCTCCCACGTGTCATTTCCTTCTGGGTCTGATGCTTGGTAGCGTGAGCTGCAGCTTGAGCCTCAGGGTGAGGAGGAACTTGCCCGTGTTGTGGTCACTCCGTAGCCGAGCTGGGGTTTGGACTCGGGCTTCTGGGCTCCGGAGCCCCGGTGTGAGCAGGGCTGTCGTGGAATGCCAGGGTCCAGCCGTGGCACGGTGAAGCAGGGGTTCCGGCAGGTGGACAGGCCTACATGTCTGCAGGGTTGGCGGAGCAGGGACCGACGGGGGAAGGTGGCTGCCGTGCAAGGTGCTCATGTCCTGGCAGCCTGGGTCGGGGCTGTGCAGGGAGGGCGGGGGTGGGGATGGTGAGAAAAGGTCCACCTGAGTCAGGTGACGGTGACCCAGGGCTTGAAGCATCTTGGGGGTCGCCGCCTCCTCCACCTCCCCGGCCCCCGCTTCAGCCACTGACTCCCCCTCCCAGATCCTGAAGTGCTTCTCCACCCCCAGGGCCTCTTCCTCCAGGGTGCTTCCCTGACCCCCACCCATCCTGGCTCTGAGCGCCCACACCACACGCAGGGCCTGGGTTCCTTTCCTTCCCGGGTAGTCGGTGCTGCTCCCAGACCCAGAGGGGCTAGGAAGCTGAGTCACCAGCCTGAATGACTCCCCGCCGGGTTCTGTCTCCTGCCCCCCAGCTACGCAGGACCTCTACGCCCCGCTGACCACCCCGGGGAATAAGAGGTCAGAGTTTAGACCAGTGTGTGATGGTGGGGAACACATGCTACGAGATTGACTCAAGCCTGTGAAACTGAACCGAGAGTGAGGACTCGAGGCCACTTTGAGTGGGGTCCCCAGGACCTCGCTTCCTGATGCCAGCCTGTCCTCCTGTCCCTGCGGGCGGTCCCTCTCCGGTCCCCCACCCCTGATGTCCGCGTCAGACGGAGGCTGAGGACACAGGTCCCAGCCTTGTCTGCGCATGCCCACAGTCTTGTGGGCTGGACCTCTGGACCGCAGGTGACCCAGCAGCAGCAGGAGCAAGACCTCGAGCGCAGGGACTGCTGTTCAGGCAGGTGCCTCGGACCAGGTGAGCACCCAGAGCTGCGGACACACTCCAGTCTCTCTCTTTTTAATCCTTAGTTATTTATTGACTGAAAAGGTTGCTTTTATTATATTTGGTAGAGTTAGTAAGTAGTTCTGTTTAAACATTATCGTTCAAAAAAATAGCAATCAAGTACGTATTAAAGCCTAAGTATAAATCTGCACACCACATTTTGCAGGAGGTCCTTCCATTGTTACCTGAAGGCGCAAAGTGGCGTCGCGTCCTCACTCTCAGTTCCCCTTTTGCAGGCTTGAATCAGTCTCGTAGCTGGTGCTCGCCGCCATCAGACACCGGCAATAAACTCTGATAAACTCTTATTCCCTGTGGTCCCCACGAGAAAGGCATGGTGGCTGGGTCCTCACTTTACGAGGGGGAGGCCGAGACCCAGGGAAGGGGTGGGTGGCGGCGGCTGAAAGTAACAGAGCAGAGACTGATGTTCTGGGGTTTCGGCCCAGGCCTGTGGCTCCAGAGCCTCTTCACACTGTGGGTGTTCAAAGTGCTGCTTGACAGTCACCAGGTCCTCTGTGTGTGTGTGTGTGTGTGTGCGTGTGTGCCCGCGTGTTTGCACGCTGTGGACGCAGCCACATCAGCATGGAGCGTGGGTGGCGATTGGTATGGTGGGGGGTCCCTCCTCTGATGTCACAGGGGCCAGGCAATTAGATGCCCCCCTCCTCCGCTGCCTCCTTCTGCTCCCCAGGGCGTTCAGTGACTGGGGATTGAATGGGGACGCACGTGATGGGGGGGCCCCAGGGGCAAGGGACGGGCGCTGGGTCAGCCTTGGCGGACCCCAACAGAGCCCAGCCTCCCTCCTTACCCTGGATGCCCGGACCTGAGCCAGTGTCTCCGCTCTTGTCCCCGCAGGGAGCCGGGAGGCTGCCTTCACCTATGCCATCATCGCCGCGGGTGTGGCCCACGCCATCACGGCCGCCTGCACCCAGGGCAACCTGAGCGACTGCGGCTGCGACAAGGAGAAGCAAGGCCAGTACCACCGGGACGAGGGCTGGAAGTGGGGTGGCTGCTCTGCCGACATCCGCTACGGCATCGGCTTCGCCAAGGTCTTTGTGGATGCCCGGGAGATCAAGCAGAATGCCCGGACTCTCATGAACTTACACAATAACGAGGCAGGCCGAAAGGTAGGCAGCCAGGGAGGGGAGCCGGGCGGCTCTGGCGCAGACACCGCGAAATGGCTTCCTCGTTAACAGCTGGGGTTGGGTGTCCGGCGATGGGCCGCGGGGCTCTGCCCTTAGCCTCGTTGGGCTGGTCCGTGGTCGACTTGCTGCCGGTCGGGGGTTCTGTGTGGTGTGACGCTTGTCAGTCACCGACAAGGCTGAGTACTTGTGTCCCTGTTAGAACACTGACTGTAACTCTGCAGCATGGAATGAGGGGCGGATATGAACTTTCATCCTGGGATCCACAAAATCAGCTGTAAAAGCTCAGATTGTGGGGAGGGGGTCCGGAGTTGAGGCTGAGTTCAGTAGATGTCAGCTACCCCGTGGGGTAGTTGCTGGGGCTGGTAACACATCCTTGGTCAGGTTAACCAAGATCTGGAGCTCGAAACGATAGAGATGACCACCCCCTCTTCACTGCCTCCTCACATCCTCTCAGAGTCTGGGCTCAGCTTGGAAGATGGCCCGGGGTGTCCCAGGGAGGCCACATCCTCTGGTTTTTAGACCCAGATTTTTATGCACAAGCACTTCATTTTTTCACTATTGGTTTTTAAACCTGGTCGTCTCCAGTGACTCTTGAAAAATGTGCAAGAGGGGAAAGAGAAATATTACTCCAGGGGCTCGAGCGCATGGCCTGGTGAGGGTGGCCTGGCAGTGCCCCTTTGGGTGCCAGGGCGCCTTGCTTTGCTCGAGCGTGTATGGGGGCCAGTGGTCTTCTCCCTCCCTCCTCACGGCCTCCGTGTGGATGGTAGCACTGTTACCCCATTTTGCAGGTGAAGAGATTGAGGCGCAGAGGGGTTGACTGACGGGCTCTTCAGAGTCAAAGCCAGAATGTGAAGCCTGGAGTCTGGCTGGCGGGCGGCGTCCTCTGCACAGCGTTGGCTGGCAGTGGGCCCCCTGGGTTCCGATCACGGCTCTTGTCATTCTCTTCCTCCCGGGAAGGAAGCAGAGCTGGCGGGGGAGTGTCCTCAGTCCAGGGCGAGGAGGGACGGGGAGAGGGCAGGGGAGCCCTTCGCAGGGCCCAGTGACGCGGCTGGCCCTCAGCATGGGCTGGGTGTGACCGCAGACTGTGCCTACGTGTGATGTAGCCGTCTGGTACCGATGCTGGGTGGCCCGCCTGTCTCAGAGGGCAGCTGGGCTCCCTGCAGGCAGACAAGAAAGAGGTACCAGCGACCCTCCATCCCTCACGCTGAAGTCTTCGGCCACGTCTGCTGTGTCAGAGCCTCCTGGCTGGCCGCGGTGAGCCACGGGGCAGGCGCTCAGCCGGTCTGTCCCCGGTGATGATGGTGGGGTGGACGGTTAGTTTGAAGGCCCTGCCGGTCCAGCCCTGTGCCAGTAGCACCTGCCCAGGGCAGTCTGTTCCTCCCACTTGCTATGTCCGGAGCACCTCTTAGGGCTGAGGTCACAGGTCACAGGCTCCCTCCGAACTTTGAAGCTCCCATCCCTGGGTGGGTGGACAGGAGAAGGCAAAGTGGCTTCCCTCCACCCCCCCGTTTCCTCCCGTGTGGCTGCCTGATCCGGCCATGGTGAGGGCCAAAGGAGAGAGTGCCTCGCCTGGCGGAAGGCAGCTGGAGATGGTTCCCTGAGCCGCCAGCTCCAGGAGGCTGTGCGTGCTCTTCAGAGCGGCTCCAGGGTGAGGCAGCAGATGGGAGCTGTCCAACATCATAAGATCAACCTCAGGGGGCTTCCTGGAGTAGGTGGACCCCAGGAAGCAAGTGAGGTTTGGCTCAGCAGAGAAGAGAGAGAGAGGCAAGCCAAGTCTCCTGTGGAGAGGTCACGGTCAAAGGCCCAGAGGAGGGGCTTGGGGTCAGCTCATGGGCCCAGTCTGGCTGGTCGGTGGGTCCCTGAGGGGTAACAGCAGCCGGGAGGGTGCGCGGTCGCCTTGCAGGCCGGGAAGTGAGGTTGGTGTTTCCTCCAGAGCTGCTCTGCCCTTACTGGACAGCTCCGCTGTGCCCCCTTTCAGCCCCTTCCTAGCTGTTTCCCGCACGGCGCCTTCTCCCCTCCCAGATCCTAGGCTTGACGAGGACAGAGACCTCATGAGTCACATTCGCAGCTGCGGCCCAGGGCCTGGTGGACAGAGGTGCCCTGTGTACATGTGGCGTGAAGGGGTGGGTCCCCGACGGCCCCTGGCGAGCCCCTGGTGGTTCTGGAGCAGGGGAGGGCGGAATCACAGAGACCAAGGCCTTGGCTGGAGTCAGGAATGGGATCTGGGCATCTACGCAGAGTGTGGGTTGGGCCTGACTTGACACTTCTGAGCAGGAATGGTTGTCCCAGCTCAGGGGTGCCCCCTGCACCCCCCCAACACCCCAGCTCCACTCTGGTTTGAGAGGACTTTTGAGGGTGGCTTTCCAGATGGCCGTTCAGCCAGACGCTGTATTTTCCAGAGCCAAGAGGTAGAATCTGGGACTCCTCAGTATACATGGATTAATCACCAGTGCAGCCGCTTTGTGGTTTGGGGGGTGTAAGCAGAGGCCCGGAGCGGGTCCCGACTAGCCTTCAGCTACCTGGGGCAGTAGCCACCCAGCTCGGTCAGAGCACGGCAGGAAGGGAGTCTCCCTGCCTGGCGCCTCACCCCAGCCCCGCGGCACCCCGAGTGCCTGGACCCAGACCCAAGTGGCCAGGAGTGGTGCCTGGCCCTGAGCAGCGAGGCTCAGTGTGTGGCAGCCGGGGCCCACCCCTCTGGGGCCCTCAGTTTCCTCATCTGTCAGACGGCACGATGAGCCTCCGTTTGTTCTGGGACTTGGCGGGGGCACAGTTGGGGGACCCCCAGGACCCTGCAGCCTGCAGGCATGGGACCCCGCGCCAGAAACTCTGCCCACCCCAGGCTTCCGTGGGCCCCAGGTGCAGTGGAGCTGGAAGTCTTGGTGAGCTGGAAGTCCTGCTGAGCGTCTTGGAAGGAGGCACAGATGTGTTTATCACCGGCTCCCTCCCCCTGCTGAGAGGAGACAAGACTCAACCTGACCGCAGGCTCTGGGCTTGCTGGCAGCTGGTGCGAGAGAAAAGGGGGAGGGGGACGGGGTGTGTGTCCCGGGGGTGGGGCAGTGGCAGACCCAACAAAGGGTGGCCCCTGGGGCTGCAGGGGCGCCCCCGACCCTGCTGACGGATGGGGAAGAATACCACGGGGAGCACCCCGGGTCTCCAGCTCGGTCTGGGGGAGCACCACGGGTCTCCAGCTTGGTCTGGGGGGCGCTGAGCCAGGCTTCCACCTGCAGATGTGTCCGAGGGGCAGCACCGTGTGGGGGTATCCCTGCCTCCCGTGTCCGCTGTCTCCTGCAATCGTGTGGTCAGCCGTGTCAAATCAGAGGGGTCAGAGAAGACAGAGCCAGCAGATCCTTTGGGGATGTGATATTCCAATCAGAGTCGCTATTGGAATTTTGTTGTTGTTCAGTTACCAAGTCGTGTCCGAATCTCTGCAACCCCATGGACTGCAGCCCGCCAGGCCTCCCTGTCCATCACCATCTCGCGGAGCTTGCTCAAACTCTTGTCCATCGAATCAGTGATGCCATCCAACCATCTCATCCTCTGTCGTCCCCTTCTCCTCCTGCCTTCAAGTTTTCCCAGCACCAGGTCACCATATTTTGGAATTTTAGGGTCACCGTATTTTGGGGTTGAAATCACAGACTGTTAGGGTTGGGGCTGTAGAATGTTAATGTTTACACCCTCACACTTTGGGTTTGAAATCAAGGCCTTTGGGAGGGAGAGAGGCGTCCGAAGCAGCGGGTTGGAATCTCTAGATGGTGGTGGGATCTTTGTGGCTTCGTGTCATCTCTTTCGGTGGTGAGGGGATGAGCTCACCACTCATTTTGCCCTCAAGGTGCTCAGTCTAGCGAGAGAGGCAGGTAGAGGAGCAAAAAGGGTGATTCGGGACTGAAGGGCACAGGAGACATGCGGTGTTCAGGAGGCTCATAAGGGCTCAGAGGCGGGAGCAGGTTCTTCTCGGAGAAGTCCAGACACCTCTGGGGCAAAAAGGAGGGGCCCTTGAACAGGGCTTTGAAGAACAGGTAGGAGTCCTCTGCGTGGACAAGGCAGGCAGGCGAGAGGGGGTTCAGGGAGAAGTCACGGCCGCTGTAAAAGCGTGGTGCTTGTCGCTCAGTCCTGTCCAACTCTTTGTGACCCATGGACTGTACCCCCCAGGCTCCTCCGTCCATGGGATTCTCCAGGCAAAAATACTAGAGCAGGTTGCCATGCCCTCCTCCAGGGGATCTTCCTGACCTAGGAATGGAACCTGGGTCTCCTGAGTTGCAGGCAGATTCTTTACTGTCCGAGCCGCCAGGAAAGCTCTAAGGGGCGTGAGGTCCCACTAAAGCCAGGGCATGCGGGGGCAGACTGTGTACACACGGGGAGAGGGCCCGTGGGTGATGGGGCTGCAGAGGGGGCTAGGGTCAAGGGCAGCCCCAGGAGAAAGCACCCCCCTTGGGCTGGTGGTTCTTGAAGAGGCTTTGCAGGAGGGATGCCAGGGGCAGGTTAGGTCTCTGGGACCAGGTGGAGAACACAGTGCAGGAGGCAGGGTGGCAGCCAGTGCCCCAGCCCCGCAGGGCCCACAGGTGGGCAGGAGGAACTGCCATTTAGGGGGCAGCATGGGTGGGAGCCCCACCTCGCTGGGGTCAGGCTCTGGGGCGGGGGGAGACTGGACGTGAGGGGTGATGGTTACGAGGGTGCTCTTGGGCTTGGGCATGGGGACCCTGCGAGCAGCAGGTGGGGAAGCCCCAGGCCATGGGTGCCTGGAGGGAGGTATTGGTTGGATCCGCTTCTGAGCCACCAACGGGAGGTGAGAGCCAATGCGCTGGGGTTTTGGCAGGACAGGCTGGCCTAAAGATTGTGCTGGGAAGGCCCAGAGCCGGGCTCCGCCCTGGGGAATCGGGCACCGGCCCAGGAACATATGGGCTGCAGAAGATGGGGAGGTGGGCCTTGTGGATGGTCCCCGATCGCTGTGCTTGGAGCCGCTTTCTGCTGGGGGCCTGGGGGTCAGTCTCAGCGCCTTCGTGATGCTCCTGCACCGGGCCGGGCGTGCCTTCGAGGCCTCGCTGGACACTATAGGCAATGCCTGCAGGTGCTCTGGGGGCCCTTCCTGGGCACGCGGTGCCTGAGCCCCGTGGAGGCAGCCCTGGGGATGGGGGCCCAGCTGGGATGGGGCTGGCCCCACTGGAATGTGCCGCTTGCTCCAAGGGAGGTGAGCTCAGGGAGATGGAATTCCACCCCAACGGGAGTCACCTCCCAGCCCCTGCCCGCCGAGGGTGCTGGTCTTGTCCCTTCCTGCCCTGCCCCGTCTGGTCTGGGTGCTCCCAGGAGCGGGCTTCCCACCCTGCCCCGAGGCCTGGGAGTCCAGGACGGCAGGGTGCTGGCCTCCGGCGGCTGGGGCGGGGCCCAGATAAGGTTGCTCAGCTATGCTCCCCTCTGCTGTCCTGAGGGCCACTTGCATATTTGATCGGATGGAGTGGTCAGGTGGCACGCTGAGGGCCTGAGCAGCCAGGTCCCGCCAGCCCCAGAGCCGGCTGGCTGCCCAGGCTGGGCTCTGGGGAGGCCCCCGAGGGCAGCTGTGTCCTTCCTCCCGGCTCCGGGTCTGGTGCCCATGTGGGTGCTTCCCTTTCCAGATGCGACGGCTTCCAGCTGCAGTTTGAGGGGCGTGGCCCAACCCTCCAGGACCTCCATGTCTTCCATGGAGGGACCTTGCATGTCAGAAGGGTCTTCTAGTTCTGATGTGAGGGCATGGAGGGAGTACCAGGTGCTCAGGGCCAACTGGACCCCAGCCGTGTCCCCGGCCATGTGCTCCTGGAGTCCCCCAAGCTTGTGTTCGTGCCTCAGGGCCTTTGCATGTTCTGCTTCCCCGGTCTGGAATGTCCTTTCCTCAAACGTCTACGTAGCTAATTCCTGCTGCTCTCTGCTCAGAGGTCCCCTTCCCAGAGAATCCCTCCCTGACTTTCCACCCATCTGTCCACCTCAGCTCTGAACACTGTCCTGCTTTTCTTCATAACATTGCCATTTGAAATCATCTTATTTATACAGCGTTTCATGTCCCTGTTCAGGGCTTCCCTGAATGGCTCAGTGGGTAAAGAATCTGCCTGCAACGTAGGAGACCCAGGAGACATGGATTTGATCCCTGGGTCAGGGAGATCAGGAAATGGCGACCCACGCCAGTCTTCTTGCCTGGAGTATCCCATGGACAGAGGAGCCCGGCGGGCTACCGTCCGGAGGTGCACAGAGTCGGACGTGACTGGTTGACTCAACACACACTTCACGTCTCCGTTCCCGTCTCCTCCCACTACACCGTCAGCACCACAAGGGTTGGGGCGGCCTGAGTTCACAGCTGTGTCCTCCGTGCCTAGGGCGGGGCCTGGCACCTAGTAAGTGCTCAAGCAAGATGTGCGGGCTGAGGAGTGGCGTGCCAGGGTTCTCCTCTCACCTGGGGGAATTTCCCAGGCCTAGGGTTTCCAGATAAAGAACAGGCCTCCTGGTCCAGTTCGTGATAACGAATGGTTTTGTAGCATGAATGTGTCTCCAGTGTTGTGGGGGCATACTCAGAGCAAACCATATTTGTTGCGCATCTCACATTAGAATGTCAATGGATTTCTTGCGTTTTTAAATTAAAATGTTTATGCTGAGATGTCAACCGATGTGAGGTGGTAAGAATTCAGAAGGCTCCTGTGTGCCCTTTGCTTGGTGTTCCCCGGCATCTCGTAAAATTATCTAGCACGGCCTCCCAGCCGGGTGTGGGTCAGCACAGTCAGGACACGGAACGCTCCGTGGCGAGGACTCCTATGCTCCCCTGGGCAGCCAGGCGTGCTTCCCTCCCTCCTTATATCCTCCCCGGCCCTTTTGGTTGTTGTTCAGTTGCTCAGTCGTGTCCCTGTCTTCGCCACAGGCAAAGAGCAGACTGCAGCACACCAGCCTTCCCTGTCCTCTGCTGTCTTCCAGAGTTTGCTCAAGCTCATGTCCATGGAGTTGACGACGCCATCCAACCACCTCATCCTCTGTCTCCCTCTTCTCCTCCTGCCTTCACTCTTTCCCAGCATCAGGGTCTTTTCCAAGGTCAGCTCTTCGCATCAGGTGGCCGAAGTATTGGAGTTTCAGCATCAGTCCTTCCAATGAACACCCAGGACTGATGTCCTTTAGGATGGACTGGTTGGATCTCCTTGCAGTCCAAGGGGTTCCCAAGAGTCTTCTCCAGCACCACAGTTTGAAAGCATCAATTCTTCGGTGCTCAGCTTTCTTTATGGCCTTCCTAGGCCCTGGCAGCCGCTAATCTCTTGTCCATTTCCACATTTTATCGTTTCAAGATTGTTATATAAATGGAATGGCACAGTAGGTAACCAGTTGGGATCGGCTTTTCTGGCTCAGCATAGTCACCTCATGATTCATTCGACTTGTTGCGTCGATGGAGAGTTTGCTCCTTTTTATGATGGGGGGTGGTTTCACGGTATGGAACCTTTCCCCCGTTAAAGGCTGGGTAGTTTCCGGGTAGGGGCTGTGACACATGAGGCGGTTGTGAGCGTTGGTGGGCAGGTTTTGGTGTGAGCGCAAGGTTCCAGGTCTCTGGGGTCAGCGTCCAAGAGCTTACCTGGGGGTTGTGCCACAGTTGTGTGTTGAGCTTTGTGAGAAAGGACTACACTTTCGCAGAATGGCTGTGTCATCTTAGGTTACGGCCAGCGGTGTACGAGGGAACCTGTTTGACTGCATCCTCTCCAGCATTGGGAGTTGTCACTGTCTTTCGGTTTTGCTGTTCTGATAGGTGTGTGTAGTTTCTCACTGTGGTTTTAATGACTGTTTCCCTAGGAGCTAGGGATGTGGACCATCTTTCCACGTGTGTATTTGCCAAATGTACATCCTCTTCCAGGGAACGTCTCTTTGTGCCTTATGCCCATTGTCTTATTCAATTAGGTTTTTGAACGCTGCATTTTGAGAATTCCTTGTGTGTTCTGGATACTATTCTTCTGTCAGACACATGGTTTGCAGTGCCTCCGCTCCAGTTTATGCGTTGTCCTTTCTTCCTTTTCATAGATTCTCTTGCAGAGCAAAAGTTTTTAATTTTAATAAGGTCCAATTTATCAGTTCTCCCTTTTATGAATAGTGCTTTTGTACTGAGAACTCTCTGCTGAGCCTTTGGTCCCCAAAGTTTTACCCTGTGTTTTTTCAATCTCTAAAAGCTTTGTAGTTTTACATTTGAATCTGCCTTTTGGGGGGCCTTCCCTGGTGGGCTCAGATGGTGAAGAATCTACCTTGCAATGCAGGACATCCGAGCGATCACTGGGTTGGGAAGACCCCCTGGAGAAGGGAATGGCTACCCACTCCAGGTTTCTACCCTGGGACATTCCACGGACAGAGGAGGCTGGCTGGCTACAGTCCATGGGGTTGCAAAGAGTCGGACACGACTGAGTGACTTAACATACACACATAGTTTTAAATATTTTTATAACATATCTGTTACGAAGTAAAACTCAGAAACCAAAGCCCCTACTCTGGCCCCCAGCCTCTACTGCCCTGGTCTCCAGACGGTGCTGAGAACTGTGCCCATTTAATAGATGGGAGATGGTTCCCATCACAGAGACCCGGCCGCAGCCACACGCAGCAGGGTGGGGGTGGGCAGGATGTGCGCCCAGACCCAGCTCCCAGCTCAGTACCGCCTTGCTCTGCCGCCCCCTGCCCCCCACCATGACCAGCCGAAGCGGCAGTAGGGGAGAGGGGCGGTGGGCTGGACGGGGTGCTGCCGAGAGGCTGGGAGGCCCCAGGGACAGCCTGCTGGGATGGCCAGGCGGGGATGTGCAGGCCCAGAGGAAGGAGTCAGGCAGGTCCGGAGCGGAAGCCGCGAGGAGGGGCTGGAGCGGAGCCTGCGGGGGCGGAGGGAGGATGCCCAGGAGGTCTGAGGGCTTTTTTCCAGTTCTCTGTGATGACACAGCGTGGGCAGGGCACAGCCAGGTCCGGTGGGTGATGCTGCCGTGGTGATAGCAGTGGGAGGGGCAGAGGAGGCGATGGGGGGGCGGGGGAGGCAGTGGGCAGGACCAGCCCTTCCCCGGAGAAGGATGACGTCTCCGGGCCCCCAGCACCATGGAGCCTGGTCCTCAGCACCCCACTTAGCTCCAAGTTGCTGAGACACCCTCCCAGCCCAGTCCAGGTGGGCACAGGCAGGTCCAGAGTTCTTGGGAGGAGCTTCGGACCTCAGCCTGAGGTGGGTGAACTGGGGAGGCTGTCAACTGTCCCCCGGTTGGCGAGGGGCCCGGGATGGGGAGGCAGCCAGCAGGACCACCGAGCAGAGGAGGCTGGGAAGAGGCTTGGTCGCAGCTCTGACAATGGAATGAGCAGGAGGGCAGGTGCCTGGTTGCTGGGAGAAGATGGAGGCTGGGTTCTGCGTTATCCCCGATTTCGTCCCCACGGGTCCCATGAGGCTGCCATTCTCCGTTGTCGTCTCCATCTTACAAATGGGAAAACAGAGGCCCAGAGAGGTCAAGACACGACCCGGGCCACACAGCAGGCAGGCACTGCCTTGGCTCTGGATCCGAGCGGTCTGGCTCCGGACCTGCCTCTTAACCTCTGACAGCTTCTCCCGCCCCAGGACCTCTTGGCCCCAGACATGTTTCTCCCCAGTTCTTCATCCCGTGGTTCCAAAACATTGTCCTAAGATTCTCCAGTCCCCTCTTTGGGGCACCTCGGACGCTCTGAGGTCCCCTGGCCCCCAGAAGGCCCCGGTGTCTGTGGTTTGGGGATCGTAGGTTGTTCAGGCACCCAGTCCAATCCTGTCCTGATTGCTGCAGCCCTATCTTCGTCCTGGGAGAGGACTCTCCTGGGCCGGGGGGAGCTGGGCCGTGTGGAGAGCAAGTTGCACCAATTCTCTGCTGCCAGCAGGAGAGGGGCCTGGGCTGCCCCGGGGGTGCAGGAGCTGGACGAGGAGGTGCCCAGGGGTGCCCAGGCTCATGCTGGGACTCGGCACAACTCCTGCTATTGTGGGACCTCTGGGCTGGCTCAGCCTAGGGAAGCTGGCTGGGGACCCCCATCCTGTCCCCCTGCCGACTCCTCTCGTCCCTCTGGGCAGGTGTGAGAGCCACTTCCCCTCCCGGAGCCCACCCTGGAGGCCGGCGCCCAGCGGGTGTGCTCAGCGAGGCAGGGTGACCTGAGTATGAGGCCCGGTGTCCAGAAGGGGTCCTGGGGGGCTCGGGGTGGCAAGTGTCCTTCCCCTGCCTTCCTGTGCACAGCCGTATAGCGGAGGGGTTGGGCTGAGGCTGGCTTGTGCTGGGTGGGGGCTCTGGAGATGGCGCCCAGCTTTCCTGTTTCCGGGCGGTGTGACCTTGGGCGTCCTCACATGCCTCTCTGTGCCACAGTGTCTCCCTCTGCAAAACGGTGACGATGACCGCCCTGTATTGAGGGTTGAGAGAGCAAAGGAAGTGAAAGTGCTCCCAGCCCTGCTGCCCTGCGCGGTCGCCACTGGCTCCGTGTGGCCGTTGACGTTTGAATTCATTGCCAATTAGGAGGACGGAGCATGCCCCTTAGTCCACGTTTCCAGGGCTAGGCGGCCACATGGCTTGTGACTCGGGCAGGAAGGCCCGGTGGACAGGCTGGCTTGGGGCGGCGAGTGCTGGGCTCACACCTTGGGGTCGCTTCTCTGGGGACCCAGGAAGGCCTGGCAGTGAGGAGCACAATCCTGCCGCCTCCCTGGGCCCCAGCCAGTGCAGGACAGGGCCTCGCAGAGGGGCTGTGGGTGGCGGTTCTCTTGGGAAGCGTCCCAAGCGTGGCTGCAGGCCCTTTGGGGGCGGTCGGGGGACACGCATTTGAAACCGGCCTAGGCGGGAGGGGGCGGTCTGGAGAGGCCCCCTGAGGCCTCCCAGGTGGGGCACAGCAGAGGGGGGCTCGGTGTCTGCGCGGCTAGACCAAGTCAAAAGGCGCCCACCGGGGACAATTACCACCTTTGTGCTCTGCGGGGGCAGTGGGACTCCGGGTGTTATCAAATCTGCCCAGGCAGGGGAGGGGGAGCGGAGTGGTGGGGGGTGGAGGACTTGGCACCCGGGCGGCAGTGTCGCTTGCCCTGATCCTGACACTTGTGTGTCCCTTGAGGAGCAATCAAGGAGCTGTTGTGTCCCCAAAAAGGACCCCTAGCCTGACAAAGGGCTTCTTCAAGTCCTCACCCTGCAGCGTGCCTTCAGACGCGAGTCCTGTGTTCTGTCGACACGGGGTGTCCGTTTCACTGGCCTGACCACCCTGGGGGGTCCTCATGAGCTCCATTTCGCAGATGGGCAGCTAAGGCCCCGGCTCAAGGGCTGCCACAGATTGGGGGCTCACCTGACCTCAGGGCCACCCCGGGATGTAGGAAATGGCAGCCCACTCCAGTACTCTTGCCTGGAAAATCCCATGGACTCAGGAGCCTGGTGGGCTGAAGTCCATGGGGTCACAAAGAGTTGGACATGACTGAGAGACTGACACTTTCTAACACGTTTCCTTGGTCAAGCCTCACAGTTTTCCTCCAAGTAAGCGGTGTAACTGTGCCCATTTTGCAGGCGACCTACTTGAGGCTCTGGCCCGCGGGCTGGGCGGTTCTGCAGGGCGTCGAGTCAGGGGCAAGTCAAAGGCTCCTCGCCACACCGAGCTCTTGACCCAAGAGAGGACGCTGGGCTTCTGTTCTGCACTGGGAGGTGGGGATCACAGGCTGAGGAAAGAGCTCAGAAGAATCCTGACTTTGCGGTTTGCCATGTGACCTTGGGTGTCTCCCCGCCTCCGCCGTGGTTTCCTCCCCGGGAGAGAGGCGGTGACAGCCTGCACCCTGGAGCTGTGATGCGGAGTGAAGAGGAGTCCCGTGCTCTGCTGTGACGGGTGCTTGGAAGACGGCGGCCGCTGTCAGGAGCGTTGTTTTTCCATGGTCAGTGGTGGTAGCAACAGTGGTCAGTTTAAAGCCCCAGCTGGGTTTTAACTCCTATATTCGAAATTCCTTAGGCTCTTTCTAGCTCTGAAGCTCTGTGTTTCCCATGGATCATTTGCGTGGCCCGCTGGGGACTTGGGAAGGAGGGGTGTGGGGACTCGTGGAGACTGGTCACTTCACCGGACAGAGGAGAGGGGGTCGCTAGGGGCAGAGCCCGATGCACAGGCCCTCCCTGCTCCATGGCAGGGGTCTCCCGGGAGTGTCAGAGCAGCCCCCCAGGAGAGCGCTCTGCCCCGGCCCTTCCCAGCCCACCCAGAGGTGCCCAGGCACCCGCCACATTATGGGACCTGCAGAGTTGTCCATGGAGTCCGGCCTCCTGCCCAGATGTCCGTCCAGACTCGAGCCTCAGCGGCCCCCTCCCCGCTCCAGGGGGTCTGCTGGCCACCCGCCCCACCCCCACTGCTGCTGCTTCTCCCACAGACACGCCCCTGCCTCCATCCGCCCGCCAGTCTGGAGGGGAGCAGCCTGTCCTCCCCAGACCCGCGCTTGGTCATGACCCCTGTCACTCCCTATATCCTGCAGGCCGGGTTCTGCCTACATGCGTGGCATTCACTGTGCACAGCCCATCACCTCCTCCCTGGCGTACAGCAGCCTCCCAACGCATCGCCCTGCTGCCACCATGCCCCGCCCCCCGGCAGCCTCTTCAGTGGAAGGTGTTGGGTTTTTTTTGTTTTTGTTTTTTAAACATTTATTGATTTATTTGGGGCCGTGCTGGGTCTCCGTGGCTGCACGTGGCTTCCTCTAGCTGCAGTGAGCGGAGGCCACCCTCCAGTTGGGGCACGCAGGCTTCCCACTACGGTGGCTTCTCTTGCTGCAGAGCGCGGCTCCAGGCCCACGGGGGCCTCCGTCCTCAGGGCTCACGGGCTCCGGAGGGAGGGCTCAGCGTCGTGGCACACGGGTTCGGGTGCTCCGTGGCATGTGTGGTCCTCTCAGACCAGGGATCGAACCGGCGTCCCTGGCATTGCAAGGCGCACTCTCAAACCACTGGGCCACCAGGGAAGCCCCTCAAATGTAAGTTGCCTTACCCACTCTCCACTCCCAACCTTAGGTCAGCCCCCACGTCGCTCAGAGCAGAAGCTGAAGTCTTCACGAGGGCCGGCAGGCTGTTCGTGACCCGGACCCTGGGACCCTCTGACGCATCTCCTCCTCCCCTTTGCTCAGTCTGTTCCGCTTGTGTGAGTGCTTGGGTGTGCTAAGTCATGTCAGTCGTGTCCGACTCTGCCACCCTGTGGACTGTAGCTTGCCAGGCTCCTCTGTCCGTGGGAGTCTCCAGGCAAGAACCCTGGAGCAGGTTGTCATGCCCTCCTCCAGGGGATCTTCCCGGCCCAGGGATCAAACCCTCGTCTCCTGCATCTCTGCCTTAGGTGGGTTCTTTACCACTATCTTACTTGTCTTACTCCAGGCTCTGTTCTAAGTACTTGATGTATAGTAAGTCACAAAAATCTCATAAGAGCCTAGTGAAGTACCATTTTTAAAAAATACTGTGGTTGATTTACAACGCTGTGTTAATTTCGCTACGTGGCAAGCCCTTCACTGGCATAGACACAGTCTTTTTCGTACTCTTTCCCACTGTGGCTTATCACGGGACACTGAACACCGTTCCCTGTGCTGCCCAGCAGGGCCTTTTCGCCTCCATCCTGTGTACCACAGTCTGTGTCTGATAATCCCAAACTCCCCATCCTTCCCTCCCCCGACGATTGGCAGCCGCGCCTGCTCTCTGTCTGCGAGGCCATCTCCGTTTCGTAGACCGGTTCACATTCGTGTGTCCTACTTTAGATCGCACGTATAGGTGATGTCATGCAATGTTTGTCTTTCTCCTTCTGACTTAGGAAGGAAGTACTGTGATCTCCCTTTTACAAATGAGGACCCCGAGACAGAGAGGTTCCTTGACTCACCCGAGGTCACACCGCTTAAAGAAAAAGAGAGAGCGAGCCAGGATCTGCCTCCAGGCAGTGTGGCTCCAGAATCTCTATGCTTGCCATAGTTCTTCTCTCGTGTACATTCATTGACTCATTCAGTGGAGAGTATTCTTTGCGTCAGGAATCTTCATATTCTCAGCATGGATGAGTATTCCTTGCTTCAGGTGAGGGATTTTAGAGAGCAGCAGATGACTCGAAAACGGTCTTGGCCATCAGGGAGCTCAAGGTCTAGTAGGAAGTGCAGAACAAGTGAATACAGAGAAAAAAAACATGCTCATTCAGCAAACGTTCACGGACGTCTACTCCATGCAAGCCATCTATTAGGCACTGGGGATCAGGGAGAAGACAGTTCGTGCTTCTGAGGTGCTGACAGTCTAAGGGCAGGGGGAAAGAGTGAGTTACTGCACGGGGACGTGGCAGCATAAACTGAACTCGGAAAAGGAGGGTGGGAGACTGTGGGACCTGGCAGTAGGAGGTCCCAGCATCTGGGGCTGGTTTGGGTGGGCGGGTGGCTGAGTAGGTGGGCAGGTGGCTATGTGGATCAGTTCAGTTCAGTCTCTCTGTCCTGTCTGACTCTTTGCAACCCCATGGACTGCAGCACGCCAGGCCTCCCTGTCCATCACCAACTCCCAGAGCTCAAACTCAAGCTCACCCACTCAAACTCATGTCCACTGAGTCAGTGATGCCATCCGACCACGTCATCCTCTGTCGTCCCCTTCTCCCGCCTTCAGTCTTTCCCAGTGTCAGGGTCTTTTCCAAGGAGTCAGTTCTTCGCATCAGGTGGCCAAAATATTGGAGTTTCAACTTCAACACCAGTCCTTCCAATGAATATTCAGGACTGGTTTCCTTTAGGATGGACTGGTTGGATCTCCTTTCAGTCTAAGGGACTCTCAAGAGTCTTCTCCAACACAGCAGTTCACAAGCATCAATTCTATATGTGGATAGTTGGATGGATAAATAGATGATAGGCTGTATTTGGAAGGATGGTCAGATGAATGGTTATATGGATGGACGGATGTGTGAGTAGATGGACAGATATTAAAAGAGGGTTAGGTGGATGGTTGGATGGTTGGGTGAATCATACAGGTGTGGCATGGGTATAGGTATGGATGAATAATAACCGCAGCACCTCGGAGTGGTTCACTTGCTCCCCAGTCCTATATTTATGATTCAGTTCAGTTGCTCAGTTGTGTCCGACTCTTTGTGACCCCATGAACCGCAGCACGCCAGGCCTCCTTGTCCATCACCAACTCCCAGAGTCCACCCAAACCCATGTTCACCGAGTCGGTGGTGCCATCCAGCCATCTTATCCTCTGTGGTCCCCTTCTCCTCCTGCCCCCAATCCTTCCCAGCATCAGGGTCTTTTCCAATGAGTCAGCTCTTCACATGAGGTGGCCAAAGTATTGGAGTTTCAGCTTCAACATTAGTCCTTTCAATGAACACCCAGGACTGATCTCCTTTAGGATGGACTGGTTGGATCTCCTTGCAGTCCAAGGGACTCTCAAGAGTCTTCTCCAACACCACAGTTCAAAAGCATCAATTCTTCAGCGCTCAGCTTTCTTCACCATCCAACTCTCACATCCATACATGACCACTGGAAAAACCATATCTTTGACTAGATGGACCTTTGTTGGCAAAGTAATGTCTCTGCTTTTCAATATGCTGTCTAGGTTGGTCATAACTTTCCATCCTAGGAGTAAGTGTCTTTGAATTTCATGGCTGCAATCACCATCTGCAGTGATTTTGGAGCCCCCCAAAATAAAGTCTGACACTGTTTCCCCATCTATTTCCATGAAGTGATGGGACCAGATACCATGATCTTAGTTTGCGGAATATTGAGCTTTAAGCCAATTTTCTCACTCTCCTCTTTCACTTTCATCAAGAGGCTTTTTAGTTCCTCTTCACTTTCTGCCATAAGGGTGGTGTCATCTGCATATCTGAGGTTATTGATATTTCTCCCTGCAATCTTGATTCCAGCTTGTGCTTCTTCCAGCCCAGCATTTCTCATGATGTCCTCTGCATATAAGTTAAATAAACAGGGTGACAATATACAGCCTTGATGTACTCCTTTTCCTATTTGGAACCAGTCTGTTGTTCCATGTCCATTTCTAACTGTTGCTTCCTGACCTGCATACAGGTTTCTCAAGAGGTAGGTCAGGTGGTCTGGCATGCCCATCTCTTTCGGAATTTTCCACTGTTTATTGTGATCCACATAGTCAAAGGCTTTGGCATAGTCAATAAAGCAAAATAGATGTTTTTCTGGAACTTTCTTGCTATTTCTCACTTCCACTGTGTAATCATAAGGGATTTGATTTAGGTCATACCTGACTGGTCTAGTGGTTCTCCCTACTTTCTTATATTTATGATTAGATGGGTAGATATTAGAAAATGGTTAAGTGAATGGATATGTGAATGTGAATAGGTATTTGGAAGGGTAGGTTGTTGTTGTTCAGTCACTCAGTCATGTCTAACTCTGTCACCCCATGTAGCCCGCCAGGCCCCTCTGTCCATGAGATTTTTCTAGGCAGGAATACTGGAGTGGGTTGCCATTTCCTTCTCCAGGTGATCTTCCCGACCCAGGGATCAAAGCTGCATCCCCTGCATTGCAGGCGGATTCTTTACCACTGAGCCACCAGGGACGGAAAGATAGGAAGTATTTGGAAGGATGTTTGGATGAACAGTTATATGGATAGACAGTTGGATGGATGGATGGATAGATATTTGGAAGGAGGCTGTGTTGAATGGACGGGTGAAAAGCTGAGCTCATGGCTGGCAAGCTGGACATTATCCCAGTGAGATCACAAGACCAGCTGAAAGAAAGGGATGGAAATCCATGCATTCACTCTCTCAACAAATGTTTATCAAGCACCTATTTCTGTGTCTGGTACTGTTTTAAGCTCTGGGATTAAATGGTACTTGCCTTTATGGAGCTGACATTCCAGAGGGAAAGCAGGGGACAAACAAATAATCACATATATAGACTCTACTGTCAGAGTGTAATCGGTGCTGTGATGAGAAGGGAAAGCAGCATGAGAGGGCAGAGATGACCCGAGGTGGGGGAGCATTTTCTATTAGGGAGTCAGGGGAGGCCTCTGCTGACCGGGAGGTCAGGAATCCAGCTGTGTGGGGAACAGCATCCCAGACAGAGGGAACGGCAAGTGTAAGAGCTTGAGGCAAAGAGGCCAATGTCGCTCGCTGACTGAGGGAGGCAGGAGATGAGGTCCCAGATGGTGGGTTTGGGGTCTGGGGTGGGGGGGATGGGCAGATCGCCTCCTGGACCCTGGAAGGGGTGTGTGTGGCACAGCTTTTGTCTTGGAAAACCAAGGGCAGATTCTGAACCTGGGCTGGTTTGCGTGTAGAGAGGCCCCGCCCTGCCCACTCCCCTGGCAGGTCCCAGCCCTGCTCCCCTCCCAGCCTGTTCACCGTCGGGAGGCTTGTTGGCATTTTGATTCCAGCGCCCAGCTCTCAGTGGTTTACAGCTCGACCGTGAAACTGCCCTGGGCCACGGCACCTCGAGTGATTCACTTGCTCACTAGTTCTATATTTAGTGCCGTTGAACACTTCGGGGCCAAGTTTTCAGAGAGAAAAAGGAGGAGGAATTTAGGGAGAGTTGGTTACGTGTTTTGTTTTGGTTTTTTAAACATGCACATCCATTTTTCAGTTGTTTTCTGGGATTATTTCCCAGCCTTTACCAAGTTACAGGGCTTCTCTGATAGCTCAGGTGGTAAAGAATCCACCTGCAGTACCAGAGACCCTGGTCTGATTCCTGGGTCAGGAAGACCCCCTGGAGAAGGGAAAGGCTCCCCATTGCAGTATTCTTGGGCTTCTCTTGTGATTCGGCTGGTAAAGAATCTGCCTGCAAAGCAGGAGAGCTGAGTTCAAGCTCTGGGTTGGGAAGATCCCCTGGAGAAGGGAAAGGCTACCCACTCCAGTGTCGTGGCCTGGAGAATTCCATGGACTGTATAGTCCATGAGGTCACAAAAGAGTTGGACATGACTGAGTTGACTTTTTCACCAAGTTACAGGATGCCAGCAAATGGTGGATTTGGGACATGGTTCGTTTCGAGGAGAGCCCAGCTCCTGCTGGACTACCCTTTTCTCTTGAAAGTTTGTATTTGTTCTTGGTGAGAGCCAGCTGGTAGAAAGGGCACTGCAGACCAAGTGTGACTCAGGGGCCGAGGTATCGATTATTTAACATTCCATGGAGCACGGCTGGACTTCAGGCTGTTCGCTCTCACTGCCTCTAAGCCAAGTCCCCCAGACCCTGGGTCAAGGCACCTGCAGGGTGCCTCAGATTTTCAGTCGCACACACATTACCTGAGGGGTGTGTGCAGGGACAGCTCAGGGATTCTGAGCAGGGATGTCCAAGGGAAACTAATACAAACCACATATGTGCTTTCAGTTTTCTAGTGGCCCCGTCAAAAAGGTAGAGGGGATGGCAATAACCATAATAATATCTTTAATATGTCCAAACTACTGTCATTTATTTAATATGCAATCAGTATGAAAGTGGGCTTCCCAGGTGGCGCTGGGGGTAAAGAACTCACCTGCCAATGAATGCAGGAGACATAAGAGATGACGCGGGTTGCATCCCTGAGTCAGGAAGAGCCCCTGGAGGAGGAAATGGCAACCTACCCCAGTATCCTTGCCTGGAGAATGCCATGGACAGAGGCACTTGGCGGGCTGCAGTTCCGAGGGTCGCACAGTCAGACACGACTGAAGTGACTGAGCATGCGTGCAAGACACTAGGAGGGTTTACTGATCTTTTCTTCCCCGCCCCCCGCACCCATAATGAGTCTTGGAAATCCAGCCATCCCTTTACAGTTAGAGCACCTCTCTGTTCAGATGGGCCCCAGTTCAGACGCTCGTGTGGCAGGTGGCTCCCCTCTTGGACGGCGCAAATCTCAGTCTGGCTTGAATACCTCTGGTGACAGGGCGCTCGCTCCCTCCTGGACATTTACTGCATCCCCACAGGCTCTTAGTTGGGAGTTGCCCCCAGGCCAACTGGGAAAAACCCAGCATCGCTCTCTGCATTCCCAGGTTGGTTGGCATCCTATGCAGGGAATAAACTGTCCTGCAAACATGCGGAGGCCCCCTCCTCCAGCTACCCCCTGAAGGTGGGCCCCTCGGTGTCCTACCCCAGCTGTGGTCTCTGCTGTTGTTCCTTCTCGAACCAGGCTCAGGGATTTTAAGTATTGTCCCCCGATCACCAGGCCAGGATGCGGCAGAGCTGGGACTCTAAGTCAGGACGCTGAGGCCTCTCCTCTCTGCCATAAGAGCGCCAGGTCCTTGGTGTGACACGGTTTCAGTGGACCGCCTGGGTCCTCCTGAGCTCCTGCAGGCACACGGAGCCGCCCACCTGCGCTGACAGCCCTCCTGGACACCAGCACAAAGGGAGCTTCTGCTGTGGGACGGGGGTGTTCGGGGGCTTCAGTCGTGCCTGGTCGCCCGGCGCCACAGAGCAGTAAGGAGCCGGCTCTCCCTGCACCACGCCCGCCCCCTGCCCAGGGGGAGAGGCCCTGGCGGCTGCTGGAAACTGCCCTGGGACAGAGATAACCCGGGGTGTTTTTCCCTTTTGTCAGCCTGGAAAAAACCTGTCTGCAGCGGGGACAGGAAAGAGGTGATCTCAGGAGAGGTGTCCCCACGCTGTGTCCTCTGGGCTGGCTGCCGGGCAGCAGGGGGCTGCAGGCCAGGCCCGCCCACCCGCCTGGACACCAACGCAGAGGGTGCTTCTGCTGCGGGAGGGGGGCGTTCGGGGGCTTCAGCCGGGCAGGTCACCCGGGGAAGACCTCGCAGGGGTCCAGGCACTTCATCTGGGGTGACCAAGGGCACAGAGGGCATCCAGGCAGCAGGCCCGGGGCCCTGTCTCAGTACCCTGGGGCCCTGTGTCCTCTGTCCCAGAGCTGCTCCCTGGGGCTCCAGCTTGGTCTTCTGTGGACTAAGTCAGGGGCCTGTCAGACCCCACCATGAGGGAAAAGGCCATCCGGGCTTCCGAGCCAGCATGCTGTTGTTCATTCACTCACTCCTTCATTCACTCATGCATCAATTCACTCATTCAGGCACTCATTCATTCATTCACTCATGCATTAATTCATTCACTCATTCACATTCATTCACTCACTAATTTCTTCATGCGCTCATTCATTCACTCATGCACTCACTCATTTATTCATTAACTCATGTACTCATTTGCTCATTTATTCATTAACTCATGTACTCATTCGCTCATTCATTCATTCACTCATGTATTAATTCATTCACTCATTCACACATTCATTTACTCACTAATTTTTTCATTCACTCATTCATTCACTCACTCATTTATTCATTAACTCATGTACTCATTTGCTCATTCATTCACTCATGCATTAATTCATTCACTCATTCACACACTCATTCATTCACTCACTAATTTCTTCATTCACTCATGCACTCATTTACTCACTCATTTATTCATTCACTGCAAATGCTTGCTGAACACCTCGGCCCCCTCTGGACGCCTCCTGAACAGGACAGATGAGGAACCGAGGAAGGGAGTCACAGGCAGAGGGGCCTGCAGGTGCTGAAGCCCCAAGGGTTGGAGTGGTTCGGAGCAGCCTGGCATGCAGTGCTTGCAGAGGGCTTCCCGGAGCTGCACAGCCATCGTCACAGTCCATTCGAGGACTTTTTACTGCCTCGAACCCCCGTGCCTGTCAGCGGTGACGCCCCACTCCCTGTGCCCCGGCCCCAGGCAGCCAGCAATCTGCATCCTGTCTCTCTGGATTCATCTATTCAGGACCTTTTGTGCAGATGGAATCGTTACAGTATATGACCTTAGGGGTCTGGCTCCTGTCACCGAGCATCATGTTCTCAAGGTCCACCTGTGTCGTAGCAGATGTTGGCACTTCACCCCTTTAAAGAAACTGTGCTTAAGTTCTTCTGGCCGCGCCAGGTCTTAGGGTGGCACCTGGATCTTTGGTCGTCACCGTGGCATGTGGGATCCCTTTGGTTGCAGTGTGTGGAATCTAGTTCCCTGACCAGGGATGGAACCCAGGCCCCCTGCACTGGGAGTGCAGAGCCTCAGCCACTGCACCACCAGCAGGGTCTCCACCCCATCCCTTTTTAGGGCTGGGTAACACTGCCCTGTAGTCTAGACCACGTCTGGTTTGTCTGTTCATCCAATGATGGCCGTTTGGGTTGTTTCGCCTTCGGCTGCTGGAATAGTGCTGCTGTGAACACGCGTGGACAGGTTTTGTGAGGACGCGTGTTTCCAGTCTGAGTGTTGCGCCGTCCTTGAAGTCCGGCGTCTTCGGAGCCGTCCCTGAAAGAGCCCAGGTCTCTGAGTTAAGAGAGAAGGAGGGTCTGGATGGACGCAGCGGGGCCCTGTGCCTCTCTGCGGGGCTGGCCGGGGCCGTGCAGCCCGACGCGTGCTGCGGATGCAGGCTGGGTCTGTGGGGGCTGCCCCTGGAGGGAGGCGAGCGGTTCTCAGCATCTCTGCTTCCAGGCTTCCCTCTGCAGTTGCCCCTGGCTGAGCCGCGTCCACCTCCTCCCTGCATCTGCTAGGGTCTGTCCTTCACGTGGTGGTAGGAGGGAGCCGCTGCAATGGCAAGTCCCCGTGCCACGGGAGGCGGGCGGCCCTGCAGCTAGACCACTGGCTTCCTCGCCACTTCTGGGCTCCCCGGCTCCCTTCCGTGCTGGCCTTCGCCCATGCTGTTCCCTCCACCCGGCCATCCCTTTCCTCCTCTCCGCCCAGCCTGGCCCTCCTTGTCCCGTCTCAGCTCGGGGGCCATTTCCTCACCCCCCTCACTCCCGCTGGGCCTGCTCTCAGCCATTCACTCAGTTACTGAGCCCTGGCCGTGTTCTGGATGCCAGTCTGGGTGCCGGGGCCGCGGCAGGAGCAGACAGACTGAGTCCCTGCCCTCAGGCAGGTGGCGTTCTCGCGGTAAACAAGAGAAACCGGGGACAGAAATGTGTGCTATGTCAGACTCCATGCCCATGGGGAGCAAGACGGACCAGGGCAGGGGTCAGGGAGAGTCCTGGCAAAGGTGAGAGCTGAGCCTAAGGCCCCCAAGAAGCCAGAGTGGGAGCCGTGCGGAGAGCGGGCCGTGCAAAGGCCCTGAGGCAGGAGCATGCCAGGGGTGCAGGAGGAACCACAAGGAACCTACAGTGATGAGGGTGAACAGAGGAGATGCGGGTGGGACCAAAGAGGCGGCAGCAGCCGCGGGGTGGAGGCGGAGGACGGGGAACCCAGCAGCCGTTGTCATTGTTCCAGTGTCCTCCCCAGGCTCCCCAAACCAGGGGCAGCCAGAACAGCCCCTCCATACCGCGTGACACCCCACCTGACTCAGCTGCTCCCGTAATCTTGGAAGCACTTTCCGGTCGGGCTGTGGGGCCCAGGGCCACTGCTGGGGGTCTGCGACCACAGCAGATGCTCCTCTTCAGAGCTGCCAGCGGGGGAGGGCAGTGTCAGCCTCGTGCCCGTGGGACAGTCGGGAGCTTGGCCGCCTCCCCGCCCAGGGTGTCAGCTCCTGTGAGAGGGGAGGCCTCAGGCCTGCCTAGGGCAGCGATTCAATGAACACATGGTAGGAAGTTGAAATTAGCGAGTGAGTGAGCGAATGGATGGGCTTCCCTGGTGGCTCCGTGGTAAAGAATCCGCCTGCAATGCAGGAGACGCAGGTTCGATCCCTGGGTTGGGAAGATTCCCTGGAGGAGGAAATGGCAACCCACTCTAGCCTTCTTGCTTGGAAAATCCCATGGACCAAGGAGCCTGGCAAGGTGCTGTCCATGGAGTCACAAAGAGTCGGACAATGACTCAGAGACTAAACGATGGGTGAATGAATGAATGAACGCCAAGACCAATCCAGTGATGTGTCAGAGCCGGGAGGAACGGGTTTCGGTGGCTCTGCTCGCTCTCATCAGCTTCCCTGCCCCTCACCCTATAGTTGGGGCACCTGACCGCCCCACTTGGGGCCACAGTCCACACCCCAGGGCACCGAGCATGTGTGGGAGGTGGTGACAGGTCCACTCTGCATGTGAGAGTCAAGTCAAGGAGGAGATGAGTCTTGGGGGAGGGCCATCTGTCCTGAGAAGCAGTTCCTCCCAGACCCCTCTGTGGGCAGAGGCTGGCAGGTCCCAGACCCCAGGCCTCAGCCCCAGGACGGCAGGGAGCCAGGGATGGCGTCTGAGTGGGCATCACCCAGCCAACGCTCACTTCAGCAGGTCCCAGTCCAGACCCGGGAGCGTCTCCCTCAGGGACAGGACTGACACTCCTTGTTCTGGAGGCCCTGGCTGGAGTCCGCGCCCCTCCCCGGGCCAACCCGGCCGCATTCCAGCAGCCCTGCTCTGTGGAACGCAGCCTCCCCGGCCATCCCCACCGGAGGCAGGCAGGAATCCTTGCTTGGAGTCAGTGCATCCAGAGTGACTCAAAGAATGTGGCCAAGGAGAAAACACTCCACGTGTTTACCAAAAAAAAAAAAAGCTGTCTTTCCCCCTCTTTCATCTGAGTCGCCCAGAGGAACCCAGCTGCAGCTGAGTGAAGTGAAGCTTTTCTGCTCATGATGGATCGATGTGCGGGGAGGAGGGGCGGTGGAGAAAGGTGTGGCAGCCGGGGGGCCCGCAGCCCCCTCCTAGGGCGGCGCTCACACCTGGGGCACCGCCCGTGTCTGGGGGGCGGACTCCTGCCCACTGGGTTCCACGGTGCCCTAGATCAGGGTGCTCGGAAAGGGCCCCCGATGTGGATACTGGCCCTCCGGGCATTTCCTGGGTAGCGGGGGAGAAGCCAGGCAGGGTGCTGCAGCTGCAGAGGCTCTGGTGGGTCCTGGGAGCAGCCCTGGGCTCCAGATGTCCCCGGGGGAGGCAGGGGACCCACCCAGGGACCCAGCATCAACCAGGCACGGGCACGGGCACCCTGACAAGGGGCCGTGAGCTCGGGTGCAGGGGCTCCTACGCGTGCTGAGGCCCATCAGTCGTGTCAGACTCTTTGCGACCGCATGGACCTTAGCCCACCAGGCTCGTCTGTCCAGGGGATTCTCCAGGCACGAGTACTGGAGTGGGGGGCCATGCCCTCCTCCAGGGGGTCTTCTGGGAGGGTGATTCCAGGAGACTGTGGGCCTCACAGGCCGACACCCTGGGCAGGTGGTTGGTGAGTGCTCGGTCCTGGAAGAGGGCCTGGGTGGGCACCATGGCGTCCACTGCACTGTCCAGCCCTGTGACCGTGGCCTAGGGGGACAAGGCTGACCCAGCACACGCGCCTTCCTTCCTTCTGTTCAGCTGTATCCTACAGCCCAGCTGTCTGGGTTCACAGCAGCCCAGCGCTGCCCACCTCTGAGGCCCTGGCACCTCCGCTTCCTCCCTTGTGAAGTGGGAGTGATGAGGATGAATGTGCCTGGCGGGGTCACCAGGCAGCTTCAGTGAGTCGCTGTCTGTTGAGCGGTCGGGTTGCCAGCTGAGGCTGTCAGTGGCTTGGACTGGAGTCTGGCACGGTGGGGCCTACCCTCGGTGGGGGCGCTCGCAGCCTGGCGGGAGGGAGGGGTGTGCAAATGGGAAGTTGTGGCGCAGGGCAGCTTGGTGTGGAGTGGGCGCAGGGCCCTGATGGGCAATCCAAGGCGCTCACCCTTGGACGACATGGGGACTTCATATCTAAGCACCTGGCAACACAGCCACCCTTCTGAGGGCTCCTTGGACCCGGCACCTCGCCTTGGGTCACTCGGTCCTGATGCAGCCAACACGGGCCATGTCCCCTTGAATACGGAGACAGAACCAAAGCCTGTGGTGGGGGTGGCTTACTCTGGGTCCAGCCAGGGCCTGGTGGACGGTACAGTAGGGGTGACACAGGGGGAGCTGAATGAAGGGGTCACTTACAGGCGCGGGTGGCACCAAGGTGCTTCAGCACCCAGGCTGGCGACTGGGGCTCCCCGTCTGGGCCTGGCCAGAGGCTGGACACAGGGCATCTGTGGGTGCAGTGTACACTGGTCAGCCTCAGGGGATAGAGAAGGGGGCACGGAGGTGCCCAGCACACCCAGGCCCTTGGCCTTGACTCCAGTGGGGCCCCCACCTTGTCGGGCTCCTTAGGAAGTAGGCACGGGGTGCCCAGCACAGGGCATGGCCCTAGCACGCACAGTAAGGGACACCTTGGATCCCACGCAGAGGCGGAGGGCCCCGTGCTGGCCTCCCTGTAGCAGGCTGTGTGGGTCACGTGCTGCTGGAGCCTGGGGACCATCCCCCTGCCCACGTCCCCTCCCTTGGTCCAGCCTGGAAGAGGAGGCCTCTGTGCCCAGCAGCTCTGCCTCCTGCTCTCTGCTCCCCCCCGCTGGTGCAGCCTCTCCCAGGTGGTTGGCTGCCTTGGGGGTGCTTAGAGAAGGTTCTGGAGCCAGGTCTCCTGCTGGGAGGGAGTGGCTGGGGTCTGAGCATGCGGGGAGGCAAAGGGTCCACATAGATGATGAGCAAGGATGCGGCAGGGGACAAGGCAGTGTCCACATGGACGGGCAAGGATAAGGCAGGGGCCAGGGCAGGGTCCACACGGACGGGCAAGGATGCGGCAGGGGCCAGGGAAGTGTCCACACAGACGGGCAAGGATGCGGCAGGGGCCAGGGCAGTGT
>ML660201.1:53695507-53710906 GCA_007570785.1 Antilocapra americana
CGGGCAAGGATAAGGCAGGGGCCAGGGCAGGGTCCACACGGACGGGCTAGGATAAGGCAGGGGCCAGGGCAGGGTCCACATGGACGGGCTAGGATGCGGCAGGGGCAAGGATGTGGCAGAGGCCAGAGCAGACGGCGAGCAGGGAGGAGGTGGCGGTCGTGGGGGTGCACCCGGGCAGGTGGCAGGATCTGGGCGTAGGGTTCCAACAGGAGAGGTGTCCGGGTGTGGGAGGACGTCGGAGGGAGGGGGACAGGCCGCAGTGGGCACTCCCAGTGCCCCCATCCCGGGAGGGGGATGGTCACTCCCTCATTTCTGTCTCTGCTCCTGCATCACTCGGAGCTTGTCTCCTGCCCCAGCGGCACCTGGGAGAAGGTACCCGTCTCGTCCCTCTGTGTCCTTGTCCTGTCTCTTGGGAAGTCCCCTCTGGGGCCTTTGTTCTAGAGGCAGAGGAGACCGGGGCCCAGAGAAGGAAAGAGACTTGCCAGCAGCCCCACAGCAACGTAGGAGCAGGACCAGAACTTGGGTCTGCCTGCTGCCTCCACCCCACAACCCTGCTTCCCCACCCCTCCAGCCCTGTGCCGGCTCACCCCAGTATTCATTGTGCAGAACAAGGAAAACTCAAAGAGGTTTTTTAAAAAAATATTTATTTGGCTGCGCTCGAGATCTCTGATCTTCCCTGTGGTGTGAGACATCACTAGTTGTGGCGTGTGAAGTCTTGGTTGCCGCTGGTGAGATCTACTTCCCCCACCAGGGATCGAACCTGGGGCCCCCTGCATTGGGAGCTTGGCGTCTTAGCCAGTGGGTCACCAGGGAAGCCCCCCACTTCTCTCCTTAACCTCCACCTTTTCCTCTGAGGAAAGACTTGCTCCTGCTTGACAACAAGGAGCAGATCTCTGAAGGTGCAAGGTGCGCGAATACCTTATTAGGTGTGGCTTCGATGATAGGAGTTGGCTTTTCTTGCAAAATGAAAGTCTGGATACAATTTCTTTCAGAGGCTCTGCAGACTCTGCGAGGCCCAAGCTGTTTCCATCCTTCCGTCTGCCCTTGTCACCTTGTTGGCCTCTGGCACTCTCACCTTTGGGTCACAAGGCGGCTGCCTAAGCTCCTGCAATCATGCTTTCACACCACAGCATCCAAAGATAGAAAACGGTAGTTGCGTTCTTGGGCCTCTCTTAATCAGGTATGGTCCAGTGTTCTCCCCTCTGTGGTCAGAGGCGGCCAGCTGTGGTCAGGTCGTGGAGGGCTGGACAGGCAGGCAGTGTGCCCTGTTTCCTTTGGTCGTTTCTGTCATCACCAGCACCTGGTGGCGGAGGTGGGATCTGAAGCAGGTTCTTGGGCTGCCTCACTCTGGTGCCGTCTTCCCTGCTTCAGGCTGCTCTTGCCACGCTGTACTGCTGTGCTGAGACTGGGTCTGCTTGCCTGGGTCCCTGCTCACCAGCTGTACAGACGGTCCAGAACTGAGGTCTCCCTGCAGAGCTGCCTGGCGGGCCGACAGGGGAAGCGGGACGCAGATGGAGCGAAGCCCAAGGCGCTCAGCTCTGCTTCCTGCTGCGACTTCAAACCCACGAACTAGGGACTGGCTCTGGGGTTTACATGAAGCCTTGCGCTGTACAGACAAAAGGACCTCTCGGCCAGGTAGAACATTTTAATCCACAAGGACAGAAACCCAAGCAAGCCAGCTTAAAAACAAAAAGGGAATTCACTAGTTCACAGAAGCAATTGGTCCCAGGGTAGCAGATTCAGGGCCAGCTTGATCCAGGGCACAGATGATACTCCCAGGAACCAAGTCCACACACCCCTCCTCCCCTCTCTGTTTCTCAGCTCTGCTTTCCTAGTTAGACCACGTGGCTGCAAGGCTGCCCGTCTGTGGCTCTGCCCTCTGTAGCCCCTCCTGCTCCTCCGGTGGGAAATTACAGTTCTTGTTCTGAAAGTCACACGGCCAGGCCGTCTCCTCCTGTATTATGAACGTTAGACCATTGTTAATATGGCTTCAGATGGTTGCCTTTTTAGCAGCCTCTTACTTCACAGTGAGCTGGTGGTCGTCTAAAGCGGTCCATCTTTCTCAGTCTCTCACCGAACCCCTAGGACTCCCTCTGATTGGTCCCTTCTTGCCTGAGTCACCAGCCCGTACTTAGCGGTGACCAGTGGGAACTGGAGCGATGGGACTGGTGGGAAGTGGCAGTGAGGACTGGCTGGGGCCACTTTAGCTTCCGTGGCTGGAGAAAGCCTCACCAAGGAGTCCAAGTTTGCAGAGCTTGGAGGCCACACAGGTTGGTGGCACAAAGAGAAGGGTGTCAGGCTGGGAGAGGCCCTGCTGGAGGAGTCCTCCTCGGCTGGGTGGGGCAGGGGCAGGGCGCTCGGAGGAGGAGGTGGCATTTGCAGAGGCCCCAGGAGGGCTGGGCCGGGCCTGGCCGGGCCATTCGGGCATGAATGGAGGCGCATTCCTGGAGGAGGGCCGGCCACCTTGAGGTGGGGAAATCGCCCTGGGCCCCCTCCTGGACCTCGTATCTCCCTGGGCGGGGGCTGCGATGTGGAGGGGCCGTGGAGCTCAACCCTGGCCAACAGCTTTCGGGTTTGGTACTCAGCTGCCTCTCACAATGCTCTGGAGAGTGACAGAGGCCCTCGGTCACTGCCTGACCTCCCTCGCCGGAGGACCCCTTCCTCCTCCAGGAAGTCCACCCCCAGATCATCCAGGCAGCCCCAAAGTCTGGGACGGCCCAGGAGGCCAACCTCGATGGTATCTGTTGGGTGTCATGAATCAGGAATTTTTTCTGGAGCCGAGTTTCTCCTGAGGCCCCTCCCAGGCCTGGGAGCCCCGCCCTGGTAATTCCGGGCTCTGGGCAGCACCTGGTACATTGTTGGCACTTCCCGGGGGACCTGTCAGAGAGAGATTGATTTTTCTCCCTCCAGCGGTGCAGAAAATCCTTCCTACTACTCGAGACAGGTTTGGTCGCTGGGCTGGGGGACAGAGGAGCAGCTTAAGAGTGGCCCCGCCCCACCCGGTTCAGGAATGCCCCCCGCAGACCCCAGCTGCCGTCCCCCACTCCCCCCAGGACAGGAGGTCCCCACTTCCCGTCGCCTGTCCAGTGCTGGCCAGCGTGGTGGGGTTGCCTGGCTTCCCATGGAGCTGGGATCTGCTGCCCGTGACTCCCCTCCAGCTGGGGTCCTGGCTCTGAGCCCTGGACACACAGCCCCCCCCCATGCACCCCGCCCCAGGACAGGCCAGCCGAGTGTAGGGGGCGGTGCCCAGGGCCCCAGAATCCGCCTTCTCTGGGGGGGCAGTTCCAGCTCCGTCAGCCGGGGCTCTCCAGCCCCCTCGTGTGCACACGCTCCCTGGTTCTGTCCATCGATGGGGGCATAGCCCAATTCTGAAAGTCACACAGACAGACTGTCTCCTCCTATGTTATGAACGTTAGACCTCTGTTAATATGGCTTCAGACGGTTGCCTTTTTGGCAGCCTCTTAATTCAGAGTTAGCTGGTGGTCATCTTCCTCAGTCTCTTGTGCTTTTGTATTATTATTTTTAATGCCCCACATGATAGAGGTGGGTGTCCTACGTCTGGCTGTTTTCATCCACGTTTTATCGAGTCTTTGAAAGTGACCGAATCCTGAGCGGGATCGTCTGCTGTGGTCCCTCAAGCTGACTGGGGCTGGATTTCAGACTTCTGCTCCCCCAGAGGCCCCTCTTCCTCCGACAGTGTGGGAGGGCTCCCTTCTCCCCACACGCTGTCCAGCACTTGTTGTCTGTAGACTTCCTGATGATGGTCACTCTGCCTGGCATGAGGTGATGTCACACTGCAGGTTTGATTGGCATTTCCCTTAATAATCCTCTGTGTTCAGCATCTTTTCACGCGCCTCTTGGCCCTCTGTGTTTTCGTTGGAGAAATGTCTAGTTAGGTTCCTCTGCCCAATTTTGCATAGGATCATTGGTTGTTGTATTTAATACTGAAGCCCATGAGCTGATTGTAAGTTTTGGAAATGAATCCCTTGTCAGTTGCATTGTGTGCAAACGTCTCCTGCCGGTCTGCGGGTTGTCCTTTGGCTTTTTTTAAAAACCTTTATTGGAGCATAGTTGCTTCCAGCGCTGTGTCTCTACCCCACGCCGAGGTGACTCAGGTCCACGTGCACATATGTCCTTCCTTCTGTGGACTCCTGCCCGTCTAGGTCACTACAGAGCACTGAGTAGGGATCCCTGTGCTCTACGGTGGGTTCTTATTAGTCATCCGCTTTATACATGGTGCTGTGTCCTTGCCAATCCCAGTCTCCCAACTCATCCCACCCCCGCTCACCTGCTTGGTATCCATTGGTTTGTTCTCTGTGTCAGTCTCTTTATCTCTGCTTTGCAAATAGGTTCACACGCACCATTTTTCTGCATTCCACCTACAGGTGACGCTGTACGATGTTTTTCTTCCCTCTGTATGACAGTCTCTAGGTCCGTTCATGTCTTTGCAAATGGAACGATTTTGTTCCTTTTCGTGGCTGAGTAATATTCCATTGTGTATACGTACCACATCTTCTTTATCCCTTTGTCAATGGACATCTAGGTTGCTCCCACGTCCTGCCTGTTGTAAGCAGTGCTGCAGGGAAGATTGGCTTGCATGTGTCTCTTGGATTTATGGTTTCCTCTGGGCATCGGGTTTTGTTTGCTCTGCCTCACTCCTTCAGAGCACTCTCCGACTTCGACCTGGGAGGCAGTATTAACTCCAAGGCTGCTGCGTCTGGGTCCGCAGGCCCGGGGAGGGCAGGATGGCCTGTGCCTGTCTCACAGTCCCCCCAGGTCTCCGCAGCAGAGGCAAGCAGGTGCCTGGCGCACGAGTGATGACTGAAGGGATGCACGCGGGAGCAGACACACAGCGAGTGCTCCTGTCCCTCGCGGCTGGCCGACACCGACTCCGCGCCAGGCTCTCTGCCCGAGGCTGGTGGTGGAGGGGGGTGTCCTGGCCCCAGCCCACCCAGGAGTGTCACAGCTTGGGGAGGTCTCCTTGTTCTCTCAGCCCCAGGAGCAGAGGCTGAGATGGAGTTCTGTCCAAGGTGATCATGAGGAGTCAGTGAAGGGGGGTCCCAGGTGGCTCAGTGGTAAGGAATCTGCCTGCCAGTGCAGGAGACGTGGGTTTAATCCCTGGGTCGGGAAGATCCTTTGGAGGAGGAAATGGCAACCCACTCCGGTATTCTTGCCTGGAGAATCCCATGGACAGAGGAGCCTGGTGGGCTACAGTCCATGGGGTCACGAAAAGTCGGACTCAACTGAGCACACACACGAAGGGGGTGGAGAGGAGCAGGGTGGGGGCAGAAGTGTACTGCAAGGCTGGCCTGGCAGAGCCTCGGGGGGGGCTCCAGAGCGGGTACTGCCCGTCAGCGCAGCCGGACCTTGGGACCCCTGCCTTTCTCTGTCCCTGGCTGCAGGGAAGGGAGCAGGGATGAGGGGCTGGGGCGGACCCTGCGGGGTCTCACGGCTGGAGGCTGCGCGGCCCTGTGTGTGCTGGAGGCTGGCTCCTAGAGCTCACAGGAGCCCATATTAAATATTGGAGACGTGCAAGCTGATTGTTAAACCATTAGTAGCTTACAATTGGCCATGGTGGGAGCATTTATCCTACACTGGGCTGTTTCTTCTCTTGGGAGCTGGTTTACCAGCACACACTACAGGCAGGGGGTCTGGGTGGCACGGCTCCATGTCCACCGCAGGGAGCTGCTGGCCTGATGCCAGAGGCTGTTAATAACTGGTAGCCAGTCATCAGAGGGACAAAGTGAAAATTACCCAACAGCCCAGGACAGTGATGGGAACCACCGGGGAGCCCATGACTGCCTTGGCAATCAGGGAAGGCTCTGTGGAGGAGGTGACGTTTTTCTAACCTGGTAGAATATTCAGATGGCACCAAGAATACTTCTGTGACAAGGAAGGGGCCAGGTGCCCTCTCTGGAGGCAGCGACTCCTCCCAGCGTCTCCCTGCTCCTCAGGGCATGTGCTCTGAGCTCTCAAGAACACACACACAGGTCTCTCTCTCACACAAACAGCTCCTGCTCTGCATACTTTGCACACCTCTGCTCTCTCCACCGCTGCGTCTCACTGGAAAGCACAGGGCTGCTTCGTCCTCTCTGGCAGCTCAGGACATTCCAGTTCATCTGTGCCCCGTGATTGGCAGGACCGGTCCCATTGGTGGATCCCGAGAGCCTTTCGGCCTTTGGATAGCGCAGATAACGCCCCTCCGAGGCTGTCATTTTACACATGCCTGCGCCTACCCCGGAGGGTACGTATTCTGCGGTGGAATTGCTAGGTCGAGCCTCCGTAATGGCAGTGAAGACTGGCCTTCCAGATAAGGGCCGGCAGGTGTCGAGCCCAGGGCTGGAGGGAGGGGAGAGGGCGCTGGCTGGGAGGCGAGGGCGGCTCATGACGGGCCTGCCACGAGGAACCAGGGTGTAGCACTGGGTTGGGGCCGGGCGGGGAGATCCAGGGCAGTTTTAACCAGAGAGCCTACAGGCCAGTGAGTGGTGACTGGGCGGAGGGAGCACCGCGTGGCCCCACAATGGAATATTATTCAGCCATGAAAAGGAGCAGGGTGCGGAGAGCTGGCGCACCGGGGGTGAGCTTTGACAGCATCATGCTGAGCGCAGGGAACTGGACACACAAAAGGCCGCACACTGCGTGAGTCCGTTTACACGAAATGTCCGGAACAGGCAAAAAAAGTCTACAAAGAGAGAAAGCAGATGAGCAGTTGCCAGGGCCCGAGCTGCCGCCAAGTCGTGTCAGTCGTGTCCGACTCTGTGCACCCCATAGACAGCAGCCCGCCAGGCTCCCCCGTCCCTGGATTCTCCAGGCAAGAACGCTGGAGTGGGTTGCCGTTTCCTTCTCCAATGCATGAAAGTGAAAAGGGAAAGTGAAGTCGCTCAGTCGTGTCCGACTCCTAGCGACTCCATGGATTGCAGCCCACCAGGCTCCCCCGTCCATGGGAGTTTCCAGGCAAGAGGACTGAAGTGGGGTGCCACTGCCTTCTCCGCCAGGGCCCGAGAGGAGGGAGAAATTGGAGCGACTGCTGCTGGGTGGCGTGGGCTTCCTCTCGGGTGATGAAACGCTCTGCACTTAGCAGTGATGGCTGCACACTCCGCATAAAGCCACTGACGCGTACCCGTTTAAGAGGGTGGGTTGTGTGGCCTCTGCTCTCTACTGCAGGAAAGCTGTTTTATAAAAGAGAGGGGCTCACAGAACAGAGGACACAGGTAAGGGAACCCAGAGAGGGTGCAGCCCCCTGGGGCTGGCAGCAGGGGCTCCGTTACTCCTCAGGCTGACGGGCTTGGGCTCCTGGAACCCAGTGGATGTGTAGAGCACATGGGAGCAGGAGCTGTGACCTGTGACCTTTGCAAGGGGGACACGGCCACCCCATGGGGCCAGCAAGGAGGGGTCAGTACCAGGACTCGGCTCTGCCCCCAGGGATCCCTCTGGAGCCTTCACTGGCCAGACGCCCCTGCATTCACACCATCCTGAGGCACGGGTGCTCGGGGCCAGAGCACTCAGCGCTAGGAAGGAGAGCCAGCTCAGGGGTGCAGACTTCCCGGCCAGTCTCCTGGGGCGGGGGCTGGGGAGTGCTCCGGACAGACGTATGGAGGAGATGCAGCCTGTGCTGTGGTCTTGAGTGCCTTTCTTTTTCTGAGCCTCAGTCTCCTCACCTGTGAAATGGGATGGACGTACCCATCTCTCAGCGGGTGTCAGACCCCTGAAAACACTTTAGGTTGAAGAGCCGTGTCGGTACGAGGTCAGGATTCTTAGAGTCAGAAGCAGCCTTGGGGTTCAAGGGGTTCGAACCCTTGAGTTTGAAATGGGGAAACCCAGGTCCGGGAGGCCACAGCCCGTCAGCAGCAGAATCAAGCGGGTGTGGACTCCCAGGACGCCCTCTGCGTACAGCCTCTCCCCTGGGATATTTTTATTTAAAGGCTGTGTTTCAGACACATTTTAGGTTCACAGTGAAATTGAGTGGAAGGTGCAAACTTTCCCAAATACGCCTGGACTCTCTCTCTCTCACACACACAGTCTCCTGGCACCGGACTGAGTGGTGCCTTTGTTACAACCAATGAGAGGACTTTTAAAAATCATAAATCCTGCTCCTGGCCGCCACTGGCTGTCCTGTCCTCACACAATAAAACCCCATCTCCCGGCCCAGGGAGACAGGAAGAGAGAATGCCATGGGGTGGCCTGGATGGGCTCCTGGAACAGGAAGGGGACAGAAGGTACCAACCCAGGGGAGCTGAAGGAAGTATGGACTTCAGTTAATAAGTGGACATTATAAGAAGAAAGTCGCTCATTGCTCAGTCGTGTCTGACTCTTCGCGACCCCATGGACCATACAGTCCATGGAATTCTCCAGCCCAGAATACTGGAGTGGGTAACCTTTCCCTTCTCCAGGGGATCTTCCAGACCCAGGGATCGAACCCAGGTCTCCCGCATTGCAAGTGGATTCTTAACCAGCTGAGCCACCAGGGAAGCCCTTAGCTCATGCATTAATGTACGGAGCTAATCAGTCTACATTGTACTGAAGTGAGATGTTAGTCACAGGCAAAACGGGGGGAAGGATGTACTGGGACCCTCAGTACTGTTTGCACACTTCTTCAGTAAATATAGAACTTCTTGGAGCTCCTCCCATCCCCGCCCCCCCCACCCCGTCCCAGCCCTCTTGTCATCACCGGGCACCGGGGTGAGCCCCCTACGCTCTATGGCAGTCCCACTGGGTACCTGTCCCTCCCCTCCCATCCCCCCTCTCCCCAGCCCTCGGGCCATCCCCGGGCTGCGCCCCCTGTCCCCTATGGCAGCCCCCACTGGGTACCTGCCCCCCCCATCCCCCCCCCCCCAGCTCCAGGGTCATCACCAGGCTGAGCCCCCTGTGCCCTACGGCAGTCCCCACTGGGCACCTGTCTGCACCCCATAGGGTATACAGGTCAGCGCTACTCCTGCAGTCCGTCCCACCCTGTCTCTGCTCCACCGGGTCTCCATGTCCGTTCGTTGCAGCTGCGTCTCTGTCCCTGCCCTGCCGCAGGGGCTCCTCAGCACCGTTGTTCTAGATTCCACGTATGTGGGTAAACATGGGTTTGTTTTTCTGACTGACTTCCCTCTGGGCAACAGGCTCTAGGTTCACCGACATCCCTTCGTACGTGTGGCTGATGGACGATGCTGTACACCAGGGACTCACATCATATTACAGTAACAACAGAAAAACCAAGCCACACCTCCTTAGCGTGGCCAGCAGAGCCTGCGGGACGCCCCGCACGGTTCAGCTGAAGCCTCAGGCCCTCTGCCCTCCGGCCGCTGGCCCCAGTGTCCGTCCTTCAGGGGAGAACAAAACGAGGGGGCGGGCCTGTGCTGCCCGGCCCCAGCCTCCCCTGGGCCCCTGCCTTCTGCTGGAGCGTCCCCCCAAGAGGATGTCCCCGACCAGCGGTGTCATGTGGCTACCCCCCTCCCACTGCCCACGCGCTGCACCCCTGATCCAGCGACCTTCGTCTCATTCTATCCTTTGAGGCGGGTGCCTGCGGCCTGCTTCCCCACGTGCTCTTTGCAAGGGTGCAGCTTCAGCAGCTCAGCGTTACCAGGTGAGTCGGCGGTCCTCACCCAGAGCCACTCCCATGAAGGCCAGTCCCTGCCCTGCCTGACTGGCAGTGACACGTAGGGTGAGGGGCAGGAGGAGGACTCAGAGGGCCTCGTGATCTGCTTTCTCGTTGGCCTTTGCTTTGGTCCTGAGAGGTCTCTACATCAAGGATGCTAACGTGGCATCGCCCGGGCAGTCTCAGGGGCCTGGTCGTTGAGGAGGAAGAACCCAGAAGTGCAGCCACGGGCAGAAACTACTGACCGCGGTCCATTTGGGTGGCTCCAGGCCCCCCACTGCCCCTCCCCGGGGCCTCTGACTTCCCCCCATCCGGCAACGCAAGGTCCCCAGGACCCAGGATGCTCGGGCTGGGTGCTCGTGCCCAGGGTACCAGCTATGCCAGCATTTGAAGGCACGTGCTGCCGACTTCTCTCCAGCCACCTCCTGAGGGCACCAGCCGTGGGCCAGGCCCCGGGGAGGGTGCATGGAGCCGCAACGCCTGACCCAGGACTGTAGCCCAGGCTGCAAGTGGGAGGGGCCTTGGCAGGCCCCTGCCCCGGGCAGCTCGGAAGCTGGCAGCCAACCTGGCCTTGGGGGTGGGAGCCGAGCGCGGTTCTGTCCCACACACATTCCCTCGGCTCGCGCGCCCTTGCCTGGGGGAGAGGGCTCGGTGCCCGTCCACCTGAGCAGTCCTGGCCAGCGCGGCTGTGATTGCGCCCAGCTTAACACGGACTTGGTGCGATCACCCGGCTCTCAAAATGCAGACTCTGCAGGGTTAATTAACTGGCCGCACGTCCTGCGGCCGCGGCCCATACAATGGCGCCAGGGCCGCGGGCCACGGTGGCCCCAGAGGAGGAGGGAGGCGGTGAGCCGGAGGCAGTCTCCCCGGCGTCTGGCCCTGGGGCTCGCTGCCCGGGGGCCACCACCAAGGACACGCTCGGAGTCGCCCAGTGCTTCCTCACAGCCCACCAAGAACTTTGTTTTTTAAAGCCAACTTGATTACAGTCTGCTGCGCCCACCACGGTGAGGAAAGGGCACAGTTTGACGCCTTCACACATGTGCACAGCCATCGCCGCAGTCGGCGCACCTCCAGAAGTGCCCCTTCAGCTCTCACCCCCACTTCTCTGGTCTGCCCTCCGTCTGCACAGCGCTGCCTCGCCCGGATGTTGCCGCTGGATGCAGTCAGACCAGACCTCGTCCTGTGGGTCTGGCTTTGGTCCCCAGGCACCGCGTTGCCAGGGTCCGTGCGTGGTGCGGCGGGGGTCAGCACCTTGTCCCTTTTTACGGATATTACTCTGCTGCACGGATGGGCCACATCTTACCTGCTCACCCATCGGCGGTCATTGGCTTGTTTCCACCTTGGGGCTATTGTAAAGAAAGCTGCTGTAAACACTGTTCGAATCAGGTTTTGTTTTTTATGTGGATGTGTGTGTGTGAGTGTCCCTTCTGTTGAGTATATTGACTCGCTGGGGTTACCTCCTCCTGGAGGCCGAGCATCTGGGGCCAAGAGGACCCTGGACACAGGCACATCCCGGAGATGAGGATCTGATCTGGTCACCTCTGTGGCCCCAGAGCCCAGAGAGGGAACTAATGGCGACTTTTGGAATCTGATTCCCTTCCAGCTCCCTCCCCCCAACTTTTGCCACAAAAGAGCCAATTGCCATCACGCCGTGTTTACTGAGGGTACCTGAAGCTCAGAGAGGGGGAGTGACAACCCCAAGGTCACACAGCAAATAAGCAGCCATCAACCACTCGACTCGTACCCCTCAGCAATAAGACCCTGGCCTCCCAACAGCTCACAGACCAGCTCTAGGAGTTAGCTGACCCTTAGATTTTGTCTTGTTAAGTGGAATCGTGGAGTTAAGTAAGACACCACATATAGAAGCATGGACCCAGGGTGTGCACGGGTGCAGAACAGATGTCCAGTTATCCTTGCCCTACCATCTTACGGAGAGACTGAAATGAACTCTGGCCAACCCAACACCTACAGGGAGAATCGCTGGGTATCTCGGGGTGCCCGAGCAGCTCCAGCAGAGTGCCCCAGACTGGGCGGTGCATGAACAAAACGACAGAAACGTGCTGCTCCCAGCTGTGGAGCGGGGCGCCCGAGGTGTGGCTTGTGCCCTGGTGAGGACCCACTTCCTGGCTCATGGCCGGGACCTTCTCTCTGTCCTCCTGGGTTGGAAGGGGCTCTCTGGAGCTTCCTTCACAAGGCACTAATAGCATTCATGAGGGCTTCACTGTGACTGAAGGCCCTCCCAAAGGACCCCCACTACCATCCCTTTGGGGACTAGGATTTCAAGCTGTGAGATGCGGGCTGGGGAAGGGGAGATGCAGACGCTGGGAGCACGGTCCCAGGTCATTTGGTAGCTGTGTGTTTAACACGGAGGAGCTGCCAGGCTGTTTCCACAAGGGCTGCGCCCGTTCACATCCCCCCTAGGAGCATACGCAGGTTCCCACTCCGCATCCCCCTCCAGCAACAGTTCTGTTTCCTCCTGCGGCATTCTGGTGGGTGTCAGGTGCCGTCTCACTGCGGTGCTGATTCCCATTTACCTGGAGCTACTGATGTGCATTCTCTCCTCATGTGCTAATGGGCTCCTGCGCCCGTTGCATTTTTATAAATTGCCAGCACAGCAAAACACAAAAAAAGCTCTCAGATGGTCCACAAGGATTTAAGGAATAAAGATAAAGCACCCGTATCAAGAAACACAAAGCTGCTAGGACCCCAGGAGGCCCCCTGGGTGACGCTAGCCAACCCGAGTCCCTCGCCTCCTACCCCAGGGACAACCCCTGTCTTGGTAAACCTGTGACCCGCCTTTCTCTGCAGTCCAGTTTTGCCACCTCTGAACTTGATACACACGCAGTCATTCTGTGCAGAGCTCCCACGACTGCCCCCTGCCCTCCCTGCTGTGTTTCGAGTTTGGCCTCTGCCGCTGTGACTGTTCAAGGTCCCTGCCCTCGAGGGCCCGTTGAGCCCACTCACTTCCGTTTATCCATCTTGCCATGGACAGACATCAGGTCATGCCCACAGAGCCATCACGAACGCCACTGGCAGGAATATCCCTGAACCTGTTTGTGAGCATCCAATTTCCCGGGCAGATACCTCGGAAGGGACACTTCCGAGCCAGAGGTCTGTGTGTTGGCGCTCCGGGCGCTCTGCGTCCTCACCCCCGCTCAGTGTCAGCACCTGTCCTGAATGCCCCTCACCCCAGGCATCGTGTGGGAGGCTCTGAGGCACTAAGATCCACCGGCCAGGGTATCGGGCCTCAGAGATGCCTGCTGAACTCTGCCCCCAACACACGACACCTCTGCTTTTAAGGCCAACACAGAAAGGTGACACTTGGGGGCTGTCTGCCCACCGATGACCTCAAGGGACATCCGTGTGACTTGGGGGGCTGCTCCCCCCCCACCAGTTGCACCGTGCGGAGGTCACACGACAGTACGGCAGAACTAATGGGTACTCTGGGAACATCAAGATTCTATCCCAGCCCCCTTAACTTTTGTCAGAGAAGATGGAACTGCCATCAGTCCATGCTCACTGAAGGCAGCTGAGGCTCAGAGAGGGGCAGTGACAACCCGAGGGTCACACAGCAAGCAAGCAGCCACCAAGCACCTGACTCGCACCCCTCGGCATAAGACCCTGGCCTCCGAACACCGCACAGACACCCCTCTAGGAGTGAGCCGAGTCTTGGGTTTTGCCTTGTTAAATAGAATCCTACTAACCCTACAGAGTTAAGTAAGACGCCAGTACACGGGCTTCCCTGGTGGCTCAGTGGTAAAGAACATGCCTGCCAGTGCAGGAGACGCAGGTTTGATCCCTGGGTCGGGAAGATCCGCTGGAGAAGGGAATGGCAACCCACTCCAGTCTTCTTGCCTGGAGAATCCCACGGACAGAGGAGCCTGGTGGGCTGCAGTCTGGGGAGTTGCAAAGGGTCGGACACAACTTAGCAACGAAACAACATAAACGCATGGACCCAGAGTGCACCCAGGTCATTCACTCCCTCGTTCACTTAGTCTGTCGCTGGGATGGGCAAAGGCAACGTGACGGTATCGATGAAGGACCACAGACATGCTCACACGCGATGACCCAGAAACATCCTTCAGCCGCATGTCGCCATCCCGGTGCCCGGCACACAGCAACAAGGGTCTGTTAGGATGGCATCAGGCTGAAGATGACCTGGAAGTAGGAGGCACTGTAGCTCCAAAGATGCCTCTTCACGCAGAGTTTAGACCAATGAACAAGAGAAAGAAAGGAGGGAGGGAGGGAAGGAGACAAAGACTGAAACAACACCACCACCTATATAGCAATATAAATATCCTGTCCTATGGGGGGCTTTGGTAGATGTTGTCTTCTTCAATTGTTGGGCTACTGCAAGAGTTGCCTCATTGGAAGGGGCCCTGATGCTGGGGAAGACTGAGGGCAGGAGGGGAAGGAGGCGACGGAGGATGAGATGGTTGGATGGCCTCACCGACTCGATGGATGTGAGTGTGAACAAACTATGGGAGCTAGGGACAGACAGGGAGCCTGGCACGCTGCTGTCCGTGGGGTCGCAAAGAGTTGCTCAGTCGTTTCCGCAGCAGGGGCCAGCAAAATCCAGGCCATGGGCCATCTCAGCCTGTATCTGAAAATAAAGATTACGTGGAACCCAGTCGTTAGCTGCCTGTCCTGGCACTTCCTGTCACTGCCATCACATAGTCGATTCTGTCTTGCGCCCAGCTTCTTCCATGCCACACTGTGTCTGAGATGGCTGAGCTTCCTGTGTGTCTCAGAAGTCTACCCTCTCCCCTTTCTGACCAGCATCTCACTGGAGGATTATAATGACGTATCACCATCACCCTGGTTCTGCACATGGGGAAACAAGCAAGCTGCCTGAGGGTGCACAGCAGGTTCATGTTAGATCTGGGACTTAAACCAATCCTTACGGCTCCAGGGAAGAGTAAGGACTGGGGCGAGCTGAGGGCTGCCAGCCGGGAAGGAGTTGGAGGCTGGCACAGCTCCAGGTCTCACTGTCTGGGTGGCCGAGCTGAGCCAGATGCTGCTGGCCTGCTGTGCTGGCCTCTGTGGTCAGCTCCCACGCCAGTGGGTCTGCACCCAGCTGCTCTGGTTATGGAATAATTTTGAGCATCATTCCAGAGCGGCCAGGTACCTGTTCTGTTGGCCTGGCAGAACACCTGGCAGCCTGTCTTTGAAAGTCTCCTCCTGGTTTTTTTTTTTTCCTCTTTACATTATCGTGTTGGTATTGCCATATGTTGACATGAATCCGCCATGGGTATACATGTGTTCCTCTTCCAGAACCCCCCTCCCATCTCCCTCCCGATTCCATCCCTCTGGGTTGTTTCCAAAGTGATTTTAAGCCGGTGCAGCCCCGAGAGAACCCACGTGTGGTCGAGAGGGGCCTGAAGGGATCTAAGCACAGCGTGAGGCCCCCTCGGGGTCGGGAGGCAGGGAGGGCAGGCGAGTCCCAGTCCCGGGGGAGGCTTCGCATCCAGGTCTGAGCTTCCGGGGCCAGAATGACAGTGAGTGAAAGCGCAAGTCGCCCAGTCGTGTCCGCCTCTTTGCGGCCCATTGGACTGTACAGTCCATGGAATTCTGCAGGTCCAGAGCACCGGAGTGGGTAGCCTTGCCCTTCTCCAGGGGGTTTTCCCAACCCCAGGATCGAACCCAGGTCTCCCGCATTGCGGGCGGATTCTTCACCAGCTGAGCCCAGCAGGGAAGCCCCGGAGAGAGCAAAGCGCAGGGCAAACCCAGCCGGACGGGGCGGGGCGGGGCTCGGCGGGGAGTGGGCGGCCCGGGGGGGGGGGGGGGGGGGGGGGGGGGGGGGGCGGGGCGGGGCGGGG
>ML660201.1:53711006-53871584 GCA_007570785.1 Antilocapra americana
GGGGCGGGCGGGGCATGGGGCGGAGCGCGGCGGGGGAGTGGGCGGGGCGCGAGGCGGGGCGGGGCGCGGCGGCCCGGGGGCGGGACGTGGGGCGGGGGCGGGGCGCGGCGGGGAGTGGGCGGGGCTCGGTGGGGGAGGAGGTGGGGCGGGGGCGGGGCGCGGCGGGGCTGGGGGGCGGCCCTGGGGTGCCCCCACCCCCGGCCCTGCCGTGACACGCTGCGCTGTCCCCGCCGCCCCGCAGATCCTGGAGGAGAACATGAAGCTGGAGTGCAAGTGCCACGGCGTGTCGGGCTCCTGCACCACCAAGACCTGCTGGACCACGCTGCCGCAGTTCCGCGAGCTGGGCTACGTGCTCAAGGACAAGTACAACGAGGCGGTCCACGTGGAGCCCGTGCGCGCCAGCCGCAACAAGCGGCCCACCTTCCTCAAGATCAAGAAGCCGCTGTCCTACCGCAAGCCCATGGACACCGACCTGGTGTACATCGAGAAGTCGCCCAACTACTGCGAGGAGGACCCGGTGACGGGCAGCGTGGGCACGCAGGGCCGCGCCTGCAACAAGACGGCGCCCCAGGCCAGCGGCTGCGACCTCATGTGCTGCGGCCGCGGCTACAACACCCACCAGTACGCGCGCGTGTGGCAGTGCAACTGCAAGTTCCACTGGTGCTGCTACGTCAAGTGCAACACGTGCAGCGAGCGCACCGAGGTCTACACGTGCAAGTGAGCCGCGGCGCCCGGGCCGCGCACGCGCGGGGCCGCTGCTGGGCTGGCCGTGCCTGCTGGGGGGGTGCCCTGGCCGTGTCTGCTGGCGGGGGTCCTGCCAGCACGGGGTGGGGGACGGGGGACCCCTCTGGGGCCCCAAGACGCCCACGCGGCACCCAGACGCCGCCCTCGGCCGGAGCAGAGCCCGCGCGCCAGAACCGGACCCCGGGAGCCTCAACAGGAATAGCAATATTTAACACTTTATTCTGATAAAAGAAATAATATTAATTTATTTAATTAAAAACGAACCCCTCCGCCTCGTCGGGATCCATTTTCTGCAATCAACGTGGACCGCTGGCTTTCCCTGTGGGACGGTTCTGCCGCTAGGTCAAGGAGTGGAGTAGAACTGTACATAGCGATTCTTCAGGCAGAGCTTTGGACTAGCTGATTTCGGAGGACCCCTTGCCACTCTAGATATTCAAGTGCAAGGGCAGACATCCTTTCTACGTATATAGATACACACACACACACACACACATATTTTTTGCTGTTTGCTGCTAATTCTCCAGAGATTTAAGCTGGTCTGGAATTGGGAGACGTTTTCTAGAATACGGTTCCCAGCCTGTTGTTCTCCCCAGCTCAAACCTCCCCATTAGAAAAGTCCAGTTTGGAACAGAGAGAGAGAGAGAGAGGAAAGGTAATGCTAAAACCCCCAGCAGTTCCCACCTTCTGGAAAGTGAGCCACTGGATAAGAGAGAATATTTTGTAAGAGACTATTTTTATATGAATATTTTATTTATATTGAGTCTGCCTGTATCATTCCATGGCCTGTGCTCCTTCTTAATTCCGGTACTCCCTTTGGGGTAAGGAGGGGCCAGGCCTGGCTGTGGGGTCAGGCCCCACAGAGACCCTGACTTAGGCGGCTGGGTTCTCCAGCCCTTTTGGCCAAGTGGGCAGGAGCGGCCCCAGAAGCCTGGGCCGCGCTGTCAGCAGTTTCCCCAAGAAGGAAGCAGGGCCCCCGAGTGGTGACCTCTAGAGGAGCCGTATGGAGGGCAGGCTCGTGTCCTGGGCCCCGCACGGCTGTCATGGGGACACATCATGACCGCCTGGCAGAAACCAGCTGAGGGAGCCCGCTCCTCCTCAGGACGCCCTGCCGCTGCTGGGCGTCCTCACTTACGGGGCAGCAGAGCTGGGCGAGGGGCTCCCACAAGCAGCAGGGCTTCCTGGCTGGCATAGTCCCAGGGCACAGAGAGGTGTGGATGAGGCCTCTACACTGGGTCCCACGAGGTCCAGTGCCTCTCAACCTGGAAGTCTCTCCTCGAGGAGGGTGTGGATGTTCTAATGCGTGTCTGTTTGCATTTCCCTGTGTGTGTGTGTGTGTGAGAGAGACACCTTAGGGATCCTCAGCACTGTTGCGGGACCGCCCCCTCGAGCACCTTCCGGGTGCTGACGTGTCCGTCTTGTGTGCGCCTGCGTGTACATGGCTATCTGCGTATCTCTCTCCACGTGCCTGGGAGATTCAGGGTGCTGTGTGCCTGTTGATCTGCTGGTCCCGGGGGTGTCTGCTTGCAGGCAAGGGCTTGTGGTGTGAAGCAGGTTGCTGGGACCTTTGGCGATTGTGTTGAGCCACCAAGAGATGGCACCTCTGAACTCTCTGCCCACAGACACTGATGAAACTCATACCTTTGAGACAACAGTCCCCTGGCCCCACACAACAGGAGCCCCTCAGTGTCTACAGGCAGTGTCAGACTCCCCAGTGTTAGCACCGGGCCTGGACCATAGCATGGACAAATAAAATGACTGGACAGTTGTTTGACTTCTTCCCCTGGACCTTTTTTGTCTTCTTTACATGGGTGTCTGGATGTGTAGGCATGTAGGGATGAGTGGATGGATGGATGAACGGGTGGATGGGTAGGATGGGTAGGTAGGTGGGTAGGTGGATGGATGGATGGGTAGGTGGGTGGGTGGGTAGGTAGGTGGATGGATGGATGGATGGGTGAGTGAGTAGACGGGTGGATGGATAGATGGATCAAAGGTGGGGGCTAGGTGGACTGGATGGGTACACGGATGAGTGAGTGGATAGGTAGATGGATGCATGGATAATGGGTAGGTGGGTACATGGGTGGGTCACTCGACGGGGAGAGGGATGGGTGGCTGGGGAGGTGGATGAATGGGTAGGTAGATGGAGGGATGAGTAAGTGGATGGAAGATGGGTAAGTGGATGAATAATGGGTGAATAGATAAGTGGGTGGGTAGATGGATGGGTGGATTTAGTGGCTATGTGGGTGGGCAGATGGCTGGATAATGGGTGGGTAGGTGAGTGGGTTGGTGGATGGGTACACAGATGAATCGATGAGTGAGTAGATGGGTGGATGGATAAACAGTAGACAGGGGGGTATGTGGCTGGGTGGGTAGATAGAAGGATGGATGAGTAAGTGGACAGGTGGATGGACAGATAGATGCTAATGGGTAGGTGGGTACATAAGTGGGCCACTGGATGGATGAAGGGGTGGGTGGGTGCATGGAGGATGGGTGAGTGGATGGAGGATGGGTGAGTGGGTAAGTAATGGATGGATAGGTAAGTGGGTGGGTAGATAGAAGGGTGTATTGTTGGCTAGTAGGATGGGTAAGTGGATGGATGGATGGATAATGGGTGGGTAGGTGAGTGGGTTGGTGGATGGGTAAATGGATGGGAGATGGATGTGTGAGTGGATGGATGGATGGATGATGGATAGGTAGGTACGTGGGTGGGTCACTGGGTGGGTAGATGGATGGGTGGATGAACAGATAGGTAGATGGATATACGGATGGATGCATGAGTGGATGGAGGATGGGTCAGTGGATGGACAGAGGGATGGATAATGGGGGGGAAGGGGGTGAGTGGGTGGATGGGTAGATGGGTGGATGGATGAGTGAGTTGATGACCGGATGGATAAGTGGATGTATGGGTGCTGCTGTTTAGTCACTAAGTCGTGTCTGACTCTGACTCCATGGACTGAAGCCTGTCAGGCTCCTCTGTGCATGGAATTTTCTGGGCAAGAATACTGGAGTGGGTTGCCATTTCCTTCTCCGGGGGATCTTCCAGACCCAGGGACTGAACCTGCATCTCCTGCTTGGAAGGAGGGTTCTTTACTACTGAGCCACCTAGGAAGCCCAACTGGATGGACAGATGGATATTAACGGATGGGTGGGTAGGTAGGTAGATGGATAGATGGATGGGTGAGTGAGTGGATGGATAAATGGATAGATGGTTGGATAATGAACAGATGGGTAAGTGGGTGGGTTGGTAGATGGATGGATGGGTGTGTGGATGGTTGGGTGGATGAGTGTGGGTGGGTGAATGAGCACTGGGTGGCAGGGTAAGTGGGTGGATGGATGGATGGGTGGATAGGTGGGTGGAGAGAAGGGATTAGGGAGAGGAAACACACATAAGTTTCGGGCACCCCACCCCATGTCACACTCTTATCTCTACTTTGGAAAACCTACAGCATCTACCATGAGTAGAGGCTCCCCAGTTCTGCAGTTCTTCTGCTCCTGGTCTCACAGCACCTGAGAAAGGGGGAGGTTCTGACCAGACTCTCCTGGCCATTTAATGTTAATCACATAACATGACATCAGAAGTCACCCCATGACGTCCCTTCTCTCCAGGTAAGGAATGGGCCTGGCATGAGGGCAACCAGACCTTTGAGAAGAATGCCAGCCTTCATGTGGCACCTTCAGTTCAGTTGCTCAGTCGTGTCCAACTTTTTGCGACCCCATGAACTACAGCACTCCAGGCCTCCCTGTCGATTACCAACTCCCAGAGTTTACCCAAACTCATGTCTATTGAGTAGGTGATGCCATCCAACCATCTCATCCTCTGTCGTCCCCTTCTCCTCCTGCCCTCAATCTTTCCCAGCATCAGGGTCTTTTCAAATGAGTCAGCTCTTCGCATCAGGTGGCCAAAGTATTTGGAGTTTCAGCTTCAGCATGAAGTTTCAGCTTCCAATGAATCCCAGGACTGATCTCCTTTAGGTTGGGTCTCCTTGCAGTCCAAGGGACTCTCAAGAGTCTTCTCCAACAGCACAGTTGTGGCACCTTGGAATAATGTTAATTCTCAAGCCTGGGGCCTGCCTTCTCTTCAAGATGTCCAGCTCAGCTGTGCTCTGAGTCCCAGCTTCTTCATCTGAAAAGTGGGGAATAATCCCGACTTCACAGGGCTGTTGTGAAGGTCCTCTCTCCCAGTACAACTGCATGACCCTTTCAGCGGCAGAGCAATGGAGCGATGCTAAATATTAGTATTATTAATTATTACTATTGCTGTTACTACTGTTCTCCCCATAAGGGTGAGATTCTTCAAATACACAAGTGTAGAGTAATAAATATTTGGCTTTATGTTGGGCACGGGTATTTTCTCCCTCTTATTTCTAAAGTGGCTTTTCAATAAAACTGACTCTAAAAAGGCCCAAATCATAAGAAGCTGAATCAAAACTTAGAAAATCCAGGACTATGGTGTTGAACGCTCAGATGCCGGGGTCCAGGTGTGACAAAACTGAGGGGAGTGAGTCGCTCAGCACAGGCCCACTGCAGTCACCCAACTCCGGGAGGCACAGAGAGTCCCATATAGGACAAGCCCAGGGAGAAACTCGCCAAGACACATGTTAATCAAAGTAACAAAAATTAAATTCAAAGCAAAAAATATTAAAAGCAGCAAGGGAAAAGCAACAAATAGCATACAAGGGAATCCCCAAAAGTTTATCAGCTGATTTCTTCAGCAGAAACTCTGCAGGCCAGAAGGGAGTGGCCAGACATATTTAAAGTTATGAAAGGGAAAAACCTACAAACCAAGATTACTCAACCCATCAAGGATATCATTCAGATCTGATGGAGAAATCAAAAGCTTTAAAGACAAGCAAAAGCTAAAAAAAATTTCAGCACCACCAAACTAGATTTACAAGTGCTAAAGAAACTTCTCTAAGTGGGAAACACAAGTAAAGAAAAAGTTCTACAAAAGCAAACCCAAACCAATTAAGAAAACAGTAACAGGAGCATCAGTTCAGTTCAGTGGCTCAGTCGTGTCTGACTCTTTGTGACCCCATGAACTGTTGCACACGAGGCCTCCCTGTCCATTACCAACTCCTGGAGCCTACCCAAATTCATGTCCATTGAGTCAATGATGCCATCCAACCATCTCATCCTCTGTCATCCACTTTTCCTCCCATCCTCAATCTTTCCCAGCATCAGGGTCTTTTCAAATGAGTCAGCTCTTTTTGCATCAGGTGGCCAAAGTATTGGAGTTTCAGCTTCAACATCAGTCCTTTCAATGAACACCCAGGACTGATCTCCTTTAGGATGGACTGGTTGGATCTCCTTGCAGTCCAAGGGACTCTCAAGAGTCTTCTCCAATACCACAGTTCAAAAGCATCAATTCTTCAGTGCCAGCTTTCTTGATGGTCCAACTCTCACATCCATACATGACCACTGGAAAAACCATAGCCTTGACTAGACGGACCTTTGTTGGTAAAGTAATGTCTCTGCTTTTTAATATGCTGTCTAGGTTGGTCATAACATTCCTTCCAAGAAGTAAGCGTCTTTTAGTTTCATGGCTGCAATCACCATCTGCAGTGATTTTGGAGCCCAGAAAAATAAAGTCAGTCACTGTTTCCCCATCTATTTGTCATGAACTGATGGGACCAGATGCCACGATCTTCGTTTTTTGAATGTTGAGCTTTAAGCCAACTTTTTCACTCTCCTCTTTCACTTTCATCAAGAGCCTCCTCAGTTCCTCTTTGCCTTTTGCCATAAGGGTGGTGTCATCTGCATATCTGAGGTTATTGATATTTCTCCCAGCAATCTTGATTCCAGCTTGTGCTTGCTCCAGCCCAGCGTTTCTCATGATGTACTCTGCATATAAGTTACATAAGCAGGGTGACAATATACAGCCTTGACATACTCCTGTTCCTATCTGGAACCAGTCTGTTGTTCCATGTCCAGTTTTAACTGTTTCTTCCTGACCTGAATACAGATTTCTCAAGAGGCGGGTAAAGTGGTCTTGCATTCCCATCTCTTGAAGAATTTTCCACAGTTTATTGTGATCCACACAGTCAAAGGCTTTGGCATAGTCAATAAAGCAGAAATAGATGTTTCTCTGGAACCCTCTTGATTTTTTGATGATCCAGCGGATGTTGGCAATTTGATGTCTGGTTCCTCTGCCTTTTCTAAAAACAGCTTGAACATCTGGAAGTTCACGGTTCTCGTATTGCTGAAGCCTGGCTTGGAGAATTTTTAGCATGACTGTACTAGCGTGTGAAATGAGTGCAATTGTGCAGTAGTTTGAGCATTCTTTGGCATTGCCCTTCTTTGGGATTGGAATGAAAACGGACCTTTTCCAGTCCTGTGGCCACTGCTGAGTTTTCCAAATTTGCTGGCATATTGAGTGCAGCACTTTCACAGCATCATCTTTCAGGATTTGGAACAGCTCAACTGGAATTCCATCACCTCCACTAGCTTTGTTTGTAATGATGCTTTCTAAGGCCCACCTGACTTCTCATTCCAGGATGTCTGGCTCTAGGTGAGTGATCACACCATCGTGATTATCTGGGTCGTGAAGATCTTTTTTGTACAGTTCTTCTGTATATTCTTCCCACCTCTTCTTAACATCTTCTGCTTCTGTTAGATCCATACCATTTCTGCCCTTTATTGAACCCATATTTGCATGAAATATTCCCTTGCTATCTCTAATTTTCTTGAAGAGATCTCTAGTCTTTCCCATTCTATTGTTTTCCTCTATTTCTTTGCATTGATCACTGAGGAAGGCTTTCCTACCTCTTCTTGCTATTCTTTGGAACTCTGCATTCAAATGGGTATATCTTTCCTTTTCTCCTTCGCTTTTCACTTCTTTTCACAGCTATTTGTTAAGGCCTCCTCAAACAGCCATTTTGCTTTTTTGCATTTCTTTTCGCTGGGGATGGTCTTAATCCCTGTCTCCTGTTCAATGTCATGAACCTCCGTCCATAGTTTATCAGGCACTCTGTCTATCACATCCAGTCCCTTAAATCTATTTCTCACTTCCACTGTGTAATCCTAAAGGATTTGATTTAGGTCATACCTGAATGGTGTAGTGGTTTTCCTATTTTCTTCAATTTCAGTCTGAATTTGGCAGTAAGGAGTTCATGATCCAAGCCACATTATTAGAGACATGGAAATCAAAAGTACAATGAGGTATCACTTCACACCAGTCAGAATGGCCATCATCCAAATATTTACAAACAATAAATACTGGAGAAAAAAGGGAGCCTTTTTCACTGCTGGTGGACATATAAATTGATACAGCCACCATGGAGAACAGTATGGAGGTTCCAGAAAAAATTAAAAATAAAACTACCATTGATTCAGCAATCCCACTACTGGATGGTTATACCCTGAGAAAACCGTAACTCAAAAAGACACATGTAGCCCAGTGTTCATGCAGCACTCTCTATGATAGCAAGGATGTGGAAGGAACCTAAATGTCCATCAGCAGATGAACAGATAAGGAAGATGCGGTCCATAACACAATGGGATATTACTCAGCCGTCTAAAGGAACAAAACTGGTTAATTTGCAGAGACATGAATGGACCTAGAGACTGTCATACAAAGAAAGCCAGAAAGAAAAGCGAATACCATATATGAACACACACACACACACGTATATATGGCATCTACAAAAGTGGTACAGGTGAACACGTATGCAGAGCAGAAATAGAGACACAGAGGTAGAGAGCGAACACCTGGACACCAAGCGGGGAGGGGGCGGTTGGAGGGGTCGGAGATCGGGGCTAGCACGTACCCACTGCTACGGATAAACCAGACCGCTAGCGAGACCCTACTGTGGAGCACGGAGAGCTCTACTCGGTGCCCTGTGGGCACCTCAGTGGGCAGGAAATCCAGAAAGGGCACACGGACACGTCCGGCCGATCCACTCTGCTGTAGGCGGACACCAGCGCGGTGCTGTGAAGCACCTACACGCCAGCGAGACGGAAAACAAAACAAGGACGCTACCACTGCGACGGCCCTCCCCGCAGGACGGGGGCCCGCAGACGCGGCACACGACGATAAGGGTTTGGCTCTGTGCTGGGCAAAGGTATTTCCCCCTCTTTGGTTTACTTCTGAAGTGGCTTTTCAACAAAACAGACCTTAAATAGGTGCAAATCCTAAGAGGCCGAATCAAGAATTAGGAAGCCCAGGACGATGGTGTGGAAGGCCCACATGTAACGAGGCCGCAGGAAGCGAGCGGCTCCGCACGGGCCCACTGCGGCCACGTGGTAAGACTGTGGGATTTTTCCAGGAGGGCTGAGTAATCAGGTTTTCAGAGTAAAAGCTCCTCCTTTTTCTGTCTGTTGACAAATACCACGAGGAAGGAGCAAAGCAGCATGGGACAGGGACCAAATCTCTTGTTTTCAAGACAGAGAAACTGAGGCCCAGAGAGGCACAGGCTTCTACCCCAGACCACACAGCGGAGGGACCGCCAAGGCCAGAACTCGTGCCTCCTGGGGGAGCCCTTTCCCAACACAGGGCACCCCAGAGGCAGCAGAGTCATCGGGTGCGGGCTGGGGGGATAAAGTTCCCAGCTGCTGTTCGGACGTACATACGTGAGCCCACGTGTGTGTGTGTGCGCATGCACAGGTCCTCTGCGATTACTATTACCTGCCTCTGCTATTTATTGCTGTGTGGTTTAGGGCAGCTCAAGGTTCCCCAGGGCGGGGATGGGCTGTGCCCAGCAGAAGGCGCAGGGACCCCAATCCTCCCAGACTCCCTGCCCCTCTGCTCAAGGGACTCCCTCAGCGAGACCATCAGAGGAGTCTGGGGGAGACGTTTTTCTCCACCTAAGTTGTAGCCGAGCCCTCCAGCTTCAGGAGAGACCGTGACATGTTCCCGGAGCCCCTAGGAGGTCACTCATTCCCCAGGTTCAGGGCAGGATGGTCTCAGGTATGAGAATTGACAACTTCAAGGCCCCACCACCAGGAGGAGAGGGGACAAGGGCCCTGGTGGAGGCTGTCCCACGTCAGCTAGACATGGGGTCCTGAGCGTGCGGCAGCTCCAAGGAGGTTCAAGGAAGACAGAGTGGATTCAGGCTGGGATGCCCACCCAGGCACCGAGGGACGTCAGTTCCTCCAGCCATGTTCGAAGCTGCCTCTGACATCTCACCAAGCTCTGGCCCTGCTTCCCTGGGCACCCCTCTGTCTGCCCACCCTCTTCACTGACCTGCCATTGCCTCTCCCCCGAGGAAGTCACAGCTTCCTCCCAGGCCTCTCTGCCTCCCCCAGGCTCCCTCAAGCCAGCCTCCAAGCTACAGCCAGGCGAATCCATCCCCAGCATGCCGTGTCCTGCTCTGCCTCTGGGCCTCTGCACACGCTCTTCCCTCTGACTTCGGCATGGCTGGCTCCTTCGAGCTCATAAGACTCGGTTCAAATGCCAACGCTTCAAGGACACAACGCCAACCACCCTGGCTTCCAGCACCCCTCACCCTGCATTTTTGTCTCTTTACGGCGTTTACCACGATCTGAAATGAGACTTCTCGTTTCCCAGAGGCTGTGTAGTATAGTGGTGATTAAAAGCATGGACTCTGGAGCCAGGTAGCCCATGTTCAAGCCTGCCTCTGCTATTTATTGCTGTGTGGTTTAGGGCAAGCAACATAACCTCTCTGTGCCTGCCTGTCTCTATTTATAAAATGGGAGCAGCGATAGAATTATCACAATGATTGAACTGCAAAGCACAGTGCCTAGTGTGCTATAAGGACTGAGGAAGCATGAGTTTAATTAACATGCTATTAAATTTCCTGAGGGCAGGACTTTGTCTTTGTGGCCACTGGGTCTCCAACGCCCAGCACATAGCTGAAGGTTGATATTTGTTAACTAAGAACGAATGATGATAAAATGGACAACCTAGGAGAAATGGACAAATTCCTAAAAATGTACAATCTCCCAAGACTGAGTCAGGAAGAAATAGAAAATATAATCATACAAATTACCAGTAATGAAATTGAATCAGTAATTTTAAAGCTCCCAAGAAACAGAAGTCCAGGACTGGGTGGCTGCAGAGGTGAATTCTACCAAACATTTAGAGAAGAGTGAACACTTATCCTTCTCAAACTATTACAAAAAAGAATCACAGAGGAAGGAACACTTCCAAGCTTATTCTAGGAGGCCAGGATTACCCTGATACCCAAACCAGACAAAGATCCCACAGAAAGAAAATTATAGGCCAATGTCACCGATGAACATAGATGCAAAAATCCTCAACAAAATAGTGGCAAACTGCATCCAGCAATAAAGGGTCAGACACCATGATCAAATAGGATTTATTCCAGGGAGGCAAGGCTTTTTCAGTATCCATAAATCAATCAGCGTGACACATTGCATCGACAAATTGAACACTTAAAATCACAAGATCATCTTACTAGATGCAGAAAAAGCCTGTGACAAAATCCAACATCCATTTATGATCAGAAAAAAACTCTTCGGAAAGTGGGTATAGAGGGAAAACACCTCAACATGATAAAGGCCATATATGACAAACCCACAGCAAACATCACTCCCAGTGTTGAAAAACCGAAGGCATTTCCTCTAAGACCGGAGGCAAGACAAGCACGCCCATCCACTCTCACCACTTTTACTCAGCATAGTGTTGGCGGTCCCAGCCGTGGTGTTCAGAGAAGAAAAACAAAAGAAATTCAAGTTGGAAAAGAAGGAAAATGTTCACTGTTTGCAGATGACATGATACTATACATAGAAAAATCCTAAAGACGCCATCAGAAAACTACTAGAGCTCATCAATGAATTCAGTATAAAGCTGCAGGATACAAAACTAATATACAGGCATCTGTTGCATGTCTGTACACTAACGACAAACTACAGGAAGAATGTGAGGACACAATCCCATTCACCACTGCGTCAGGAAGGTTAAAGTGCTAGTAATAAACCTACCTGCGGAAGCAAGAGAGCTGTACTCAGAAAATCACCAGTCTGATGAGAGGAACCGAAGACGGCGCCAACAGACGAAGAGATAGCGCACGCTGGACTGGAAGAATTGATATTATTAGTGTCACACGCTATCACTCATGTGTGCAATATACTTTTTAAAAAATTTTATTTATTTGTTTTCTTTACATTATCGTGTTGGTTTTGCCATACATTGACAAGAATACACCATGGGTATACATGTGTTCCCCTTCCAGAACCCCCCTCCCACCTCCTGCCCGATTCCATCTCTCTGGGTCATCCCGGTACACCAGCCCGGAGCACCCTGGATCAAGCATCAAACCTAGGCTGGCGACTGATTTCCCATATGATAGTTTACATGTTTCAGTCCTGTTCTCCCATATCATCCCACTCTTGCCCTCTCCCATAGAGTCCAATATACTTTTTTTAAAAAGAGATACCAGTGAATTTGTTTATGAAACAGAAACAGACTTAAAGACATAGCAAATGTACTTATGGTTACCAAAGGGGAGACATGCTGGGGAGAGGTAAATCAGGTGTTGGGATATACATATACACACCACCATATATGAGAGAAAACCAACCAGGAACGCTTCTCAATATTCTGTGATAACAGAGATGGGAAAAGAATCTTAAAAATAATGCATACATGTATTTGGAGGTGGTGTTTAGTTGCTCAGTTGAGTCCGACTCTGCGACTCCATGGACTGTAGCCCACCAGGCTCCATGGGGTTCTCTTCTCCAGGGGACCTTTCCCACCCAGGGATCGAGCCTGCATCTCCTGCATTGCAGGTGGGTTCTTTTTACTGCTCAGCCCCTAAGGAAGCCCGGAGAGATGTGCATGTGTAACAGGATCACTTCGCTGTGCACTTGAAACTAAGACATTGTAAATCAACTCCACTCCAATAAAAGTAAAGTATTTGAAATATACATATGCTGTTAAAGTGGCCACACGACTCAAGGCAACCTACAGATTCAAGGCGATCCCTATCAAAACACCAAGGGCACTTTTCACAGAATTAGGATAAATAATTTTAATATTTGTATTGAAACACAGGAGACCCCAAGTAGCCAAAACAATTTGAGAAAGAAGAACAAAACTGGAGGAATCATGCTTCTTGACTTTGGACTATACTACAAAGCTACAGTAATCAAAGCTGTCTGGTACTAGGACAAAAACAGACACACAGATCAATACAACAGAATACACAGCCCAGAAATAAACCCACACATATGGCCAATTATTCTACGACAGAGGAGGCATGAATACACAACGGAGGAAAGACAGTCTCTTCAATAAATGGTGCTGGGAAAACTGGACAGCTACATGTAAAAGAATGAAATGAAGACATTTTTTCCCACCGTATACAAAACTAAACTCAAAATGGATTAAAAGACTTAAATATAAGACCAAAACCCATAAAACTCCCAGAAGAAAACAGGCTGAACACTGTTTGATATAAATGGTAGCAACATTTTTGGGGGATGTGTCTCCTAAAGCAAAAAACAAACAAACAAATGGGACCTAATTAAACGTAAAAATTTTTGTACAGCAACGAAAACCATCAGCAACATGAAAATACAATCTACTGAATGGGAGGAAGTAGTTGCAAATATGACTGGTAAGGGGTTAATATCCAAAGTATATAAACAGGTTATACTGGAAACAAGCAAACAAAAGAACTGATCTAATAATTAAAAAAAAAAACCAGGCAGAAGACCTGAATCGACATTTTTCCAAAGAAAATATACAGATGGCCATCAGGCATGCAAAAAGATGCTCATCATCATTAATCATCAGAGAAATTCAAATTAAAACCATAATGAGCTATCACCTCATGTCTGTCAGAATGGCTATCATCAAAAAGACTGCAAGTAATAAATGTTGGTGAGGATGCAAGAGAACGGGGCCCTTGTATACTCTTGGCAGGAATGTGAATTGGTGCAGACACAGCAGACTAATACAGTGGTTCCTCAGAAAACTAAAAACAGAACTACCATAGGACCTGGCAATTCCACGTCTGGGTATACATCTAAAAAAATGACAACCGTATTTGAAAAAAGAGATAATACGCACCCCAATGTTCATAGCAACACTGTTTACAATTGCCAGGAGCAACCGAAGTGTCCATCAACAGAGGAGTGGGTAAAGACGACACGGTACATATATGTGCGCACGCGCTGGCGCGCGCACACACACACACACACACACACACACACACACACGAGTACTACTCAACCATGAAAAGGAATGAAATGTTGCCAGTTGGAGCAACATGGATGGACCTGGAGGGCCTTGCCCTAAGTGAAATGAGCCCGAGAGAGAGAGAGAGAAGTGGTGATGAGTATATCGCTTGCACGTGGAGTCTAGGAAATACAACTAGTGACTATAACAAAAAGGAGACAGACTCGCAGGTACAGAGAACAAGCGAGTGGCTGACTCGTGGGGGGAGGGAGGTGAGGAAGGGCAAGAGAGCCCTGTGGATTAGAGGGGCTGACTGCTGCGCATACAGTGAACGAGCCACAGAGACACCGGGCGCAGCACAGGGAACATCGCCCGCATTTTATAACTGTAAGTGGGGTGTAACCTGTAAAAACTGTGAGTCATTACGTTGTATACGTGAAACTTACATAACATTGTATACCAGCTCTGTCTCAATAAAAACAGGAATAATGAAGACTGGCTGAAGACGCGCATCCCCTCCCAGACGTTGCCAGGCCCCTACCCAGGCCCAGGCTGGGGCACAGTGGGCTCAGGTGGGCTTCTGAGGCCCAGGCCTGGGGGACAAGAGATGGCCTCTCCTGGGGGCTGCTCAGGAGTGTGGCAGGGACAGCTGGAGACCCCATCTGCCCCATTGACAAGATGGCCACTGGTTGCCACGGCGACGCTCCTGGCCCCAGAAGAATGTGCTACCGTCACCTCCTGCTCAGGCCCCAGGACAGCAAGCCGCCTCTGACGCAAAGGAAGTGCCACACGCGTGCTCGTGGGCAGGCACGCTCAGACCCGCGGCCGCATGCGGGATGAGCCAGACACCCAGAGGGCCCTGCACACGCCAGGGGGGCACACATCAAGGGAGAGGCCAGACACCCACACACCCGCCCTGACCAGACACGCCCCATGAGAGGCCCCCGCCCGCAGGGCCACTCTCGAGATGCGCACCCACCCAGAGGCCAGACACGGGCCAGGCAACCAGACCCACTGGGAGGCCACATCACCTCACCGTCCACCTGGGGTCCCTGGAGCCCGCGCTGCGCAGCGTGTGCACGTGTGTCTGTGTGTGCAAACCTCGGAGGCCCAAGCCAGTGTCCCGCCCCCTCCGCAACTCACCCCCACCAAGCCCCGGCCCTGAACCCAGGCCTCAGGCTTCCAACCACTCGCCCCTCTTACTTGGAGAGAAGCGTGGACAGCAGGTCCTGGTGGGCGCCGACAGCCTTGACCCCCAGGCCTGGGGCAGCCCCACCACCTTCGCGGCCGGTGAGGCTCAGGGGTCGGCGGGGCATCTTCCCGAAAGGAGTCCCAGTGATTCTCAAAGCGAGGTCCCGGAACCCCTCCAGGGATCCAGAGATCAGACGGCCAAAACTACTTTCTTGACGATACCAAGAGACTTGCGTTTCTCACTCTCCCCTTCTCACAGGCAGGCGTTCCACAGCGCTTTCCAGAGGCCATGTGAGGCGTGATCTCGCGAGAGGGTCAAAGCCGTGGCAGGTGTGGGAACCCAGCTGGCCTTTGTTAACCTCGCATTCAAGAAACCTGCAAAGTGAAGCTCAAGGCCGCTCTCTGGGCTGCTTTGCTGGTTTTAAAACAGAGCTATTTATCATTACAAAAAAAAAAAATTATTTCTGTAAGCACAGTGGGTTCATTGTCATTTAAAAACGAATGCATAAAGACTCTATTTTTTCTCAGCTTTAATTTCCATCACTGTAAATATTGATACACACATACGCAATAGCTCAAGGTCTGCAGTGATTTTTTTTAAATGCTAGGGGGTCCTGAGACCCCCAGTGTTGGGGGGCCTGCTGCCTTAGACATGTGGCTAATGATTGATTACAGTTCCCCTGCACACCCAAATTCAGTGGCTAACACACACAGGGAGCACGTATTGAGTTCCTTCTGTGCCCAGGCCCTAGCTGAAGGCTTTAGGAGGTCATCTCAGGGAATCCTCACACCAGCCTTATGCGGGAGGTAATGTCAAGGCCGAGGAAGAAACCCAGGCTGAGCCTTGATAACCCAACAGGGTTGTGGGACCACTGAGTGGCAGAGTCAGGACTGACACTTGGGCCTTCTGGCCTGAGAGACCCCAAGTCGAAACCCCACCATCTCCCACCCCTCCCTGTCCCAAATAAGATACGAGGTGCCCAGGTAGCTCTGACTTTCAGAGAAGCAAAACCTTTAGTACAGGCATGTACCCAGCATTACAAGGGACGTACTTATACTAATTCATTATTTGTCTGAAGTTCAGATTTAACTGGCATCCTACATGCTCATTTGCTGAATCTGGTAACTCCAGCTGTGCCAGGCCTGCTCTGGGTGCTCAGGGTCCCAGCCTGCTGGACCTCCGTCCTGGGCAGCGTGGCCTGGCCACTTTCTGGCTGTGCACCCCGAGGGCAGTCCCTCCCCCTCTCTGATCTGCCTTATGGCCCCCCCTCCCCAAGGACGAGATGGAGGCATGGTGGGAGCAGAGCTGTAGTGATTGTGAGCGCTTTTCATTCTAGTGACCTTCCCCCTAAAATTCAGTGCCCACAGCATCCATTCACCCACCCCACCACCCGCCCTGGCTCCCCGCCTGAAGCCGGTCAGGGCTACTTGGAGGGGTCGCCCCAGAACTGTAGCAAAATGCACCTCCTGCCCCCACCCTGGGTGCCCGGGAAGGACTGTGTGCTCTGCAGCCTCGCCTTGACCCTCTCTGACCTCCCGCAGGGCATGGCTGGGGTGGGGGCCACCTGGCAACAGGTTCTTGAAAGGCCACAGGTTCTGGAGCGTCCACATCAGAGAGATACCCATTTTACAGACAAAGAAACTGAGGCTCAGCTCTCAGGGCCTGGGATTTAGCACTTGATCAGGTGCCATGCCACTGCATCCTGAAACGCCAGGTCCTCTCTCCAGGGAAGGTCTTCTGCCTGCAGCGGCCTTCAGTCCACCTGCCTCTGGCCCCTGCCAGCCAGCACACCTGGATGGTGGCCGAGGGGTGGCTACTGGTGGACATGCTGCCACATCTCTCGCCAGTGGAAGGCAGCCAGGGCTGCACATCCATCAGGGACTCGGCGATGCTGAATCACTAAACACACCGGTGGACTTTCCCACTTAGTACATAATTACTTCCTTGAGTAAGAGCCTTCCTCCGCCAGCCCGGCCCCTTTCTCTGCTGTTTCGCTTCTTTCCCTTGACCTCTGAAAGGGTGATTGATTGGTGTGGTTAAGCCCCAGCTACGGGCAAAGAAGGCCCAGGGTGGCAGGAACCCAGCAAAGCACCCTCGGGAGGGGACTTAAGACTGGAGCTCAGGAGGGTCATCAAGAGATCAGGCACTCAGGAGCTGTGTGATCCAGGGCAAGTTGCTTAACCTCTCTGGGTCTCAGCTGCCTCACCGATGACTGAGTGAGGCCCTTTTGTAAGCACTGTGCACACCTTCTCTGATGTACTTCTCTCCATATGAGACAGGGCTCTCCTCAGCCTTGGTAGGAGTACCACAGGCTCGGTGGCTTAAGCACTGAGATTTATTACCTCTCAGTTCAGGAGGCTGGAAATCCCAAATCAGGGCATCAGCAGGTGGGTTCCTTCTGTGGCTGAGACAGGCTGTGTGCTCAGGCCTCGGTCCTCAGCTTGTATATGACCCTCTCCACACTGTCTGCCCTCAGCGCATAGCTGTGTCTAAATTTCCTTTTTTATAAGGACTCCAGTCATACTGCCAACAGTCCTTTGCCAAAAAAGGTCTGTCTAGTCAAAGCCATGGTTTTCCCAGCGGTCCTGTATGGATGTGAGAGTTGGACAGTGAAGAAAGCTGAGTGCCGAAGAATTGATGCTTTTGAACTGTGGTCTTGGAGAAGACTCTTGAGAGTCCCCTGGACTGCAAGGAGATTCAACCAGTCCATCCTAAAGGAGATCAGTCCGGAATATTCACTGGAAGGATTGATGCTGAAGCTGAAACTCCAATACTTTGGCCACTGGATGGGAAGAATTGACTCACTGGAAAAGACCCTGATGCTGGGAAAGATTGAAGGCAGGAGGCGAAGGGGACGACAGAGGATAAGATGGTTGGATGGCATCTCATCCCACTCAATGGACATGAGTTGGAGCAAGCTCCGGGAGATGGTGGAGGACAGAGGAGCCTGGCATGCTGCGGTCCATGAGGCACAAAGAGTCAGACACAACTGAGTGCCTGAACAATAATAAAGGAGTTATGGTGGGCAGGCAGGCGGTCCTGGCACTGCTCACACATAAGCTGCCTCTCTACCCCTCAGGCGCGTCCAGGGCCACCCACACTGGCCAGTTTGCAGGGGAAGTCATGCGTCTCGTGTCCAGGAGGACACCCTGGGAGCCAGCAGCAGCCCCGCTTCCTTCTCTCGGGCACAGCGACTGGCAGCGTTCCCGATGCCAGCTGCCCCGTCAGCCTGACTCAACGGCACACAGCAAAGCCACAGCTGGCCCATTGGGGGCATGTTGAATGGGTGAAAAGGAAACTTTTGTTGTAGTAAAGCCGCTGGGGATTTGGGGCTTTTGTTACCGCAGCAAAACTTGGGCTCTCCTGACTTGCCGGTCCTGACGAATCGGATTCCACGGCCCACGTGCTCCCCGGAGGATCTGCAGGAATAACAATGCCAGGGGCTTATCCACGCTGTGTGTCTAATGCCCCGACCGCCTCGCCACACAGCCGCAGCAATCCGGTGACAGGCACCGCCACTGCCCTGCTGGTGGCACAGACGGGTGGGACCCTCGCCCGGGGAGCCCGGCTGGTAGGCAGGCTGCGTCGGAAGGTTCCAGCCGCCCCAGCCCAGCGGCCAGCTTGACCCCGAGGAAGGCTGGCGGCCCAGTGCCTGGCCTCTCTGCTCGGTTTGGGCCCACGCTGAGCAAGGGTGTCAGGCTCAAGGGTCTTGGCTCAGGCAGTTACGTGGGGCGTGGCTCTGCTGCTCAGAAAAGGGCTGGGGCCCTGGTTGCTTGTGAGTCCCTCCGCAAGCCCCCAGGTGCGGGTGCAGTTTGTCCACACTCCCCCGGGCAGTCTGCCTCTCCCCTACCTCGGCTCTTCCCTCCAGAGCACCCAGGACCCTTGGCCCCTGACAGGCATCACTTCTCGGGTAGAGAGAGTCCATGGCCCTGCTGGACTATCCGCCTAGCAGGAGGGATGGAGGCGGAGTGAAGGCCTGGATTCAGCTTCTGCAAAACCAGTTTCCATGACCCCGCCCCTCTAAGAAGCCTCCCTTATTGAATTTTGGCGTGGTGATGGGAGAGTCCCCCCCCCCCCGCCCCGTGTGCCTGAGGACTGGGGAGAAGGGGAAGAAAGTGTTGCATCAGGGGTTGGCCCAGGAAACCTCACTCGGGCCTCTGAGGTGGGTGCCCTGTGCCCATCTCACAGATGGGAAGCTGGAGGAGGCTGAGCAAAGGGGAGCGCGGTCTGAAGTCGTACGGCTGCCTAGTGGCAGAGCCCGGACTCATACCGGGGTCCTGTCCACTCGCTCAGTCGTGGCCGACTCTTCATGACTCCCTGGACTGCAGCACGCCAGATTCCCTGTCCATAACCGACTCCTGGAGCTTGCTCGAACTCGTGTCCGTTGCGTCGGTGATGCCATCCAACCATCTCAGCCTCTGCCACCCCCTTCTCCTGATGACGGACAGAGGGCAGCCCGCACGCCCCCTCCCACCCGCCTCTCGGCCACCCCCGTGATGGGAACTGGGTCAGGAGCTGCAGACGCACGACAGCCGCCTCAGGATCAGACCTCAGCTCCTGACACTTGGTGCCTCGGGCACCAGGGCTCCTACCTGCTGAGCCTCAGTCTTCTGGGCAGTACAATGGGCACAGCGACAGAGATTCTTTCTGCTGGGGAATCATGAGGTCAAGTGCACGTGCCTGTGAGTCAGGGGCACCCAGGTGCCTGGAAGCTCACTGCCCCAGAGAGCACTGCAGGACGGGGGGCTTCCTAGGGACCTGTGAGCAAGTCTGGGGGCCAGTTCCAGGAGCAGAACTGCTGAGCCCGGGGAGGGGCGCTTCATGTGTATGAGCCCTGGAGTGGCCCTCTGGTTGGCCCCACCAGCTACTGTTCCCACGCAGGGCACCAGGGGGCCCGCACGCCCACGTCCTCACCTGGCAGCACCCAGCGCCCCCTCCCCGGTCTCGTGGATGCAGGCAGGACCTGGGCTTCCCTAGGTCACCAGTGAGTTTGCCATCTGGGCCCTTTCCGTCTCTGCTGTGAATGGCTTGCTTATACCCATGGCTCTGTTTCTACAGTGGATACTACCTGAGAAAAGCCCCCCGAGCCCCTGGCCTGACCAGCCTCCCTGCTCCAAGGCATCGTCTCCTTAGGAAGCGGGCAGGGGTCCCACGTCCGCGGGGCATCTGGACTCAGGTGGCTGGCTGCACTTGGCTCTCCCTGCTGGGCCAGACCGCACTGCATTCTCACCCCCGCCAGCTCCTCTGCCTCCTTCATTCAGCCCCTGTGACGGTTTGTCATGAAACTGGAATAAATTCAAACTCCTCGCTGTGGCGAGAGGGGCCCCAGGACAGGGCTCCTGCGGCAGCCCACCTCTCCTGACCGGCCTGCAGCCTGCCTAAGCTGGGGCTTCCAGCTGGTTTGACCTGCCACGCTCATCCCCAACCTGGGGACTCTGCCCGTCACTCCCTCTGGGCCGGTTCCTATCCACAGAGGCTGCCCCCGCCTGCCCCACCATGAGCGTTCTGCAGACTCAGGAAAAGCAAGGAGCCAGCTTCAGTTGCATGAAACAGGGGCAGCCTCTGTGAAAAGAGAAGTGATCTCAGAGCAGTCCAGGGGACTGACTCTCTCGAGTCTTCTCCAGCACCTCAGTTTGAAAGCATCCATCCTCCGGCGCTCAGCCCTCCTTATGGTCCAACTCTCACATCCATACATGACTACTGGAAAAACCACATCTTTGACTAGACAGACCTTTGCCAGCAAAGTGATGTCTCTGCTTTTCTAATACACTGTCTAGGCTGGTCATAGCTTTCCTGCCTCCTAAAAGTGGGGGTTCTGGGCCAAACGGTGGTAGCTTTTACATTCTGTGAGACCGCTGGAAGTAGGGTGGTCTTGCCCCAGGGTGACTGTGGCTCAGCCCTGGAGAGTCCCTGAGGTAGTGAGCTTCCCTTTGTTAGGAGGAATTCAAGGGATTTTGAAGGCACTGCTCCCCCACCAGGGTGAGACCAGCGTGAGGTCCCTTCACAGCCACGGTGTGAAGGTGGGGAGGGGGCCGTCTGCTGAGAACTAGAGCCGCTTCAGCCTGGGGTTGACACTCCTCCGCCCTCCCCCGGACGGCCCTGTGAAATCCACAGGAGAACCGCACCGCCTTGCAGAATCAGTGCCGCTGTTTGTCACCAGATGCTCTGAGGCAGGGGTGCTAATTTATGCAGGCAAGTGGGATGGGGGCTTCAAGGAGGATGCACGGCTTTAGAGAGGCGAGAGAGCCTCATGCTGGGGCTGGGTAAGGAAATGCATCCAGTCGTGGTTCAGTCGCTCAGTTGTTGCTGTTCAGTCGCTCAGTCGTGTCCGACTCTGCGACCCCGTGGACTGCAGCACGCCAGGCTTCCCTGTCCATCACCAACTCCCGGAGCTTGCTCAAACTCATGTCCATTGTGTTGGTGATGCCATCCAATCATCTCAGCCTCTGCCGCCCCCTTCTCCATTTGCCTTCAGTCTTCCCCAGACTCCTAGCAAGGACTGAACAGGTGGGGTACCCCAGGACATTCAGGGGCTCCCGGCAGTGAGACGTAAGGAGTCTGACAATAAGGATCCCTGATTTCCCTAAAAGATCTCGGAGTGCCATTGAGAATTTCTGTCTTCGGTTTCCTGTATCCAACTCTGCTTTAAAATGCTCAGACCATGTGGTTCTGAGCCCCTGCCTCTATGTGACACCTCCAGGGGGGCCACAGAGAGCAGGTGGCTTTGGGCCAAGGTTCCAGGAGATCAGATCTAACCCCCAGGAGTGGTGAGGGCTTGGGGCTCCACCTGGAGGCTCTGTGCCTCGGTTTCCTGGCTGGTCGATGGGAAGAGAAGTACCAGCTGCAAGTGTCCCAGGGAAGGTTTGAGGAGCCGACCTCCGCGGGCCACGGCGAAGGGGGCCAGGCACACAGTGGGTGCGCGCCAGCGCAGGCGCCGGCCGCTCCTTGATGGCTCTCGACGGCCAGGAGGACTAGAGCCGAGTCTGGGCGCCGAGGTTGGGGACTGAGCTCTGGGGCCCGGGGCCCACTGGGCGGCCAGCCCTCCACAGCCAACAGCTGCCGGGAAGCTAAGCAAGCTCGCAGAGGGAAGGGAGCTCCCAGGGCTGCGAGAGCGCCTACAAGGGCCGCTTCCTCCAGCTGCAAGCTGCGGACACCGGGCTTTCCCAGGGCTGCTGCTTGGAGTCCTCCTGGGGCGCCCGGCCTGTGTTTGGACAGCTTGAGGGGCGCTGGGACAGAGCAGGCGGAGATGCAGAGAGCCAGGCCCGGCCAGGCCACCGAGGCCCCACCCTGTCCATCCCCCGGGCAGGGTACTGTGGGCAGTCTTCTTGGCTACACTCTCAGCCGGGCCTGCGGGGCTCTCAGGATGGGGTGCTATGGCTGGGCATCCAATAACACCAATAATAATAATTATTATTTCTTTCTCCAGGGGATCTTCCTGACCCAGGAATCGAACCTGAGTCTCCTGCATTGCAGGCAGGTCCTTTACCACCTGAGCTACAAGGGAAGCAAGCCCATAATAATAATTAGCATTGGTTGAATGCTTGTCACTGAACACCTTCCGGCCTGGGGAGGTGGGGACCCCATCTTCCGGCATCATTGTTTTGCCTTTTCCTGCTGTTCCCGGGCTTCTCCGGGCAAGAATACCAGGGTGGGGTGTCACTCTCTCTGGCAGAGGACCACGCTGTGTCAGACTCCTCACTATGACCTGTCTGTCTTGGGTGGCCCTGAAGGCGTGGCTCATAGCTTCATTGAGTTACACCGGCCCCTTCACCACGACAAGGCTGTGATCCATGAAGAGGATCGCTTTGCCGACTCAATGGACATGAATTTGAGCAAACCCCGAGAGACGGTGGAAGACAGAGGAGTCTGGTGTGCTGCAGTCCACGGGGTTGCAAAGAGTCGGGCATGGCCTGGAGACTGAACTGCAAAATGCTTGCCGGGCCGGCACTAGGCTTAGGGAGGTCCGTGGGGTGCTTCGTTCAACCGTCACAGCATCGCGGCACTACTGGAATGTTACGGACAAACACACTGCGGCAGGACAGAGTGCTTCTACAGCCCAGAGGGTCCTGTTCTGGACACCACACTGTCACAAACCACACACAGCCTTTCAAGAGATGCTGACAATGATGCCAACAAGGGGCGTTTTCTGAATAAGTTGCTTGCACTGGACCCTGTTAGGTGGGCACCATCCAGTTCAGGGCAGTTCAGTCGCTCAGTCGTGTCCGACTCTTTGCGACCCCATGAACCGCAGCACGCCAGGCCTCCCTGTCCATCACCAACTCCTGGAGTCCACCCAAACCCATGTCCATCGAGTCGGTGATGCCATCCAGCCATCTCATCCTCTGTCATCCCCTTCTCCTCCTGCCCCTAATCCTTCCCAGCATCAGGGTCTTTTCCAATGAGTCAGCTCTTCGCATCAGGTGGCCAAAGTATTGGAGTTTCAGCTTCAACATCAGTCCTTCCAATGAACACCCAGGACTGATCTCCTTTAGGATGGACTGGTTGGATCTCCTTGCAGTCCAAGGGACTCTCAAGAGTCTTCTCCACCACCACAGTTCAAAAGCATCAATTCTTCGGTGCTCAGTTTTCTTCACAGTTCAACTCTCACATCCATACATGACTACCGGAAAAACCATAGCCTTGACTAGACGGACCTTTGTTGGTAAAGTAATGTCTCTGCTTTTTAATATGCTGTCTAAGTTGGTCATAACTTTCCTTCCAAGGAGTGGGCGTCTTTTAATTTCATGACTGCAGTCACCATCTGCAGTGATTTTGGAGCTCCCCAAAATAAAGTCTGACACTGTTTCCACTGTTTCCCCATCTATTTGCCATGAACTGATGGGACCAGATGCCATGATCTTCGCTTTCTGAATGTTGAGTTTTAAGTCAACTTTTTCACTCTCCTCTTTCACTTTCATCAAGAAGCTTTTTAGTTCCTCTTCACTTTCTGCCATAAGGGGGTGTCATCTGCATATCTGAGGTTACTGATATTTCTCCTAACAATCTCGATTCCAGCTTGTGCTTCTTCCAGCCCAGCGTTTCTCATGATGTCCTCTGCATATAAGTTAAATAAGCAGGGTGACAATATACAGCTTTGATGTACTCCTTTCCCTATTTGGCACCATTAGGAGACCCATTTTCCAGTTAAAGTAAACTGAGGCACAGAGAAATTAAGCCACTTGCCCCAGATTGCGCACTTAGAGAAGGTAGCAGCTGCGACTCAAGCCTATTTCCACCCAGCGCCGAAACCCAAGAGGCTGCCTATGCTAGTGTATTAGACCCTCTCGCTGCTGTGACAAATGACCACAAACTGAGTGGCTTAAAACGACGGAGACTTACCCGCTTCCAGCTCTGGAGGTCAGAAGTCTGGAGTCACTCTCCCTGGGCTGGAGGTGGGTGCCAGTGGGGTTGGTCCCTTCTGGGGCCTCTGAGAGGAGAACCCATGCCTTTGCCTTTTTCAGCTTCTGGCAGCCGCCTGCACTCCTTGGCTCCTGACCCCTTCCTCCGTCTGCAGAGCCCCTCACGCCCTGCCTTCCTCACGAAGCCATGATGATGACATCGGGGTCATCTGTACAACTGAGGCTCATCCCCCGTCTCAAGACCCTAGATTTATCCGCATATTCAAAGCCCTTCTGCCACTCGAGGTTCACACACTCAGGCTCCAGGTACCAGGACACAGGTGATTTGGGGGGGCCGTTATCCCACCTGCCACAGACATGAACAGGTTGGGCCGCATCTTGCTCAAGAGGAAGTCATGACCTCCCCATCCCTGGATGCATGGAGCACATCTCGGGTCCACGCAGAGCCCTGGTGGTGGGAGTCATAGGTGCTCACCTCAGACTGAAACCTTGGCACTCACTCTCAGCCCAGCCTGCACATTGTGGGGTGGAGGAATGGAAGCATCCCTTGCCCCAGCTTGGGGGGTACTCCTCCACACCAGCTCCCAGCAGCCGGCCTGCACCTCCCTCAGAGGTCATCACCTCCGGGGCTGTGTTACCCCACGGGCCTCTGCCGTGTGCTGTGAGCTTGGCCGGGGCCCTGCCCTCTCTGGTGCCAGCAGCGTGCACGCCACACACACACACGGGGGGAGAGTGAATAGCGAAGCTCAGAGGGCATCTCTGACCCGCCGGTTCTCAGACAGCCGGGGCGGGGCCTGGTACATGGGGAGTTGCCCAGCAGGTGAGTGTTAGTCCACTGCCCCCAGACTCGATGGCCGCGCCACCCAGAGACTGCTCCATGTGGAAGTGTGGAGGCCATGGCCACACCCGGCCAGGAGCGCATGAAACGGAGGAAACACTATTTCATCTTCCTCAAACGTGAGCAGCCGCACGGGGCAAGTGGCTACTTCATGGACAGTCCGGCTCGCCCAGCGCCTGGCCCGCCAGATCCACAGCCTGCTTCTTGCAGGGGGACAGGCCACTGCATGGGCTGAATTCCCTCAAGAACCCCAAGTCCTAGGACCTCCCTAGTGGCTCAGTGGCCGAGATTCCACGCTCCCCACGCAGGGGGACCCCAGTTCAAACCCAGCTCAGGGAACTAGATTCCGCATGCCGCAACTAAGAGTCCGCACGCCACAACTTAAAAGATAACGGAACCAAGATCTAAGACCCCACATACTGCCATAAAGACCCGGTGCAGACAAACAAATAAAAAAAGAAAGAGCCCCAAGACTCGGCCTGCAACCGGGTGTCTTCAGGGTGCTTCCCCGTGCCTAAACGTGTGGCTGGGAAGGTCTCAGGGGAGCCTGGCCTCTGTGTGTCCCCATGGGGACCCCCCTCACACCTGGCTACAGTTCTGCCCAGCCTGACGCCCCACTGCTGGCGTGCACTGGGGCGAACCACAGCCTGCAGGGACGGGGCCAGCAGCTGCCGTCACCTCGGACCCGCAGGTGAAGAGCCGAGAGGGCTCCGTGGGGGTCAGAGAAGCTCCCGGGCCCCCCAGGAAGGCCTAGCCCTGCCTGCCGGCCCACGAATCCCAGCCTCCCGTGCGCTGCTGCAGAGAAACTCCTAGACAAAGGAGCCCGGCGATCAGAGGGCAGGAAAGAGACAAAATCAAGGCCACCTGGGGTGACAGCAGCCTCCCCTCCCCTCGCCCAGCGGCACCCCCAGCCCTCAACCCCGCCTGCCTCCCGGGCCTGGTGCCCCAGCCCGCCGGCCGGGGTCCAAGGGCCCTCGGGGGGCAGCAGGCTCCATGAGCGGAGGCGGGGCAGCCCTTCTCCTGGCCGGGCCCAGTTTCGTCCAGGGCCAGGAACAAAGGGCTTTCACGGGGTGTAACCCAGGCCCAGATGTAGGGGGGCAGGTTCACACGGAGGGGAAGAGGCAGCCGCGCGGCCTGGCTGGCTCGGGGGGCCGGTTCCGGTCGCTCCCCGGGCGCTGGCAGCCGCTGAAGGCCCCGTTTGTGCGCCCTGTCAGCAGGGGAGGGCCGCCTCTCCGAGGGGCGAGATCGTGTGGCCCGATAGCTCGCCGGGGCCTCTCCCTGGGCGGGGGCCGGGCCCCCCGGGGGGACTGCCGGCCATTGTTAGCCGCCCTCGTGTGAAGGGAAACGGGACCCAGGCCGTCAGCTGATACCTATGCGACCCGGCCCGGGCCGGGCTCCCCGCGCTGCAGCTCTGGTTACACGGCCGGGGCGGGGGGCGGTGGGGGCGCCCACCCCAGGGGAGGCCGTGATGCTGCTGGCCTGGCGGGAGGCCCCGCGTGTCCCCAAGGGAGGGCGGAGTGACCCACACACACCCCAAAAAAGGAAGGGCGCGTACATACCCTGAGGCCACAGAGCCCCGAGACCCTACATTCCTCCCTGCGAGGAGAGGGGACCCACACACAGCCTCCGGGAGTGCTTGGCCACATCCACCCACCGGCCACGTGGCAGGGGAGGTCGAGGTGGGTGGACAGGCAGATGCGGCCCCGCGTGCCGGGGTCGTCAGCTTCCACTCTGCAAATGCGGGAGGTGGGGGGCGCCTGCTGCTCCCGGTGGACCACGGGCGCTCAGCCCCTCCCCCGCACACGTGGGCATCCGTGGCCACTCAGGAAGGGCGGGGACAGCCTGGCTGGTGAGCGTGCGGAGTCTGCATGTGTGAGGTGCTCCAGTAACTACTACTCCCGATTTACAGGCGAGGCTTCTAGAGGCTGAGTCACTGGCCCAAGGTCACACAGCTGCCACACGGCTGAGATGCGGTCAGGGAGTCCAGACCGTCCGACAGCTCCAGAGTCCAAGCTGTTGACCACGGCGGAGCCCTCCGCACCCACCCCCCGCAGCCCCGTTAAACAATAGCTGCCTAGCGCGGGCGGTGGGCTGGCCACGAATTCTCTCCCTTAACCTATTCTGCAGGGTGCAGCACCTGTGAGCATCCCCATTTCATAGAAACCGAGAGTCAACTACGCAGGAGGGCCGGCCTGGTGTGTCGGACAGGATCCTGGCGGGGAACAGGCAGCCCCGTGGGTCGGTGATTCACACGGTTTCGGAGGCGCCGGCCAGAGAAGTCAAGAGGATATAGGGGCGCAGTTTACATACACAGATGTGTCCATGCGTACACGTGTCTATGTGCCTGCTATGTGGATGCACACGGGTGTGTGTACACGCATGCGTGTGGTGTCCGTGTGATCACAGGCAGACGTGTACCTGTGTCTGCACACAGCAGATATAGGCATGTGTGTGTGTGACTATGGCTTCCCAAGTGGCTCAGCGGTAAAGAATCTACCTGCCAGTGCAGAGGCTACAGGATATGCGGGCTCGACCCCTGGGTCAGGAAGATTCCCTGGAGGAGGAAACGGCAACCCACTCCAGTATTCTGGCCTGGAAAATCCCACTGAGCTACCTGGGAAGCCACGCTCCGACACACACGCACACACAGACACCCATGGATGGAGGAGCCTGCTGGGCTAGAGTCCACGGGTGTCTGTGGGACTGACACACAAGCTCGAATATACCGAGCTCGCAGATGAAGGAGTCACAGAAGCTGCTAAAGGCTGCACACGGGGACCTGGGTGTTAGATCCAGTCAGACAAGGTGATGCTGCCAGCGTGTTGGGGCGATGAGGCGGGGGAGGGACTCCAGGCTCGGGGAGCACCGTCTCAGCACTTCCCACGACCTGATGCCCCAGAGGTGGAGGCGGCCGCTGGCCTTGCTGCTGACCAGAACATCCCGCAGCTGCCCGCTCGGCCGCACTCGGCTCTGAGGCCACCCGCTATCCGCCTTCGAGCCCCGAATAGCTGGGCTCTGTTTTAAGGACACACGCCACGCCCCGCCTCGCTCACCGAGACAGGGTCAAAGCACAACCACCCAACAAGATGCTGGCGGCCAGCAGCCTCCTCCTCCGAGCCTCCTTCTCCCTGCTGGCCAGACAGACAGCATGGACATGGCGTCATGGCTTCTGTCCAGGTGAAGAGAGCCCCACCTCCGTCCACAGCAGCCTCCACCGGGGCAGCTACTCTGTGCTTACAGACGTTTGCAGTAGAAATACAATGTAAACCACACAGCTGGCTTAAAATTCTTTAAAAGTGAAAAGAAACCAATGCAAGCAACTCTAATAATATATGTTGTGTAACCCAATATATCCCCAATATTGTCTTAAAGCACAGTACCGGCCACACGTTAAGGACTCAGTAGCCACACGCTGGCCAGCGGCTACTGCACAGAACGGCTCAGAATAAAGAACACATGTGAACATGAATGGATCAAGGAGGGTTTGCTGCAGCCTGGAACCCGCCAGGGACTTCCTGCAGGCAGAGGCACTGGCCCTGGAATTTCAGGGTGAGTTGACATGACCCTGTGAAGATGGGGTAGGCATCACCCGGGGCGTGTGCCCTCCCCACTCTACAGATGTAGAAACTGAGGCTCAGAGAATCTGCGAGCAAGAAGCCCTGAACTGCAGGGATGAGGCACAGCATTTGAAGGTGAGTGGGGAACAGGTATGACCCCTCATGTGAGTACAGGGTTGGTGGGAGGGAGGGAGAGGGAGAAGGAAAGAGGAAGGGAGGGAGGGAACAGTGTTAAGGAGATCGGGAGGTGCAAGGGGAAGGGAGGGTGAGAGGTGGAGAAAGGATCTGTCAGCCCTAAAGGGAAAGCATCTAAAAGGAAAGCATCTACAGCTTTAAAAGATCCGGCTGCATCCTGCTGCTGCTTAAGATGCTCAGCCTGCTGTCACCCTGGTAACAGGAGAAAAATCAGAGAGCAATTTGTAATCAGCAGTGGTTCCCGCTGCTCCCTGGGAACACTGTTGCCCGATGGAGGCCCACGTCTCTGAGCAGGAGGGGCCCTGTGGGCCCTGGAGTCCTGCCTCCACTCAACCCCAGAGCCCACCTGCATGAACCAGCCTCCACGCGAGACTCCCTGAACGTGGCGCTTCCCCCTTAGGCGTCAGCTCGCCCCATCCTGCCAAGCCAAGCTGGAGTCCGGCTCTGCTCTGGCCACCGGAGCCCTGCCTGGCCCTCTGGGAGCACGGCCCCACCTCCTCCCCTACCCAGGGCAGCCGGCAGAGACTCAAACCGAGCTGGGCATCTCCCCAGCCTCATTCACCGAATGGTGTGAGCAGTCAGCTCCCAAACCTGCTTGGCTCCTCTCACCCGGCTCCAGGCACAGGACCCAAGAGGGGCTGGGCAGCCCAAGCACAGCTTCACCTCCCTTCTCCTAGGTATAGACCTTGATTAATGGGACCCGGGCTCAAGTCGGCCCAGCTATGAGCCCATCCTCCCTCCTCTCTCCGTGTCTGTGTCCAGGTGAGATCAGGCCTCCCACTGCCTGCATGTCCAGTCCTTGAAAGCCTGCCTGGACGAGGCCAGTGTGGAGCCCCTCACTGACCCCAGGTCTTCCTGCTCAGGCCAGGACCTAGGATGCCCAGGGTCGAGGGTCAGACGAGCGTGTCCTGGAGGGCTGAGGCTCTAACAGTCTTCCTCACATGGTCCCCAGCTGCTCTCTGCTGGTTTACTTGCTAAGTCGGGTCCAACTCTTGCAACTCCATGGACTGTGGCCTGCCAGGCTCCTCTGTCTGTTGGATTTGCCAGGCAAGGATACTGGAGCGGGGGTTGCCATTTCCTTCTCCAGAAACCAGCTGTAGAATTCACTCTCCATGTTACAGATGAGGAAACAGACTCAGTGGGAAGCGACTGGGTTAGCATCACGGAGCACGGAGCACGTAAAGGTGAAGCAACGTGCCTGCCTCCTACGTCAGGCAGAGCAAATCCAAGGCCCGGAGAGGGCAGACTTGGGAGCCTCAAGGCTGGACCTCCCAAGCGCTGGAGCAGGTGGGCAACAGCGTGTGGCTCGGGCTGCTAGGAGGGTCCCCAGGCGCCTCCGGACCAGGAAGAAGGGTCCCGGACTCTAGAGGTCACTTATTCTGTGACCCTGGACAAGCCCCTTCCCTCCTCCAGGCCTCAGTCTCCAACTCCGCATAACGGGGCTGCTTGGCCCATTTGGTGGTGGCAGATAGGGCCTGGAGGGAGGCTCAGAGGCTGGGGCGTCGGGGAGAAGAGGGGCAGAGAGGCGGAGGGCAGGGGCATCCCACACCTGCGTGTCCCAGCCCCCATCACCTCCTTTGGGCTAGCCCCCACCCCCTTGTCTGGCGGCTGCATAACTCAGTCTGCGGTCCATTACCAGCTGTCCCCGCTCCGGCCCTGGAAGGTGTCCAGTCGCAAATGCACTGGCTGAGCAGGCGAGCCTGTGGTTCTGAGAACGGGAGCCTTCTGTGATCAATGGGGTCTGGTGAGGTGGGGGGGAGGAGAGGGGCGCTGTGTCCACACCCACCCCTTCTGCCCTCCCACCCCGGGCCTGGGAACCGCCCTTCAAAGCTTGCAAGTGTCCGCCTTCCCACTGTGGGTGCAGAGACCCGGGACATGCGCGCCAGAAACTGGACGGGGAGGGCAGTGACTTCCCGGCAGCTGCCTCAGCACACACATACCAGAGGCCGCCCTACCCAGCGGCCCCTCATCCCAGCTTCCCTCCCGGGGTGGTAGTAGCAATTTCACTTTATAAGTAAAGGAGCTTCACATATCTTTGAACAGACTGGAGTGGAGAGGACTCTCCTAGCTAAATGTTGACGAGGGGCAGGTCAGAGAGTGGCTCAGCTGCGCCCCCCACCCGTGTCTCTGTGCAAACGGGCCTCTGTTTTCACATCTGCAAAATGGGTGCAGCAAGGGCAGGTCCAGCAAAGGGTCTGCTCCCTGTCTTGGGAGATACCCACCACTACCCTGGCGCCCCCACTCAGCCCCCCAGAGGGGCGAGACAGGAGCTTCGGGGGCTCTGCTGGTACCTGAAGAGAGGAGGGGCTGCCCCGGCCAGGGTCTGTCGGGGAGGCCCCAGGGTGGGTGGCGGCTGCAGAATGATCCGGGGTGGGGGGCAGGGAAGCCCTACTAGGGTGCCCACCCCTGAGGAGCCACCAGCCAGGGCCCCAGGGATCGCCTCATTCCTCTCCATCACCAGGCTGTGAAGGGAGCTCCAGAGAGGAACCGACCCCCAGAGAGGTGGATCGGCCCGCTGGGGTCACCGGGGAGGGTGGGCGTGCCTGCTGGCCCCCTGAGGACCTGAGCCACCCAGCACGCAGCCACCAGCCATGTGTGGACCCTCAGCAGGTACCCGAGGACTGAGACATGCGGGAGGTGGGGATCGACAGCCACCAGATTTCAAAGCTCGGCATGTCTCATAAATACAAATACAGTGTCTCGCTAATAGGGCTTCCGATGGAGGTTACGTGCCGAAGTGAGATTGTGGGCAAGTCCCGTGAAGCGGACCCTGAAATTCGCCTCACCTGTCTCCCGGTCCTTTCTTTTCCTGTGACTGCATGGGGGTCACAAGCATCCTGAGCTACCTGGCCTGCACCCTGTTTCTGCCGGACAGTGCTGCCCCCTCGCCCCCCGCAGCCCCCCGCCATGCCTCCTGGGCCCCCCAAGGCCTGGTGACTTGGCCTGCGGTGTGACCGTCGCAAGCTGGAGGCGGTGCTGGTCCGGCCCAGGCCACTGTGGGGCTCTGAGCGGGGCCTGCCAGGCAGGCGCTCCCGGCGAACACTCAGAAACGCTCCTCTCGGGGGGCGAGTGTTACCACCGAGCCCCAGAGGGGAGCACCTGCCCTGGTGTCCGGCAGCGGCCGTGGCCTCTCCAGGGCAGCGGTCTGGGAGCCCCTCTGCCCACCCCCACAAGTCCGGGCCTTGTGCTGGGAGGAGGGCGGAAGGCAGGGAGCAGCTGGGGGGGCGTCTGGATTGTTCGGGTCCAAGCTCCTGACACAATGCAAGCACTGACCACACCAAGGCCGGGGCCCCGTCTGCTTAGCATCCCAGGCGGAGGCCCCCGGCCCGCCCCTCAGAGGGCTCTGGGAGCAGCCATCACGTCCCGGCCGTTGGACAATGCCGTGATGGAGGGCCCTGTCACATTCTTGTCTCGGTTACTGGGGTCCCCATTCACGGCCACTGTCACAGAGCTCAGAACAAGCCGGGCCTGGCAGCCTCCTTTGCATTAAAATGGGACGAGAAACAAGCCTTCTCCGCTGTTCAGCTGGGCAGAAAACGGGATTAGGCCGAGGGACGGGGCTCCAGGCCCCCGATGGGCCCCCCCGGGAAAGGGAGTGCCGACCGCTGCCTGCAGACGTTCCCCACCCACACCCCGCCTTGCCCTCCAAGCCCCTGGGCCTGGACCTCAGCGTCCCTGGGTCTAGAATGTGGAGAGAGAAGGGCCTTCAGACGTGGCTCCGTAGCTGAGAAACTCCACATTAGCAATAAAAGAAACCCATCTAAAACTAGACAGAACGCCGCTGCCCCAGCTAGTTGGCACCGATCGGGGTGGAAGTGGCAGGGACAAGGCCATCTGCCCCTCTTCTCACCCTCGATGGCGTTTCCCATCAGAGCCCGGAACCAGGAAGGGAGCCACAGAATAGGCAAGGCTTCTCCCTCTAAGGCAGAGCAGAACACCCGCTCAAAGAGCCGGGGAAGAGCGAAGGACTGAAAGCAACAGAAAGGCCCAGCAGTGCGGGGCAGGCCCGGCCAGGTGGGGGCCTCACCGCTGCCCAGCAGACGCATGCGCCGAGGGGCTGTACAGGCAGGCTCGTGCAGCCTGGCCCAGGGGAGTGAAAACCAGAAACTGCCCATCGTCTGTACATGGGGGCGGGCAGTTAAATAAATCATGAGGCGCCCGGACCTTGGAACACCACGCACCACGAAAACTGACGGGGCGGTCTGTGAACGCCGAAGTGGCAGGATGGTCAAGAAACACTAGCAGATGGAAAGAGGAGACGCAAACAAGTGTGTCTCGAGGGTCCATTTGTGGAGAGAAATATACATTGTGTGTAGAAGCACGAAAATGTGCGCAGTGAAGGGCCAGAGACTCAACAGTGGCTGCCTCTAGAGGACTCAAGAGGTTGACAAGGAAAATGCTACTTTTACTCGACGTAATTATTTACTGCTCTCTCTCTCTCTCTATATATATATATATATATATATTTCCCCTTATGAATGTCTCCTTTTTTAAACAAAACATCCAAAAGCACCTACCGTGGCACGGAGTCCCCTGAGCCCCTCTCTCCTTGCTCGCTAATTCAATCAGATCAGTGCAACCAGCATTTAGGAAGTTCCTCTGAGCGGCTGCGCCTGTCACAGTTACGATGTCAGCCAGCCGTGTGCCCTCACACACTCCCACTCGGAGACAGAAACAAGCCAACGGCCTCGCGGACGTGATGCCGCCAGAACAGGAAGCACCCGATGGACGATGCCCCTGAGGAGGAGAGCAGCCAGCACTGGGCCGAAGAGGGCGAAACCAGCTGGGTTTTGACGGATGAGTAAGAGTTCACCAGGCAGAAAGCTGTCCAGGAGAGGGAGGGGAGATGCGTGCGCCTGCGCAGGAACACGGGCGAGCCTGTCCTCCCCTCTACCCACAGCTGCCAGCACACAGCGCAGACTCACAGCTGACACTTCTTTACATCGAAGCCCTTCCTACTCGTGAACTCACTCCACAGACTCTCTGATAGGCAGCGTCCTTACAATCGACCCCCTTTTTACAGACAGAGAAACAAGGGTTGTCCAAAGGCAGGCGAGTTCAGGAAGCTCACGGGCGCCAGGGCTGGGACGGGAAGCCAGGTGGCTGGCTCCAGAGCCCACGCTCTTACCCATGACGCTAGGCCGCCCTTGCAGCTGGAGAAAGTGCTGCCTGAGCCTGCAAGCGCATGCCCTCACGCCCAAGGCCGCTCAGCCAGCAAGGGGCAGCGGGCAGGGTTCAGTCCTTGGGTGTCCAGGCCCGAGGCCCACCCCACCCTCAGCAAGGGCACTCCCTCTGGACATGTGCAGGCGAGTCAGTACCGCCGAGATCCAGGCGGAAAAGGTGCAGGTGAGCGAGGGAGACAGGGCACTCAGGGCGACCACAGCGGGCGAGGCGGGATGTGGTTACGAGGGCAGGGGTACCCGGTCCAAACGCTCAGATCTGCCCCTTCCGCGTGCTGTGCGTGCGAAGTCACCTCAGTCGTGTCCGACTCTTTGGGACCCCGTGGATGGCACCCCGCCAGGCTCCTCTGTCCACGGGATTCTCCAGGCAAGAATACTGGAGCAGGTTGCCATGCCCTCCTCCAGGGATCTTCCCAGCCCAGGGATCAAACCCGCGTCTCTTATATCTCCTGCATTGGCAGGCGGGTTCTTTACCACTAGTGCCACCCGGGAAGCAGCCCAAATAAAACACACCTGCAGGACGCCAACCTCTAACTGGTCTACCCTGCAGGTACAAAGGAGGCCTTCACAGCCACGCCCTCGTCTCGGGGCTCCCACCTGCCGAGACCAGCCAGCAGGTCGGCTTTCCTGCCGGCCCTCCCTCCCATCTCTTCCGGATCAGTCTGGGTTTGACCTCAGCCTCTCCTGCTGCAGTCTGAACTGGAGCCTGTGCCCGGGTCCCTCTTCATGGCCGGGGGCTGGGGGTGCAGAGCAGCTGGCCTTCGCAGCCCAGCTCCACGCGGCGACATCACAAGCCAGATGGAGGACATTCCCAGCACCGTGCCCTTGTCCGCGTCCCACAGACACTGGCCGGGGTGCTCCCAGTTAGATTAAACGGCATTTACGGCAGCTGTAAGCCTGTTTCGAGTTGATTACCCTATAATTTGTATGCAGTTGCAGGTCATTACCAAAATTACAATTAAATCCCTGCACCCTGTAATTAAATGTTTTCATGAATTAGGTCCTGCGGTATTAATGTCAGATTTCCACGTTGTGCTCCTCCCCTGACCCCCCTGCCCTGGCCTTGCCAGCCGGCGGCCCAAGGGACCCCTGGGCTTTGCTCAGAGGCTCTGCCACGTCCCAGATGGCCATCACCAGTGCCTGTGTCTACTGCCCCCACCAGAATGTCACTCCCCGAGGACAGACACCACTTCCCACATCCTTACTCCAAGCACACACATGAGTTCATCCCGTCCGTCTTTGTTGAGAACCTTCTAGGGGTATGAGTGGTGGAAGTGATGGCAGTGAGTGTACTAGATAAAAAGACAAACAGATCCCCCAAACCCTGCCCGGCTGGGGCCGGTGGTCGAACAGCAACCGCAAAACCGAGTAATGTGTCTGGGGTGCCTGGTGTGTTGGAGCCACCGTGAAGCTGGAGGGGAAGAGGCAACGCAAGCTTCAGACACGGTACCCAGAGACGGGTACCACTTAGGTTATGACCAACCCAGACAGCATATTAAAAAGCAGAGACATTACTTTGCTGGCAAAGGTCCGTCTAGTCAAAGCTATGGATTTTCCAGTGGTCATGTATGGATGTGAGAGTTGGACGGTGAAGAAAGCTGAGCGCCGAGGAATTGATGCTTTTGAACTGTGGTGTTGGAGAGGACTCTTGAGAGTCCCTTGGACTGCAAGGAGATCCAACCTAAAGTCCATCCTAGAGGAGATCAGTCCTGAGTGTTTACTGGAAGGACTGATGCTGAAGCTGAAACTCCAATACTTTGGCCACCTCTTGCGAAGTGTTGACTTACTAGAAAAGACTCTGATGCTGGGAAGGACTGGGGGCAGGAAGAGAAGGGGACGACAGAGGGTGACATGGTTGGATGGCATCACCGACTCGATGGACATGGGTTTGGGTGGACTCCGGGAGTTGGTGATGGACAGGGAGGCCTGGCGTGCTGCAGTTCATGGGGTTGCAAAGAGTCGGACACAACTGAGCGACTGAACTGAACTGAACTGAACCCAGAGGCGGGCTCCCTGACGCCTGACCTGCAGGCTCTGAGTGTGGGAATCCTTCAGAAATGTCACCTGCCTGGGATGTCAGGCCACATGGGCCTGAAGCTGTCTCCTGGGAACTGGCTCCCCCACGCCCCCGGGGCACGCCTCCGAGTCCCCATCGCCCCACCAGGCAGGGAAAGGGCGCCTCAGGTCTCCCCCACTGCCTGCACAGCTGTGCCCCTTCTCCATGGCACACAATTCCACATCCCCAAGAGACAGAGCATCTCTGGCAGCCCCACCAGGCTGCCCACCCCTCACTCCAGGCCCAGAATTGGCCTGGCTTCCTGGATGGCAGCCTGCAGGGGATCAGGGGTAGGGGGAATAAAAGAGACTCCAGTGAATCCTCAGAGACCCCAGCCAGCCTCCCCAGTCCCTGAGGCAGCTGCGCTCAACCCTGGCGCAGGTGGGGTCTACGAGGCTGCTGTCTGACACCCCCGCCCCAGGAAATGCCCCATCTTCTTCTCCCACTGGACCCTTCACGGTCTGACTGGCCCCTGTCACTGGACTGAGTGGGAAAGCAGCCTGGAATCCCTAAAACAGAGGTGTCTGGGGTGCTGACAGCAGAACCACAGGGCAGGTACCTGACGCAGAACCGCCTTCAGATACATCCACGCCCCACGGTTAATAGGGAACCACAGCAGCCCAGCTGGGGCTTCCCCGGTGGCTCAGCACTAAAGAAGCCAAGGCAGGAGACCAGGGTTCGATCCCAGGGCCAGGAAGATTCCCCTGGAGAAGGAAATGGTAACCCACTCCAGTGTTCCTGCCTGGGAGTCCCCATGGACAGAGGAGCCGGGCGGGCTGCAGTCCACGGGGTCGCAGAGAGTCGGACACGACTGAATGACAGAACACCAGCAAACGACAGCAGAGGTGGACGGTGACCTGGCCCCGGGGACACGCCTGATAAAACTCCCTGAGAAGCACTGTCTGGGACACCCTGGCCCAAAATGCCACACCTTCTTCCAAAGATTCACGCTGCAGGTCAGTCAACAAAGTAATTGACGGGCATGCTCTCAAAACATAAAAACAATGACAAAAGACCCAAGACGAGTTCCAAGTTGGTAGAGACAAAGGATGCTCTAAGACGTCTGAACACACCAGGGTTGGAACAGTTCTTCAAAAATCAAGACACTCGGAAGATGTAACTCAGCTCGGCGTTCTCCCCTCCTGCTAAGATGCCCCTAAAATATCCAAGGAGAGGAGAGGAGATGGTTTTCCCAGCTACAGGCCACCCTGGAGGGGTGTGAGTAAGCTGCAGTGGGACAACGTTTCCGTCCAGTACCAGGGACGAAGCGCTGGCTGGCTGACTTCCAGGCACCTTCTCAGCAGGGATGCCGGGCCCTCTGGTGGGGCTCTGAGCAGAGGCAGTGAAGCAGCCGCCACACCCTCCACAGAGCCCTGGAACAGGCCGGGTCCCCTCGAGGGCACCCGGGCCCCTGACATTCAGGCTCCCTCCATGCCTTTGCTCAGCTGCCCTCGGGCCCCAGTCAGCCTCCCGGCCAGGAGGAAATGTCACCTCCCCCGGGAGCCCTCTGCTCAAGTGAGGCCGAGGCTGCGCTCACCTCTGAAACCCTGCGGCCCCTGCCTCACTTCACTGGAATTCTCCAGACTCCTCTCAAGGGTGGGGGCAAGGCCATGTCCACCCGTGTGCCCCCCCTGGCCCCTGCCTCCAGCCCAGAAGATGCACAGACCTCCTGCCCAAGTCACCAGCTCTTCTGGAGGAAGACGGAGTAGGCCAAGCAAGTAATGGAGCAGGAGCATCCCAGGAAGGAGAAGGGGATGACAGAGGATGAGGTGGTTGGATGGCATCACTGACTCGATGGACGTGAGTCTGAGCAAGCTCCGGGAGTTGGTGATGGACAGGGAGGCCCGGCGTGCTGCAGTCTGTGGGGTTGCAGAGAGTCAGACACGACTGAGCGACCCAACAACATCCATCCCAGGCAGCCTCAGGGTCTCCCTGAGGCAGCACATGCCTGCAGCTGGAGAGAGTGAGCAAGAGGCTGAAGCGACCCCTCTGAGGGCCTTGGCAGCTCCTCTGAGCCACGCAGGAGCTGAGCAGACAGCAGGCCTGCCCGCAGGGGCTCCTGCAGGGCACTGCCCGTAAGTGTGAGCGCGGGCACGGGTCCCGGCCCTGCTGGGCCCCCGCAGTCTGACTGAGGGGCCTGTGGCAGCACCAGTGCCGTGAGGCTCACGGCAGCGCCTGGCAGGCGGTGGGCATCCCCTACAAGCCAGCGTCCCCCTCTGCTCTGTGGGTCTGAGTCTTCTCCAGATGCCAAGGCTCTGGGTTCTCAGCCTCCCCGGGGAAAGGCGGGCCACCCCCCCAGCCCCCTCCCCCAACCCCGTCCCCTCTCCTCTGGCTTCGCATTCTTGGAATTGCTGCAGGTGATGAATGGCTCCGAAGCCAGGCTGCCCGCAGTTCTTCTGACTTGGTAGCCTCCACTTCCTCCATGGTGCTGGCTGGGGGCCGCCCGGGAGCCCCTCTAGTCTCTGGGCCCTGGGCTCTCCCAGCCCCAACCCTGGGGGGACAGCCCGGCCTCCGAGGCTCCAGCCTGGACGGTGGGCGAGGCCCCACCCTCCCTGGTTGGCTCCATCCTCCTGCCTCTGCACACCGCGCTTCTTCCCTCTTTCATTCACCAGAAGTGCCTGCCCCGAGAAGCCAGACCTCTGGGCTGCTGGGGTTACTTAGTGACCCCCAAACCTCATTTTCTGCCCAAGTGGTGCTCCAGTACAGAATCGCCTGCCAATGTAGGAGATGCAAGAGACTCGGTTTCGATCCCTGGGTCAGGAAGACCCCCTGGAGAAGGAAATGACAACCCACTCCAGTGTTCTTGCCTGGAGAATCCCATGGACAGAAGAACCTGCCAGGCTACAATCCAAGGGGTTGCAAAGAGTCAGACAGGCCTGACCACTATCCACACACCTCCCTTTATGGAGTGCCCAGAGCCCCTGACCCTTCTGACCAGAATCCAGTGAAGACCCTCTTTCTTGCCCACCTCTGCAACCCAGGACAGCAGCTTCTTGGGGGCTCACTGCTTTGGAAGACAGGACCCATCGTGAACCCCATGAGAGGGGCTTAGGCTCAACGGGGGACTTACTGATCCCCTGGGATAGATGTGAAATAAGAAATGAAAAGGTGGGGCTTCCTGCTTTCTGTGGAAATTGAAGGAAATCTCTGAAACCACACAGAGCCTGTGTATAGTAACAGCACCCACCTCCCAGGGAGGGTGCCGGCTAAGACCTTCCGCTGCCTCTGTTTCCCAGCTCTCCAGACTTTCTACGACCCGTCAGCGCCTGCTGGACAGTCACAGTATCAAATCCAGCGCGTGTCGGCCTCCTGCAGCGCTGCGTCCCGCTGGCAGGACCAGACACTTCCCAGCCGAGGAGGGGTGGGGGTACTGGTGACTCAGAAATCCAGGTGGCCTTGAGTGGTAGTGTGGAAAGGGGGAGAGGGGCCGGGCACAGTGCCAGGGAGCAAGGGGGTCGGGAGGGCAGGGCTGGACAAGGCGTGGCCGGCAGGTGGTGTGGGTGGCGGATAGTGAGCAGCACGTAGGGTCAGGGGACCCAGGGCCCTGCCGCAGGCCCTGGGGAGCCACGGATGGCGTGTGAGCGGAAGGCTGAGTTTGGGAAGAACAGCAGGCATCTCCCAGATTCCTTTCTCCTGCTCTGCAACGTTGATCCTTCGCTCCCGTGCAGTATGAAGATCCCCAGCGCTTGTGCTTAGGACCGCAGCGTGACCCCGGGGTTAGAAGCGGTGGCTGCGGAGCCTGGCCGGCTCACACCCGCGGGCTGTGCTCTGTGGCTGCGTGCGACATCCGTGGGCCATGACCCCACCGCCCTGGGCTTCAGGTCCTCACCTCTGGGTTGAGAACGGCCATAAAACACCAGCCTCCTGGCGGGACGGCAGGCCTTCGATGGGTCAGGACACGTAAAGCATTCGAGCTGGGGGGCCGGCACACAGCGAGCCCTCGATACACCTGGTCCCTGCCGTCACCCCGTTGCCGGCGTCCTCACCGACTTCAGTCTCCCTCGAAGCTCGCTACTGAGGGTTCCTCGGGGGCAGACACAGGCTCAGGGTCTGTCAGCGGGCAGACGCCAGTGAGGCCCGTGCTGCCGCCCGGCCCCAGGAGCGGCGTCCCCGGCCCGCTCTCTCCACCCTCAGCGGCCTCCGAGCCAGGCCGAGCCAGGAGCCCCGATTCAGCCGGGCCTCACCTTGCTTACTCCCCTCCGAGACACCCCAGGACGCCGTGGGGGGGGCATGCGTTCTTGCCCCCATTTTACAGAAGGGGACATTGAGGCTCCGAGAGGTGAGGGAGCACCCCCACCAAGGGCGCCCCCTGCACGCCCAGCTGGGATGCCCCTTCTGAGGCTGAGAGGACGCAGCAGGTGGGACGCAGGGTGAATCAGAAGCACTTCAGTTTCCCAGAAGGCTGCTGGGTCCCGGGCTCCAGGTGGGGAGCTGGGGAGACGGGGGGGCACCTCTGGCCTTTCATCTGGAGCTGGAGGCCCATCCCTGAAGGCCTCGGTGGGGGGCCCCCATCACCCACCTGGAGCCACCAGCGAGCTGCTTCTGAGGCCCACCTGTTGCCCAGCAGGTACGCCAGAGCCCAAGACAGGGAGGGGTCCTCCCCCTTCCCCGAGAAGGAAGCATTGCCCACCTCGAGCTGCACCATGCCAAACTTCTGAAGCCCCATAAAAGCTCAGAGAGCTTCCCTCTGCCAAGCCTCACCTGCCTGCCCGGTGGCCACCCCCTCCCCTCGCCCAGCTGGGGGTCCGTTAACCAGAGGCCAGACCCCTCTGAGCCTCTGCTCTCAGCTCAGGACAGGGCACAGCGAACATGCCAGGCATCTCAGGGGGACAGCTCTGGCCGCCCAAGGGTCCACTGCGTTGCCTGCCCGCCGCCCAGCAGGGCCTTTCCACCCGAAGCTGGCATCCTCGCAGCCGCCAGCTGGCTCTGCAGCTCTGAGCTGGAGTCTGCCCTGTAGCGGGCCAGCAGGCTGGGTGGTCCCTGGGGAAGCAAGCCCAGATCCCTACCCAGCCCCTCCCTGGGGGCTGTGGGGACCCCGTGTGCCCTGTCCTGACAGTCAGCAGAGGCGGGAGCTCTGCGCTCTTAGGACCTGTCATGCCCCGGTTCTGAGGGACCCAGACATGCCTCCCCACTGTGCTGAGATGTAGGGGCCCCGCCAGGGTCACTGGCCGGGAGCCCTCCCTCCTCCCTGAAGCCCAGCATCCCTGGGGCAACCAGGAACTGGTTCTCAGTGGCTGGGGCCCCGCCCAGGGGGAACCCGAACTCACCTCCCTCGCTCTGCGTACCCAAACGCCTGGCTTTCAGAAGTTGGATTTTCTAGAAAAACAGGTATGTAGTGGAATGGGGACACAGCCTGCCCCAGCAGAGGGGAGAGGCAAGCCTCCAGGTAATAACTGTTCCGATAAGCAACTACCGTGTGGATTATTCCCCCCCCTTCAAAGTCGTTCGCGGAACCCAGCCTAATTAATTTTCCCCAAAGTGGGGAGGACTGTCACCTGCTTCCCCCACCATGATGTCCAAGCACACAAGAAGGACAGGGTGGGGTGGGTGTTCTCAGAACCCCAGAGATGGCAGAGAGGCTAACTGAGCTGGCAGAGGCCTAAGGGAGGGCAAGGGAGGGACCAGCCCCTGGGAGGCTGCCTGGCGAGATGCAGAGAAGAGCAGAGATTAGAGAAAGGCAGGCAGGCTGGGAGCGGGCAGGCCTCTACCTGCTCCGAGAGCCACAGGCTGCCCCGGCCGCCCTCGTGCAGAGTCACCTCGGAACAGCCACGGTGCCGGCACCACCTCTGCCCTTGCTCTGCCAGCTGAGAACACTCACTCGCTCCCTGAACCCATCAGCTCCTTGGTGGAGGCCTCCAGTGCTCGAATTAGGAGCAGGGACCATAGGTGTAAACGAAACTGAGTCTGTGGAAGGCCCAGTCCACAGCAGGAGAGACCACCCACCAACGAGAGGGACTGATGGGGCAGAGGAAGCACAAAAGGGACACTGGAGCAGCAGCTTGGAGAAGTTTCACGCCACAGGCGACATTTTATCTCAAACTGGGTTTTGAAGGGTGAGTAGGAGTTTGCCAGAAAAGGCATTCAGGCAGAGAGAACAGCAAGCACAAAAGCATGGAGCTAGACAGGACCTGGGTGTCTGGGGAACCATGAGTAAGTCCACACGACTGGAGCAGAGGGTGATTACTGAGGATGGCTTGGCTGTCAACAGTAGGACTGGACTTATCGGACCTCAAGAGAGGCTGCCCAACCCTTGCCCCACCCCTCCAGATGACAGAGGTATGAGTGTGGGTCAGCTGCTGGGGAAGCAGAGGGCACTGGTGAGGTCGGCAGCTGCCAGCCTGGGGCTCCAGCCACTCGGCCTGTTCCCCCTGCCTGAGGCCTGAAGGAAGCCGTAACTCAGCATGGCTATAACCAGCAACACAGAAATAAGAGTGTTGCCTGAGACGTCAGTTTTGTCCAAACAAGAAATCCCAAGGTAAGGGTCCTGCTCTTGCCCAGGGACTCAGTGATGACACTGAAGTAACAAGGTTTTCTACATTGCCACTCTGATTCTTTGCGTGCCATGCCATCTCCCCTCATGGTCACAAGACGGCTGCCACAGCCCCAACATCACATCCCCTCATGATAGCCACTCACTCAAAAATGAAGGGAAGCTATGGCTAAAAGGCTTTCTCTGTGCACATCGCTTTCTAGGAAAATTGTTCCCAGAAGGCCCTGACAGAATTTCCTGTAAATACTATCAGCCAAAATGAACTTGTGCCCATCCCCAAACAAATCCCTGGCCAAGGGAAGTGGGACAGTGAAGAGCAACCAAGTCTGATCAGAATTCATCCTCGGAATTACACACAAACTTTCACAGGAACAAACTCTGGATTTTTTTTTTTCTTTAAACCAGGAAGGACAAAAATGGTATCTGATCAACCCTTCACGTTTAGAACATACATATTTAAGAAAACTCCTTCCCCACTCTCTGTACCCTGACCATTTTTCTTTCTACCTGCTCAGTCGCTCAGTCATACCTGACTCTGCAATCCTTTGTAGCCCACCAGGCTCCTCTGTCCATGGGATTCTCCAGGCCAAGAATCCTGGAGTGGGCTGCCATTTCCTACTCCAGGGGATCTTTCCAACCCAGGGATCACGTCTCCTGACTCTCCTGCATTGGCAGGTGATTCTTTACCCCTGAGTCACCTGGGAAGCCTGACCTGCTGTTAACTCTGTCATCTTAACATTTTGGTCCTTTCTTTATTGTCTGTTTCCTCATCAAATTGTCAACCCATGAGGCCAGGAACCTCTGTTTGGTTTTACTAATTGCCTGGCCTTTAGAGCAGGACTGGGCTTCCCTGGTGGCTCAGATGGTAAAGAATGTGCCTGCAATGCAGGAGATGCAAGAGACACCCAGGGTTCGATCCCCTGGAGTAGGAAATGGCAATCCACTCCAGGATTCTTGCCTGAGAAATCCGACAGACGTAGCAGCCTGGCGGGCTACAGTCCACGGGATCACAGACTCGGACACGACTGAGCACGCTCAGAGCAGGATCTGGTACACAGCACGTGCTCAGTATGTACTGAGTGAAAGAACAAACAAACCAGATGGTGTGAGCAAGTATAGGGGTCAGCCTACCTCGGCAAGACCTGAGCGTCCTGCGGGAGCCAGAAGCCACAGAGGGTCTGAGCAGGGCTGGGCAAGGTTAACAGTAAATCTGGCAGAAGGATTGGAGGAGCGTGCTGGAGGCCGGGAGACCCGGGAGCGGAGATGCTGTGTGCAAGGCAGCGCACAGACAGCCTGAACTCAGCCCTGACCAAGAGTGACTATCTGACCACCTCCCATGTCCCAGCCCCTAGATGCTGACCCCAGCCCACTCTACTCATGACAGTCTTGTCCTCAGAGCTCCATGTCCCAAGTCTCCCCACCTGCCGAGCTCCGATCAGATGCCCCCTCCTCCAGGAAGCCCTCTCTGCTGTACCTTAGATCTGCACCCCAATCTGTGCTCCTTTCACAGCCTCCCTGGGTGTTCCCATGCCCACAGCAAGCTGGTGTCCTAGCAACAAGTGCATGAAGGACTTGGAGGCCTAGTGAGGGTCAGGCTTCTGGAGGGCAGAGTTTTTAGGAATGTGAGGGATCACAGATACAATGCAAGGCCAGCCCACGGAAGCTTCTGGAAGCACACAGGGCTAGGCGGGCTGGCAGCCCAGCTTCTTCAAGTGGGAGGAGGAGTGAGGGCTTTGAGGTCTGGCCAAGGACGGCAGGGGAGCTGCCTGCCACGTGTGAACGCACCGTCTTATCTCACAGCAGAAAGCCCCATTTAATGAAGGACAAAACTGAGGTTCAGGGAACCCTTTATCCAAGGCTGCAGAGTCAGGCCTGGCCCCTGCAGCTGCCAGAGCCCTTTCTAAACTTGGATTTTTCAAAGGGAGTTTTATCCCCCAGGGGCACGTGGACTTTTACGGGGCGTTTGTGTTCATTCCGGTAGCTGGGAGGGCGGGGCTGCTCCCACTCAGCAGACAGGATCCCAGAAGCTGGACATCTCCGCACAAGCACCAGCCCACCAGGCAGACCCGTCGGCACCCCGTCTGTGATCTCCAGAGTCTAGACTCTCACTCTGTTTTGCATGTAAACACACGGCGGTTTTATTATATTTTGCAGGGTCATTTTATGTATTTTTAAATACACGTGACCTTGCCAGGGGTGGAGACACTGTGTTCATCAAGGAAGGCAATGCTTTCTGTCCGCCCAGACTTTGCCAGGAGCTGTTCACTGTCTCTAACGTCGCCTGCAGCCCCCATCAGGGTCAGCCACGCCTGGTCAAGTCTGCGTCCACAGGTGTTGTGTACACAGCACGTTCTACCGTAAGCGTAAACGGAGGTCTGAGCAGTGACACTTCTCAGTTATAGAGAGTCCGATTTCTCTCAGACCTAAAGGCATTCATTGTAACATCAAGGACTTCCGTGGTGTCCAGTGGCGGAGTCTGTGCTTCCACCGCAGGGGACACAGGTTCAGTCCCGGGTCCGGGAACTAAGATCCCCCCATGCCACAAATTTAAAAAAAAAAATTTTTAAATAAGGGGACTTCCCTAGTGGTCCAGTGGTGAAGAATCTGCTTGCCAGTGCAGAGGGCACGTGTTCAATCCTGGGTCTGGGAACTAAGATCCCACGTGCCGCGAGGCAACTAAGGCCCTGTGCCACAGGTACTGAGCCCACCCCCCAGAACCTGTGCTCCCCAACAAGAGGGGCCACAGCAAGGAGAAGCCTGCACGCTGCACCAACAGCAGCCCTGGCTGGGCACAACCTGAGAATGCCCGCGTGCAGCGGCAAAGCCCCAAGGCGTCCAAAAATGAACAAATAGGTGCAATCACTTGAGAACTTGACCGTCTCTCCTGGTGTATACTGTCCTGCCTGAGCATCCACGTAATGACACACGTGTCATTCTGTGACAAGGAATTCTCCTTTCATACTACAACTCGGGTGTTGTATTGATTTGCTTAGATTATGGGTTGCAAGTAGGTAATGCCCTCTATGAGTCTGATTTCAGAAGAGAAGGGGAACCACGGCAGCATACTCGTGAGTGGGGCGGGGACGGCCGTGGGCCTCAGCTCCAAGGCACGGGGCCTCGGCCCAGAGGAAGGCTCACAGCACAGACCTCAGGCAGAGCCTTGCAGTGTGTTCCCTCGACAGAACCTTCCAGGGTCTCCTCTGGGTCAGACCTTCTGTGAGTGAGGGCGGGAGGACACAGGCGGTTCATGTTCACGGACAGGCATGGGAGGGGCCTGGGGGAGGCGTGGTGAGCTCCTAAAACAAACCACAGCACTGCCAGGATCACTACCATCTTCCAGGCCCCCTGACCCTTAAGAGGAGAGCAGACCGCCTCTGCGGTGAGAGGAGGTACATAACTGGACACAGAAACGGAAGAAGTCACGGGGTTCCGGAGCGTGATTTCCAGAAGTGACTGGGCAAGGAGAAGCACAGGCTTGATCTGCCTGAATTGAGCCGAGTTGATCATTAATAATAAGAGATACAAGGGGGTGAGGTGGCGGAACTCCTCCCAGGCACAGCAAAAGGGTGAAAAGATGCTGGCTCTGACACTGCTCGGCCACAGGGTGGCCGTGTTGGTACGAGACAGCTTGGTTGGGGCTCAGGCTGTGGGAGGGTGTTTAAGCAGCCGGCGGCCCAGAGGTTTTCAGAAGCGAGGTGCGGAGAAAGGCATTCACAGGCTCGTCAGAGGCCAAGTTATCTTGTGATTTCAGCACTGGCTGCAGTGTATTTCATATCTGCAGAGTCAGGTCTTTTTAAACACAGAAGTAGAGACAGATGTCAATTTGTGCGTCCCACAGGCTCGGCCTGACGATGGCTCAGGGCCCTTTCAGGCGCTGATCCCCAGCTGTCTTAAAAACAAACAGGACTTTCTTCCTCCCTAACTGAAAGGGCAAAGAGTAGATCGGCCTTCGGGTGACGCTTCCTACGGGGTCAGGTCCAGTTTCTCTCACCTCCTCCACAGGGTCACCTACGCACGGGCTATTTGCCCAGGCAGGTCACCTGTTGGGGTGAAGAGACAGGAGCAGAGGCATCAACACCTCCCTTCCAGCTTTAGGTCCTTGAGGGCAAGAGAATGCAAAGAGGAGTCTGGTTATTTCTGATTGGCCTGGGCTCAGTCATGTGACAACCCAGGATCCAGTCGCTGTGGCCGGGGCAGTGATGTACCGACTGACACGTGCCGTGGCTGGGGCCAGAGTGGACGGCACCAGGGTGGGGCAGACCACCAGGGAGGTGTGAACTCACAGGGGAAGACGGGCACTTGGCAGAGCAGGGGTAAGGGGAGCTGCAGAGAGGTTTGTCCAAGCACCCAGACACAAATGCACTGAACCTTCTCCAAGGAAGAGGTACAGAGGGTCAACCGCACGGGAAAAGATGCTCAACATCCTTAGTCACGCGGCAAAGTAAATCAAAGCCACAAGAAGATTCCACTTCACGCCCACTGGGCCGGTCCTCGTAAAAAAAGACAGACGACAAGGAGCCTTGGCGAGGACGTGGAGAGACTGAAAACCTGAGACACCGCTGGTGGGAGGGGACAATGGTGCAGCTGCTGGGGCGGACAGTCTGGGGGCCTCACAGAATTAAACGTGAGTTATCATATGTCCCAGCAACTTTACCCCTGGGTACAAGTGGAAAACAGCTGATTCACACAAGGCTTGCACATGGATGTACATAACAGCACGATTCACAGTAGGCAGATGGTGGAAACACCCAAACATCCGTACTGATGAACGGATAAACAAGATGCTGTCTATCCTTACAACGGAATATTATGCAGCTGTAAAAAAGGAATGGAGTCCTGGCACCTGGTACAACAGGAATGAACCTGGAAAACCTCAGGCTGAACGAAAGAGGCCAGACACTAGGGCCACACACCGTGTGATTCCTTTTGTATAGAAGGTCCAGGACAGGCAGACCCATACGGTCAGAAAGTGGATTTGTGGCTTCCTGGGGGGAAGGGCAATGAGACGTGGCACCTAAAGGGCTCAGGGTTTACCTGGAGGTTTCCGGAAGTAGATAGCAGTGATGAGAGCATAACCCTGTGACTAAACTAAAATCAAACAGAAAAGCCCCTGAACTGATCACTTTAGGATGATGGATTTTATTGTGTGTGAACTATATATCGATTTAAATAAGGAACAAACAGCACACACATCCATTACATGGAACCCAAGAAGGGCCAGGACACGCCTGAAGAAGAGGGTGGAGGACCTGCCTTATCGGATGCCCAGATGTGCTAAGACCTGCAACGATCAAGACCGGGATGCCTGGGGTCTCACTGAACTCTGGCGCCGGCGGTACCACGTTAGTGATGAGCCTCCATGAAAACACCGCCAGTGACATTCCAAGGACGTCTACACGCCTCTCATTCCGGTGACGCACAAGGTGATAAATCATGCTGTCAGCAGCACACCCAGGAGCGCAGGAAAACCAGACAGGAGCTGTAAAGAGCTGCTTCTTGAAGTGGGGTCTGTGGCTGCCCGCGCCGAGCATCTCTGGGGTGTGCAGTGTCCAGACCAGGCCACGCTGTGAGGGTGATGACGATGCATGCCGCCCTGGTCAAGTCCTTCCTTCTCAGTCCTGGCTTCCAGCTCCTCCGAAGATCATTCGGGAAGAGAGTAACCTTCCTACACTTCCTCAAGATGCAAAGAATTAGGACGCCTGTTTTCTCCAGCGTGTTGAAGGACTAAAGGATTTAGAACCCTTTTAAAAAATCTGAGAAGACAAAATGATCCACGGATGTTGAGAGCCGACAGACATTTTGCCGAAGGGATGGACAGGACTTGGTGAAATCGTGGCCGCCCAAAGAGCACCGGCGTTGCCCCTCTAAGAAACGGGCCTCCCTGGTGGCTCAGATGGTAAAGAATTTGACTGCAATGGAGGAGACTCAGGTTCGATCCCTGGGTCGGGAAGATCCCCTGGAGAAGGGAATGGCAACCCACGCCAGCATTCTTGCCTGGAGAATCCCATGGACAGAGGAGCCTGGTGGGCTACAGTCCATGGGATCACAAAGATGTGGAAATCAGCTTTTAAAATCTGTGTTTCCTACATCCCAGATTCCCTTGGTCAAAATTTCGATAAGCTTGATGATGTCATAGGAATTTGGTGAGTTTTTTTTTATAAGTCTTTAAGGCCAGAATTTATTTCTATTTTAAAATGTTCAAGACACTTTAAAAGGGTCCAAAGATGTTCAGGTTTAATAAAAGGTCATACTGAGGTGGTATCTGTTGGTTCCTCCGTTGCTAAAGGCTCAATTTAATCCTGGTTAATCACATACCCTGATAATTCTTCTAGTCGGTGGCAGAGATCAGTTCTGAATCTTTCACAAATGGCCATCAGCCCAAGAACTACGAAAAATGCAGTAGCAGAAATAATCATGAAATGTCTGCGGATTCTCCCTGGACATCCTTCCTGTGTTGTTCTTTGAAACCTGGCCCTCTGATGATCAGCTGGGGTAGCTGAGCTCACACTGAATCTCATCTGGTAGTAAGGGCAGCTCTTTCTCTATAAAAACCAGCAGACACCCTGCAAGATAAAATGCCTACAGTAGTGTCTTGCATCACCTAATCCCGTGCACTCACCAGGGGAAAAGCTCAGATGCCAGATCCCTGGTCTTAGGCTAGGTTTTCAAGCCATTTTTTTTTTTTTCACTGAGTGCTTGATTTTGTAAACACAGCCATCAGAACAAGATTTCAAGGGCTCAGTATTCGATTTACAACGGTATTCCAATTGTATTAGCTTTTGAAAGCACAAGAAAATTTTCAAATGAACTCTCGGGATACTTCCAAAGGTAATGACTGCTTTGCATGACACATTTTAAAGAATCACATGGAGAACCTTCGCAACCACCCTTGAGTCTGCTTAGCATGTTCTCAGGATACTGACTCCTCCGTTCCAGGTTTTAAGAGCATTCTTATTTTAACATGAACAACTGCCATCACGGTACCCACAGTAAGATGCCCTTTTATCTAACTAAACGTTATTCATAACACATCAGGGAGGACCATTAAAAGCTTTACAAGACCAGATTCCTCAGCTGAGAGACTCTAGCCAATCACAAACCTAGACATCTAAGAGTTCCTACTGTACGTGTCAACTGATGACTCTGCGGATGTCAAAAGATGCCTAAGTCTTCTGGGCATCTGAAGTATGACTGAAGCTGAGTATCTCGAATACGTCTTCTAATACACACAAGATGTAGTAAAAAGAGAAAGGCTGGATACAAAGCAGTTTTAAATGTTCACACTCTTGTTTGATATTTTCTCCACCTAGCCTCCAAATACTATTGTTAATGCAAAAGGCGTCATTGCTACCCTTCCTTTGGTCAATTTGTTTTCACTAAATACTCATCAGAGGGCTTTTAAACTGCTTCTTAAATGCTGTGTGAACTACAGAGCATTGCCGGCCACGACACGCAGCACATCAGACCTCAGCTCCCCGCCCAAGGATGAAACCCACACCCGGCATAGGAATCGTGGTGTCTTCATCTCTGGACCACAAGCGACGCCCCAGCACTGCTGTCTTTTAAACTAACCAAAGAAAAAGATTTTAATGTGAATATTTTTAAATGCTGTTTGCGCTGAAAAGTGTCTTGTGTTTTAAGAATCTGCTGCCAAAGAGACCCAGATGTTAAGAACAGACTTTTGGGACACTGTGGGAGAAGGCGAGGGTGGGATGATTTGAGGGAACAGCGCTGCAGCACGTATATCACCATATGTAAAACAGAGACCAGTGCCAGCTCGATGCGTGAAGCAGGGCACCCAAAACTGGTGCTCCGGGACAACCCAGAGGGATGGGATGGGAGGGAGGTGGGAGGGGGGCTCAAGGTGGGGACACATGGATACCCGTGGCTAATTCATGTTGATGTACTGCAAAAGCCACCGCAATGTTGTAAAGTAATTAGCCTCCGATTAAAATAAATAAATAAAAACAAAAAAGAATCTGCTATATTATTTTTTCAGCTTCAGCTGTTCGGGACATAGCCATATCCTAAATGAAAAAGAAGATGAAATGGTAAGTGGGGAATGGCACCCACACACAGCAGAGTACACTCCTAGAGGTGACTGAAGACAGAGGAGGGGTCAATTCTGCTGCATTAATAACAGCAATTAATTCATTACAGCAGTTATACATAATTATTTTGGTGGCAACACCAAAGAATGCTCAAACTACCACACAATTGCACTCATCTCACACGCTAGGAAAGTGATGCTCGAAATTCTCCAAGCCAGGCTTCAGCAATACGTGAACCATGAACTTCCAGATGTTCAAGCTGGTTTTAGACAAGGCAGAGGAACCAGACATCAAATTGCCAACATCCTCTGGATCATTGAAAAAGCAAGAGAGTTCCAGAAAAACATCTATTTCTGCTTTATTGACTATGGCAAAGCCTTTGACTATGTGGATCACAATAAACTGTGGAAACTTCTTCAAGAGATGTGAATACCAGACCACCTGACCTGTCTCTTGAGAAACCTGTATGCAGGTCAGGAAGCAACAGTTAGAAATGGACATGGAACAACAGACTGGTTCCAAATAGGAAAAGGAGTATGTCAAGGCTGTATATTGTCACCCTGCTTATTTAACTTATATACAGAGTATATCATGAGAAATGCTAGGCTGGAAGAAGCACTAGCTGGAATCAACATTCTGGGAGAAATATCAATAACCTCAGATATGCAGACAACACCACCCTTATGGCAGAAAGTGAAGAGGAACTAAAAAGCCTCTTGATGAAAGTGAAAGAGGAGAGTGAAAAAATTGGCTTAAAGCTCAACATTCAGAAAACTAAGATCATGGCATCTGGTCCCATCACTTCAAGGCAAATAGATGGAGAAACAATGTCAAAGTTTATTTTTCTGGGCTCCAAAATCACTGCAGATGGTGACTGCAGCCATGAAATTAAAAGACGCTTACTCCTTGGAAGAAAAGTTATGACCAACCTAGATAGCATATTAAAAAGCAGAGACATTACTTTACCAACAAAAGTCTGTCTAGTCAAGGCTATGGTTTTTCCAGTGGTCATGTATGGATGTGAGAGTTGGATAGTGAAGAAAGCTGAGCACCGAAGAATTCATGCTTTTGAACTATGGTGTTGGAGAAGACTCCTGAGAGTCCCTTGGACTGCAAGGAGATCCAACCAGTCCATCCTAAAGGAGATCAGTCCTGGGTGTTCACTGGAAGGACTGATGTTGAAGCTGAAACTCCAATACTTTGGCCACCTGATGCGAAGTGTTGACTCACTAGAAAAGACTCTGATGCTGGGAAAGATTGGGGGCAGGAGGAGAAGGGGACGACAGAGGATGAGATGGTTAGATGGCATCACCTACCCAATGGCCATGAGTTTGAGCAAGCTCCAGGAGTTGGTGATGGACAGGAAGCCTGGCATGCTGCAGTCCGTGGGGTCACAGAGAGTCAGACACGACTGGGTGGCTGAACACCAACACCACCGGGTTCTGAGTCCATCCCTGTGACTCCAGTGGGCCCAGGCTGAGACAGAACCAGGGATGCTGGTTTATATGCGTAAGCCACATATGGATATTTATGGTTTATATATCTACCAGAGGATGCTGATGTAGTCTGTCCACACACAGGCTGAAGCCAGGAACTGAAGCTGCTGGTTTGGGCCGAGGGTGAACGAGTTATGACCCTGACAAGCAACATCGCTGGCCAACGATGGCTCCCCAAGCCCAGGACATCTTCCTACGGACCAGGACATTCTCCCCACTAAGTCACTCGGCCACGGTACCCTGCTCTCCATCCCAGTGTACCAACGGGAGCCGATCCAGCCGCACGCGAGTTACAAATGGGCTTGAGTCTTCCCTAGTCTCCACCCTCTCCCCTCCCACAGTTGTTGCAAAGAGGGCTTTTAACTCCAGCGCACGTCAGTGTAGACCGAGAGCAGAGACGACGCGGTGACAAGCTTTCTCTCCAGGGTCCTCAGGCTTTGACCTCCTCACCCTGGCCGCCTTTTCAATCTTACTTAGAGGAAGAATTCTTTTCCCAAGAGTAACAGCTAACTAGGCCCTGTTCTAAGCACTTTATATAGACGGGTCTCATTTAGTCCTCACCGCAGCCATGCAAAGCCAAGACTACTTCTGTCTCCATTTTATAGATAAGAAAACTACGGCTCAGAGAGGTTAAGCAACTTGCCCAAGGACACACAGCTAGTAAGTGGAGAAGGCAACAAACTTCCTGACCCCAGAGCCTTGACTCTTGAAGGCCGTGGTTCACGGGCATTCACTCACTCTCTTGTACGTGGCATCACACATTCGTGGCATATTCTGTTCTAAAATGGGATGTACAGACCCCAGTGGCCGTGTGAGATCCACTGTGGAAAGAAACTTCATGTGAAGCAGAGGACACGCCAGCCCAGTCCACTGTGAGCCACTTATTGGGCAGCTGCTGTGTTGCAGGCACTGTTTCAGCCGCTTGGACCACAGCAGCGAGCCAAGCAGACAAAACCCCTGGCCGCCCGGAGTAGAGAGGCTTGTGGGGGAAACCGAGAGTAAGGAGAGACGGAGAGGGTGAAGAAATACAAAGCAGGACCTGCAGGAGGCCCAGGAGCAGATGTTCCTGAGATGGGAGCATCCGAGCCGGGACCTGCAGGAGGCCAGGGAGGGAGTCTCAGGAAGTTGCAGGCGGAGGGAGCGGCAGGTGCAAAGGCCCTGAGGCAGGACCGCGTGAGCACAAGCCCAGGGGGCAGGCCAGCTGGCCTGCGCAGAGAGCCGGGGCGAGGAGGGCCGGCTGGATGAGGCCGGCCTGCAGACCACCCAGGGGCTCTGCAGCTGCCTCCAGGGAAGGCAGGAGCCAGGGGCAGGGAGAGCACAGCAGGCTGCTGGTGGAGGCTGGGCTGGGGGAGGGTGGGCACGGGGAGGCTGGGTGGGGATGCAGGCGGCCGCCTCGGGCTCTCGGGCGGCTCCTCTGGCCTCGTCCCCTCCCCACCACCCTCCTGCACCCCAGCCCAGGTAAGCGCTCACTCAGAAAACCCTGCCAGTGCCCCCCGCCCCTCCCGGGAAAGGCCCGGCCTAGCGGAAAGAGACGTTCAGAAACCGCCAACCCTACAATTACCGATAAGATGGATTCTTCTCCCTGACAGGGTGCAGGAGATACGGAGCCTGTTATTACCAGGCCTAATTACAGCGTCTCGGGCTGCAGCGCTCGCTGCAAGAGAAATACCAGTGGCCTGCAAAGCGGGGCTCAGCGTGCCCTCCTCCCTGCTGTCAGAAGCATTCAATCTGCCCGAAATAATTACACATCTTCTCCCCCAAGAGGCTGGAGACAGGCCTGCTTCTTCTCCAGGGGCTGGAAATTCAGAACCTGCCTCTGCAATCACTGGCAGGCACCTTGGATGCTCACATCAAGGCCGTGGGCAGCTCGGGTCTCCCTGGGTCTGGGCCTCTCCAGGCCCGAGCGCTGCTGCGGGAGTCTCTGCTTCCACATCCATTAACGGTTATGAGATACCTGTCGTGTGCAGAGTGGGTGATGGATGCCCCAAGGTAAGGGCTGGCTCAGTTTAGTCGCTTGGTCGTGTCCAACTCTTTGCGACCCCATGAACCGCAACACGCCAGGCCTCCCTGTCCATCACCAACTCCCAGAGTTTACTCAAACCCATGTCCATCGAGTCGGTGATGCCATCCAACCATCTCATCCTCTGTCGTCCCCTTCTCCTCCCACCTTCAATCTTTCCCAGCATCAGGGCCTTTTCCAGTGAGTCAGCCCTTCACATCAGGTAGCCAAAGGACTGGAGTTTCAGCTTCAGCATCAGTCCTTCCAATGAATATTCAGAACTGATGTCCTTTAGGATGGACTGGTTGGATCTCCTTTTGTGCCATGGGGTCACCTTTGAAGAGGTGAAGGGGTTCTGTGCATGGAACGCCTGCTGGGTGCTGGACGTTCAGTGCCGAGTTCATTTCTGCTGGATGAATGGGTTCCTCTTAATGACATCTCACACCCAACCTGGAAAAGGGAGGGCTCCTGTTCCCACCGGAAGGAAGAGGAAACCAAAGCCCCGCAAGAGCAGGGCGTCTCCCTAGGGTCACGGCTGCACAGCAGTCACAGCAGCTGGCAGGCCGCGGGGAAGCCGAGGGACCTTCCTGGACGCGGGGCTGGCGGCGGCCTTGGGTGGGCTCCTCGCTGACCTTGGAGCTTCCCGGCCGGACGGTGACAGGGGGCGGGTCCCGACTCTCAGGCGTCCCCTGAGGGCTCCTTGGGGAGCCCGGTGCCTGCCTGTGTTCAGCACCCTCCACGGCCACGAGCCAAGAGAGACCTCAGGCCGGGCATCCTGAGACCGACGTGCTGGCTCACACCGCCGACGTGTAGGACGCGCTCAGCTTACTTCTACGTGACTTTTCACTTTCAGTACGTGAGTCCAGGGTGGTTTGTGTGGGTCTTTAAGATAGTCTACTCAAGTTTCCACTTATTTAAGTGTTAAAAAAAAATAGTGAGTGTGTTTAAAGAAAGGTCAGTCCGACGACCAGTGCTCCAGGATATGGCAAAAATGGGGCGGGGCCAGGCAGCTCGGGGCCCACTCAGGAGAGCCTGGGGAAACTGGGCGCTGGACACCCTCCCACATGGGCACTGGGTCACACCGAAAGTCGTCACTCCTGGTCCCTGGAGCTGGACCCTGGCCCATCGGTGTCTTCTGCTGGGGTCTCGGCCTCAGTTTCCCCCCACGGAGAGGGCTGGCCATCAGTGCCGCCCCAGCCTCTCTGAAACCCCGGGCCTGCATCCCGGGCTGGACCCCGGTCCCCCAGCCCAGGTCCACGGCTAAGTGAGATGTCAGCGCGCCAGGGCTCTGCTCTGGCTGATGGGGTAATGAGGGGGCAGCTGGCAGCCCCGGAGACCTGACGTGTCTATTTGCAGGAAACGGAACATCTGGTTCCAAGCCCGGTCCCTCTCCCCACACCACCTGCCCAGCCGCGGTGCTCTCCGCCGTCTGGGCCTGACGGATTGCCCTTCTGATATCTTTATTATCGCTTTGAAAAGACGCCCTGGGGGCTCCTGAGCCTCCCTCCTTTCCTGGAGAAGTGTTCCCTCCAGGGCGTTCCGATGTCAGCAGGTTAAGGATGTGACACCACCAGCAGTCGCTGGCCAGAAGCTCCCCCTGTCACTGGGATGGCTCCATAAATAACGCCCAGCCCCTGGAAGCACCCCACACCCCTCCCAAGGAGCTGCAGATGCTCCGGGAGGTGCTGCCGTTTCCATGTTTCCTGCCCGAGGTCGGCCACTGCTTAGACAAGTTTCAGGAAATAAGGATTTCCGGAGAAAACAATCAATAAGTAAATTCAAGGTCTGTGGGGGTGTACATAGCCTCCAAAGACTCAGTCTGAATTCAGTTCTTTCCCGCTGGTTTTGCAAAAGTGCCTCAGAGGATGTGAGCAACTGTTCACTAACTAACTCGCCCATTCATTCATCCCAAAGCACTACTGGTCTGCCGGACGTCACAAATGCAAAGACTCATAAGAGACTTATGAACCAAATGCAACATATGAGTCTCGTATGGATCCTGGTCTGATTCAATGAGGTGTGGGGAGCGTAAGGTGCCCACCGTGAACAGGAGTAGGTGGACACACTCGGAGCTGGAGAATACTAAGGGGCTACTGTCATTCTTCAGACACAGTGATGGGTTTGTGGTTACTTTTTAAAATTCGTACCTGTAAAGTCTGGGATTTTCTTTCCTTGAAATTATTCCAGGTAACCCCCTGACTCCTAACCCCCTGCAACACACACACACACACACACACACACACACACACACACACACACACACACACACACACACACACACACACACACACACAGATTCGACTTTCGGATGAAACCAGATCAGCAAGTTTGACGATCCTTGACTCTGGCGAAGTATGAGAGGGGACATGACTGCCTCACGATTATGCCATCTCTCCAAGTCTGACCACTCTTTACACGCAATACCCAAGACTATTACATGTGAAAAGCACACGTGTGCCATCACCATAAAACCTGCCACACGATACGATTTTATATTGTGATCACACATATGGTATCATAGGCTAGATGCGACATTGTAACATGTATCAATATGACATAACACATTTTATAACACGAGGCAGAATAAACATGTGCTATCTATCACTATATGTGAGTGTAATAACCTCAGGGAGGCATTAACTGATGAGTTTCTTTTTCATTTTTGCCTCACCATGTAGCCTGTGGGGTCTTAGTTTCCCAACCAGGGACTAAGCAATGAGAATCCAGGCCCTCAGCAGTGAGAGCGCAGAGCCTTAACCACTGGACGGCAGGGGATTCCCAGCTCACGGCTTTTTGGGGTACAGTGGACATAAGCCTTGTGTAAGTCGGAGAGGTACCAGCGCTGACCCGGTGCAGGAGTCTAGCGCAGTGGTCTTGCCTGGAGAATCCCATGGGCAGAGTAGCCTGGCGGGCTACAGTCCATGGGGTCGCAGAGAGATGGACACGACTGAAGCAACCCAGCACACACACGATGTTGACTAGACCCACCAGTTTGCTGTGCATCGGGCTCCCCTGGTGGCTCAGACAGTACAGAAGCTGCCTGCAGCGCAGGAGACCCAGGTTCGATCCTCGGCCTGGAGGGCCCTGTGTGTCAGCTCGCGGGTCTTATCCATCCGCTGGTTGAAAGTTTGTACCTTAAACAACGTCTCCCCGTTTCCCCCACCTCCAGCCCCTGGTAACCGCCCTCACACTCTCTGTTTTTATGAGTTAGGCTTTTCTAGATTCCACCTATAAATGTCACCGCAGTGTCTGTCCTTCTCTGTCTGGCTTCTCCCACTTGGCATAAAGCCCTCCGGGCCATCCACGCTGTTGCAGTGACAGGGTTCCCCCATTTCTCGTGCCTCAAGAGCATTTTACTGCACACACACTGCCTTAAATTGCAGCTGGTCCCCCTAACACTTTCTCCATCTCCCTGTTTTCTTTCTAACTGTTGTTATCAAGGAGCTCAAACCAGTCCATCCTAAAGGGAATCAACCCTGAATCTTCACGGGAAGGGCTGATGCTGAAACTGAAGCTCCAATCCTTTGGCCACCTGATGCAAAGAGCCGACTCACTGGAAAAGACCGTGATGCTGGGAAAGACTGAAGGCGGGAGGAGAAGGGGACGCCAGGGGATGAGATGGGTAGACAGCATCGCTGACTGAATGGACATGAACTTGAGCAAACTCCAGGAGACAGTGGAGGACAGAGGAGCCTGGCGTGCTACACAGACAGCGAGCTGCTCCCTGCTCTCAGCAGGCTCAGCCCCACCACTGTCCTCTCACAGCAGCTGACTCCTCTGTGAGGAGTTTCACAGGACAGTGTCCGGGGATAACGGCACTCAGCAGCTCCCTCCCCGCTGAGCCTTCACCCGGCCCACCCCACACCCACGGGTGTGGCTTGTCTCCTCGCCAGCCCCAATGCCAGCAACGTGGGTGTGAGGTCCCCGCTCTTAGGGACATTCCTTTCATGAAGAGAGAAGCAAACCAGAAGCAAACACATCAATAATTTCAGTAACTACAGGTGGGGACGAGAGGCTTAAAAAGAAGAGAAACCAGATTTGGGAAGGAGAACAGGGGGGACACACTTTATGCCAGGTGGTCAGGATGGTGTCCTGACCACAGGACCTTGGAAGGGAGGCTGACAGAGGACCAGGCAGGAGTACCCAGGCTGATAGAGGCAGGTGCATAGGCCCTGGCCCTGGACAAGCCCAGCACGCGTGGGGTCAGACAGAGAACTGACCCCGAGGAGCAGAGGGGCAGCGTCACCCACACTGAAGGGGATGCCAGGTGCCAGGGAGGAGGGGCGCCTGCTCTTTGCATGGACCAGAGATGCCAAGGGTCACAGTTGCCATGGAGATGGTCCCTGGCCTGGGGAAGCAGCCGGAACCCTAGTTCTGTGTCCTGCTCAGCAACCCCTTCTCCACCCTGGGCCTCAGTTTCCACGACTGTGGTTTCAGTCCCATGGGAACACCAATGGCATCCATGGTCCTAAGGGGCAGCGAGGGACCTCTAGCCAAATCACCTGGAATTCTCTCCCCAGGAAGTCCAGGTCATGTGGGTCTTTAAGGGCACCCACTTCCCTGCCTCTCCTACCCACATTCACTGCCCCAAAGGCAGGAAGCTCTTCTGTTTGAAAAGCTGTGAGGTTCAGGTAAGAACAGCAGAAGGCTGGGTGGCCTTTGTATTTGGGCCATTTCCTGTGTCCTCAAGTCAGGTGGCCAGGAATTCATGACTAGCCTGGGCCTTGTCCGTTCTACGCTTTACGAGTGCAGTCTCAGACAGGGATTTGTCTACCCCCACAACCACCACGACTCAGGACAACAGCCCTTGACCCTTGTGCTATTTCAGTTCCGAGATGGTCACTTCTATTGCCAGTGCCCACTGGCACGGGCATCACCCACAGCTCCAGACTGACGAAGCCCCCCTCACCCCAGCTCACCTGGAAGACACTCTGCACCAAGTGACATTGAATTTAGCAGAAAACTCCTTGAAAGAAACCACTATAAACAGGCTCAAATAACCAAAGAAACCAAATGTAAAGAACTAAAGGAAAGCATGATGACAATGAACCAGCGCAAAGGTTACTGATTAGGAGATATAAATTATAGGGAAAAAAATCAAAATCGAACTGTGGAGATGCAGAGAACGATATTTGAAATGAAGCAGAATATCCCCTGGAAGACTTGAATAGCAGATTCGAGATGGCAGAAAAATCTGGTGAACTTGAAGATAGATATATAAATAGAAGCTTTTCCGTCTGAAGAACTGAGAGCAAAAAAGATCGAAGAAAAACAAAGTACGTCTCAGAGACCCACAAGCAATACGAAGCACACCAACATACAGGCAATGGGAGCACCAAGAGAAGCGAAGAAGCAAGCGGGAAAATTTTCTGGAAATAACAGTGGCCAACACGTCCCAACTTTAATGGAAAACATTGAACCACACACTCAAGAAGCTCAACAAACTCCAAGTTGGAAATACACAAAAATATTCACACACAGACACATCACACTAAAGCTGCTGAAAGAGAAAGAGAAAGCAAAAATCTTGAAAAACAGTAAGAGAAAAATGACTATGTACAGAGGCGTAGCAAGAAGATGAATGGCAGACTTCTCACCAGAAATGATGGGAACCACAGGCAGTGGTATGCCACGTTCCAAGCAGTAAGAGGGAAATGCTGTCAGCCAAAAGTTACTATCACCAGCAAAACTGTCCCTCAACAACAAAGGCAAAATTAAGACATTCCCAGACAAGCAAAAACTGGCAGCATTCATTGTTGACTGGCTGATCTTAAAATAAATTCTGAAAGAAGTCTTCTAGGCTGAAACTAAATGACTCCATAGAATGATTCAAATCCATGGAAGAAAAGAAAAATTCTAAAAATAGTAAATATATAATTTAACAAAGGACTCTATCAACATATATAGCTCATGTCATCTTTTACTGCCTTTGAAATATATACTAATGTTGTATTCTTGGGTTTACAACATGTCTAGACATAATATCTATGGGGGAAGAGAACAGAGTTTTATTGGAGCAAATCTTCTATATTTTACTAGTATTAAGTTTGTATTAATTTGAAGGATAGTGTTTTAAGTTAAGATGCATATTAAAATCCCTAGAGCAAGCATTAAAATAACTCAAAAAATGTAGAGGAAAAATGAACAGAAAAACTTAAAACGTACACTAAGAAATATTTAGTTAACACAAATGGCAGCAGTCAAGGAAGACAGAGACACAAGAAAGATAAGAGACATGGAAAACAAACAGTAAAACAGCAAATGTAAATCTAACCATGCTGATAATCATGTTAAATGTGAATGGTTTAAATATCCCAACCTAAAGACAGAGGTTGTCAGACTGGATAGAAAGGTGAGATCCAATTATTAACTGTTGACAAGAGACAAATGTTGGATGCAAAAAGAGAAAAAAGTTGCAAGAAAAAGGATGGACATGTATATATATGCCATACAAACAGCAGCCCAGAAACCTAGAGCGGCTATATTAAATTCAGACTAAACAGACTTAAAGTCAAGAAAGGAAATTCATAGTTGTAAATATCCAGATTTAGAAAGAGGAAAGGTCTCAAATCAATAATCTAATCAAGCTTAAGACGCTGATAAAGAACAAACTCTTCTAAAGTAGGCAGAAGGAAGGAAATAATAAAGGTTTAAAAAGAGATTAATGAAGCAGAGGACAGAAAAACAGTAGGGAAAAGCAGTGACACCAAAAGCGGGTTCTCTGGAAAGAAAAAAAATCAATAAAACCGACAATCTGCTAGACTGATGGACCAGGGAAAAAAACAGAAGGATTCAATTACTAGAGTCGAAATGAAGGAGGGGGCTCTTCCCTGGTGACTGAGTGATGAAGAATCTGCCTGCCGATGCAGGAGACGCAGGTTCGGTCGCTGGTCCAGGAGGATCCTGCGCGCCACAGAGCAGCTGAGCCCGTGGGCACAGCCACCAGGCCTGCTCTCTAGAGCAGACCTTGGGAGCCATGGGCATCGGGGCCGGACACCCTACAGCCCACACTCCGCAGCAAGAGGCGCCGCGGCGTGGAGCAGCCTGCACAGCCCCGGAGCGGAGCCCCGCTCGCCCCAACGAGAGACAGACGTCGTGTAGCAGCGAAAACCCAGCATGGCCAGGAGTAAATAAATAAACAATGTAGAAGTTAAGAACTGTTTGAAAAACAAAAATAAATGAAAGAGCGGACATTCCTACCACCTGCACAGAAATAAAATGGAATGGTATGAATCACTGCATACCAGCAAACAAGATGACTCAAACAGCAGAGGTTGGCTAAATGAAGTTGCGAGGTGGGGTGGGGGGCGCTGTGGGGGCTGGGGGGGCGCTGTGGGGGCAGGGACTGGGCACAGGTTTCCCAAGAAAACTCTGTTCGCCCCATCCCAGGGAGTGTGGAGGGAGCCCTGGAAAGTTCGGGTCTCTCTCAGGCTTTCCCACAAACAAGCTGGGTCATGTTAAGTCCTCCCCCACCTGCTGAGCCTCAGTTTACCCCTGTTTCAGATGACCACGTGGCTGGACCAGATGAAATTTTCCCAAAGTGTGAGCTTATACCACGGATGGGATGACAACGCTGCATTAAAGACTCCCAAATTCCAAGGTGGAAATCCAAATCTTTTTAGTTCTTTTGATCATCTCACACACACAGAAAAGTGTCAGCCTGCTGCTAGACGTCTCCACTTCCCTGTAACGTTTGCTGGTCTGTCTAGAACAGAAAGCAGGGAGGTCTCGAGGGCAGTGTCCCCACCAACAACCGGACCACACCAGGATTTAGCAGCCTTGCCCTGTTCCCATGTAGCTCGGGCTGCCTTCTGCTGATACAAGGTGGTGGGATGCATTTTTCATTTCACTTCATTTACGTAGAAAAGTTGTTTTTAAAAATAATTTAAGAGGAAAAAAATCACACTGTATGATGGGGTACATTGCACGCTTTTGGATTGTCTTTAGAAGGGGGAAAGTACATCAAATACATACTTTGCATTGTATTTCCTGACGTAGAATAATAGCTTTGGCCCACGGGGTGGGGCCGGGTGGTGGGAGACGGGGACCGGAGGCAGACTCGCCCCAAATCATTCATGAAACTTTTTGATTTTTGAACCATGTGAGAGTAACTCAGGTCTCCCCCAAAAATTAAATGAAAAAATAAATTTAAAATTAAGACAAGCATGAAATAAATTATAGTGATGCTCACTCACAGGGCAAAAATCTCCAAGGCGGTGCCCCATGGCAGAGGCTGGAGAGTCGCTGGGTTGGCTGGCTGGGGGCAGCGGTCCCCCCCAGCTCTGGCCACGGTGGAGGGGTCAGGATACCGGGCACGCAGCCTGCGCCCCCCTCCACTGGCACTGAGTCCCAGGGGAGGGCTGGGCGAGGCTCCTCAGCCGGTGGGGCTCCCATCACCACACAATGTCCTGTCTGTCTGGAGCCTGGTCAGCTCGCTCCTGTCCCTGCCGGCCACTCCCTGCCGGCCGTACGCCCAGACCCCAGGCCCCCAAGCCCTGGGCAGCGACTCGTCAACACTCAACAGGAGATCCCGTCCAGGGCAGCCTGCCTCCTGCCGAAGAGTCTCTGTCCTCATGCTCACCCCAGGAGGTAGTAAGAACAAACTCAGCCCTGCCCTTCCCCTGGGCCAGGCACCGCACCACAGTCAGAGCAACGCCATCACCCTCATCACTGGCATCTCCACCTTCATCCCTAGCGTCGTCACCATCAGCCCGTTTTCCAGGTGAGCACACAGATGTAGGTTAGGTAACTAACCTAAGGACACACGTCTGAGAAGGCAGAGCCCGCATTTGAACCACCAAACCCTGACTCCAGCGTCCCTAAAGACTACAGAGCCAGCTGCAGAGCCCACGGCTCCAACAGGGCCTCGACTCTCAGTCCCCGGAGTACAGATGCGACAAGGAGGCCCAGAGAGCAAGGGGCCCGGCCCAAGGTCACACAGCGAGTCAGCGATGGCCGGGACACGCAGGTCAGAGCTCAGCTCGGGGTGATGGGATCCCGCAGAGAAGACGGGCCGGTCCAGACAGGTGCTGTCCGTGCACCTGCTTCCTTTAAAGAGTTGGGGGGCAGTGTGTGTGTGTGTGTGCGCGCGCACATGCACATGCACACGCACACGCATGCACACGCAACCCCACGCCTGAGCCCAGATTTCCGGCTCAGCAGTTCCACTGCCAACTGCCCACTCCCCACTCCACCCTGAGCCCCAGCCCACGCAGCTAGGCACCCCCACCCCATTGTTCCCGTCTCACCTAAAAGAACACACGCATTTTTCTGCTGGCGCCACACCTTGCCCCCTGCTACAATCCATGGCATGGGGGGGGTGCGGAGTGCAGGGACGGGGTGGGGGATGGAACAGAAAAGGCAGAGGCAGGCAGGAGATCTGGCTGGAAGGTCGCAGCAAGGGAGATCCTGCCCCGCCGGGCAGTGAGACAGGCTGAGACCGGGGGTCTCCTGGACTCGGCTCCAGCCCTGGAGCCTCAGTCTCCTCCTCTGTAAATGGGGTTCCCAAACGTCCTGGACCTCCCTGCCGTCGGGGTGACACAGATTTCTGTGAGATGGCCTAGCTCACTGTCTAAGACAGGCTGGGTGCTGATGTAGATGAGTCTCTTTTTTCCGTACCTCAGTTTCCTCATCTGAAAAATAGAGCGGGGAGAGGATAGCAACCCCCTTTATGACGTTTCTCAGGAGAAGGAAATGCATTAACGGTGGGAAAGGGCAAGGCAGATGACATCCGCGCCTGTGACTATGTGTCCTGACGGACCACCTTCAACCTGGGACGATTCACGGTGTCCCACTCGGGCTCAAACCGCCCTGGTTTAGAGGGAAACCTACACATGCCCTCTAGGGATACGAGTGACACGCTCCGACGCTCAGCTATGTCCGATCCCTTGTGACCCCATGGACTGTAGTCTACCAGACTCTGTGGATAGGATGCTCCAGGCCAGAATACTGGAGTGGGTTGCCATTTCCTTCTCCGGGGACCTTCCCGACCCAGGGATCGAACCCGGGTCTCCTGCATTGCAGGTGCGTTCTTTACCAACCAAGCCAGCAGGGAAGCCCAATCAAAACAATGAATAAAGACCCAGCGATGCTAACAGAGTTGTGCTCTCCCAAAGTCGGGGCCGTCTGCTCTTCTCCACTGGCCTCCACGTCTCTCCTGGGCGGGCTGCCCCTCACAGAGGACCAGGATCCCGGGGTGGCTGGGAGGGGTGTGTCTGATCTCCGGCCCCCCCATCCCTGCCACCGTGACTTCCCTCTTAGTCCAGGGTTCATTTTCAGGAATGGTTCCTCAGCCCGCTGCATGGCCCTCCATTTCTGTCTCTCAGGCTGTGATTCCCTCCCTTGCATGGTTCTTATGCTGGTGGAAAAGGCAGACGTCTGGAAATGATCCAGAATGATGGCCCTGCTTGGCCAACTCCAGATCCTTCGTGTTGCCTCAACACGTGTACACCGTGTTGCTTGAACATGCTGCTTCCACTGCTTCTCAGACTGGTGGACTCCTACACACCCTTCAAAGGCCAGCTCAGATGGCCCCTCCTAAGGAAAACCTTCTCCTGCCTCCTGAAGGATATCATCAACCCCTTCTCCGGGCTCCCTCACTGCTCTGAGATCCATCACTGACCGGCTTTCTGACCCAAGGGGAGTTTCCTAGCCTCTCTGTGCCTCAGTTTCCTCATCTGCAAAATGGGAGTGAGAAAAACAAGACTCTCCAGGGCTGTTGTGAGAATTACATGAGACCGTACGTGTGAAGTGCTTGGAAACACCCTGGGATATGGTGAACACGTGACTTCTCATTACCATATTTTATTACCTGTGGTCCTCGTGCTCATCAGAGCCCTCACTGCCTCACCCCGTCAGTGAGGGCTTTGCTGTCTCCCTAATGAGATGGGGACCACTTCTGGTTAGAGGCTGGGGGTCTGGCCCTGGATCCTCAGCTGAGAGCACTGGATGGGCAGAAAACAGGGCCACATGAATGAAGAAGTAAATAATCCGATCTGCTGGGCTGGGGTGGAACCGTTTGGGGCTGCAAAGCAGTACAAACCCATCAAGACCCTTGTGCAGAGAGGAAGACCAAGGCCAGGGAGGGCGGGCCCCAGGCAAGTGTGTGGGGTCAGAATCTGGGAGGGGCGGGTGATGCTGCCTGGTGCCTCAGATGCCTGGGCAGCGGGCCGCCTGGTCCCCACTGTTTGGACAGATGGCCATCTCCCCGGCCAAGGTTAATGCGATTCCCATTGTCTGGGAGCAAGACCCGCCCGACAGTAACAGGATCCTCAGTCTTTTCTCCAGGTTGGGGATAGAGAGGCGGGCAGGCTGGCTGGGTAATGCTCAGGGCCCTTTAAGGCGCCGGGGCCATCATCATACCTCTTTCATGGATGGGATAACTGAGTCCGAGATACACCGGCAAAAAGTGACAGCCTCCCCGGATCCCACTGAGAAAAATGGGGACCCCCAAATGGACAGATCAAGCTGCATGCTATAGAAATGCTGTTAAGAAATAGCCCTAAAGTGTAAACCCTTCTCCAGTGAAAACCTTGGTGTTAGCAGTGACTGTGTTTCAGTGGTCTGTCCCATTTCTCAGATGGGGAAACTGAGGAGCCAAGAGGTTTCCTGACTTGGCAGCTGGCAGAGAAGAGAGAGGAACCCGGGAGACTCTGACTCCAAAGCTCCATCCCACCCCACCTTTCCAGCCACCCCGTGGCGAGAGGCCCCCTAGCCCTGTGTGTCCGCGAATCTCCGGCTTCCTCTGTGTGGCCCACAGCCCAGTCCTGGGGAGAGCCCATCTCCTCCCTCTGCGGGCAGGGCTGGAACGAGGGCATCTGCACTCAGAGAGGCCCAGGGTAGGCAGGGTCCGGCCCGGCCCCACTACGGCCGAGGCCGGGGGCAGCTGCTCACTCCTGCCTGAGTGGCCACCTCCCAAGGTGGACCCCCTGGGTCACGGCCAAGTCCAGCCAACCCCTATTTACATGTCTCTCCCGCCGGGGAGCTCAGTATCAGCCCCAGCCCTGCCCTCTGCCCACTCCACCTGCTCCAGAACAGCCCTGTGGAAGCTGGCCTGCAGAGCCAGATCCCAGCGGGCTCTAAGTGCCAGGAGAAATGTGAGCTTCGGCTGCAGCAGAGGCGAGGCTCGCAAGGCAGGAGCCTAGCCGTGGAGGGGGTTTTTAGGAAGGACATCCCAGCAGCTGAGCTGAGGATGGGGGCGTCTCCAGGAGGGAGAGGGGCCAGACCCGAGGCCGGGCCGGGGGCCTGCACATCGGAGGAGAGACCGGGCTAGAGCAAGCCATATGACGAAGAATGCTGCAGACAAGGGGAGAGCGTCCGGGTGGAAAATGGGTCTCAGGGGAGCGGGGAGGAGGCTGCCGGCTTCCGAGAGGCCCTGCCCTTTCCACCCGCACACCAGCCAGGCCTCCTAAAGGTGTCTTCCTCTCCTCCATTCAGATGGAGCTACAGCGAGGTGAACTTTAACAGGGCCGAAAACCGTGACCCTCACAGTCAGCCCCAGGAATAACCGTCACTGCTGTTGCTTTTGCCTCTCGGGCTTTATTCCCTGTTTCTGGGCTGAATAAGCAGGCTCGGCACCCAGGCAATGAGAGGCATGGTGGGGGCTGGGGGTGGGCAGGCCCCTCCGAGGCAGCTGGGGCCCCAGTCTCCAGCTAAGGCAGGAATTACCATCACAAGCCAGTGATGAGCTCACCCAGTCACCCTGCTCACAATACACAATCAGCCCATAAATCCCGGGATGCTGGGAGCCAGGCGGGCATTTGAATATGAAAGGGTGGGAAAGAAAGCAGGTCCTGGGCACTGGGAAGGGGGAGGGCAGCGGGGGCTGGGCAAGGCCAGGCTGGGTGCAGGCCACACACTCACTGCTCACGGGTTGGGGGGGGCGCACACAAGGGGGTGTACACACACACACACACACACACACACACACACACACACACACACCCTCATGTTGTCTCTGCACCTATAAGAAACAGTAATGAGACAATAATCTTTTCTGAATGCGGAGCCTGGAGAACGTTTGTTCCACAACCTCAAAGTTCAAGACGCTTTTGAAAAGACTTTCTGATATCTCCAATACATTTCTGAGGCCTCCTCTGACAGAGGCTGAGCCGGGGACGTCCCCCCTCCCCCCACAAGCCCGGAGGAGAGGACCCCCAGCCCACCTCCAGGCCCCGCTGGCCAGCAGCTCTCCCGCATGGCTGTGAGCCTGCTCCCTGCCAGGCCAGCCCTCTGCCTACACCAGAGACCCTGCCAGCCACCGCTCCCGTGGGGCGGCAGGCCAGGCACCGTCTGCTAGAGGGCCCATCAGCCCTCCTAGAGCTGGAGGCCCGGCCTCCCCGAGTGGGAAAACCCCACTGAGGGTTAGAGCGGCTGCTGGCAGCTCCGGCTCCCTAAGCGTGTGCATCGCTGCTTCCAGGGACCACCGCAGGGCTGGGACCCACGGCCAGAAGGGCCGCACGCCCCGCCGCCAGCCTCCCCGCCCTTGGATTCTGGCTCCCCCACTTCATCTTCTGAGAACTGGAGGGTTGGGCAAACCCATCTCCAAATCCAGCGCCCCCTGCGCCTCAACCTCAGTGTGGAGGTTGGACAAAGCTGTGGGGCTGACAGGGCCTGGGGGCCAGCAGGCAAGTGAGGAGAGCCAGCGCCAGGGACAGCAGCGTTCCCCAGGGTGGTCTCAGGAACACGGCCGCCGCACAAGCCACAGGTGGGCCTCCAAGGGGAGCTCCCAGATCAAACGCAAAAGCTCCTGTCATAAAAAGGCAAACTACGTAATGGGAGGAGACGTTTGCAAATCACATATCTGAAAAGGGGCTAATATTCCAGACTACGCAAGAACTCAACAGCAAAACGCTAAACAACCGTATTAAAAAGTGGCAGAGGATCTGTATTCTCCCAAAGAAGACTAACAGGTACACAAAAAGATGCTCAATATCGCTGATCGTCAGTGAAACGCAAAAGAAAACCACCGTGAGATATCGCCTCACACCGGTTAGAACCACTATCATCAAAAACCAAACGGTGTGTTGGAGAGGGTGTGGAGAAAGGGGAACCCTCGTGCACCGCTGGTGGGAAGGCACATCGGTGTACCTCCAACAGTATGGAGGCTCCTCAGAAAACAAAACCTAGAACTACCATACAATCCAGCAATTCCACTTCTGGGCATTTACCGTAAGGAAGCAAAAGCACTAACTCACAAAGCTTCCTGCACCTCCATGTTCATCGCCGCAGCATTTACAACAGCCAAGACAGGGGAAACAACCGCAGGGGCTGTCAACAGATGAGTGGATACAGAAACTGTCACACTTATACACACACACTGGAGTATTACTTAGCCATAAAAAAGAATGACATCTTGCCATTTACGACAACATGGATGGACCCTGAGGGCACTCGGCTAAGGAAAAAAGTCAGACAGAGAAAGACAATGACCACACGATCTTCCTTGTATATGGAATAAAAAAACAGCTGAACTCGTAGAAAGAGAGAACAGATTGGTGATTGCCAGAAGGGAAGAAGCAGGTGGGGGGATGGGTGCAGGAATCAAAAGGCGTCAACTTGCAGTTACAAGATGAAGACGTCCCGGACGTGACGCACACCGTGGTGACCACAGTTCATTGTGTATTTGACAGGTGACAAGAGTGCAAATCTCCAAAGTTCCCATCGAAAGAAAAAATAAAAATGTAACTGTGGTGATGCATGCTGCCCAGACGTAGCGTGGGCATCATTTTGCAATATAGACAAACACTGAATCATTATGTTGTGTGACAGCCTCCCAGGGGCACAGTGGTAAAGAACCCGCCTGCCAGTGTAGGAGGCTCAGGAGATGCAGGTTCGATTGTCGGGAGGATCCCCTGGAGATTCACCAGTGTTCTTGCCTGGAGAGTCTCACGGACAGAGGAGCCTGGCAGGCTACATTCCATGGGGTCGCAAAGAGTCGGACACAACTGAGCACGCGCGCACACACACACACTCACACACACTGCGCTAATGAAACAAACACAGTGCTAGATGTCAATTACGTGTAAACAGTGTGCCCCCTCGGGCCTCACTCCTCCGGGGCGCTCTGCCTTCTCCACCCCTTCATGGGGTGTGTGCCTGTCCCCCAGCCTCACGATTTGTCTCACAATCACCACGACGGACACACAGCGAGCTAACAGAGAACAAACCAGGGGGTGGTCAGGCCCTGGCGGTCCCCTGGAGGAACCAGCGACCCTGGCATCCCCTCCCCCTGCCCTGACAGGAGCAGGACCGGACTGCCCTGACCAGAACCTTCCCAGAGGCACAGAGCTTCAGGTTCATCCCGGGAACCTAGGAGCAGCGTCGCCGCATGGTGCCTGAGGCCCGACGGAGGCCGTGAGCGCTCACTGCCACGGCCTTGGGTACCAGCTGTCCCTAGCATGGTTCCCTGGCCTTCCAGCCTATTCTGGTGAGCCCCTAGAAGCCTTCTGCAACAGGTAGGGTGTGTTCCGCAGCATATAACAAAGTCTCATTAGCACACAGGACCAGATGGGGTGAGGGCTTCCCCGGTGCCTCAGACGGTAAAGAATCTGCCTGCAATGCAGGAGACCCAAGTTCCATCCCTGAGTCGGGAAGATCCCCTGGAGACAGAAATGGCAACCCACTCCAGTATTCTTGCCTGGAGAATCCCATGGACAGAGGAGCCTGGTGGGCTACAGTCCACGGGGTCGCAGTCAGACCTGACTGGGCGACTAACACCCCACCCCACCCAGGCAGGTTTGCGTTCCCCCAAAGGGCAGCAGGCGGGGCTGGGGTAGCTGCTGGAAGAAGTCGCCCAGGGCACAGACTCCTGCTGACCACTGACCACCATCCCCGAGGAGGCAGGAAGAAGACAGGAGGCGGGAGGAGGCCTGGCTGGGAATTTTAGGAAAACAACAGCCTTTTAAGAACCCACCACGCAGACTCCACTTACACCACACCGGGCAGAACTGGGACCCACAGCCAGAGAGTCTGGGAAGGGAGCCACAGGGTGCACAGTCCCCCTGAAGCAAACTGACGCTCAGTTCTAGGGCAGGAGGCGGGGAGGCCCGGGAGGCACTTGGCCACATCTAATTAGGACAGCTTCCAGAACATCTCACTTCTGTCCAAGCCAGGGCGGCTACGGGGTGATCTTAACTCAGATCCCCCACTGACATGGGGGCAGGGTACCTAATCCAGCGTGCAAGCACCAGGACCCTCCCCCGACGGTGTGACATGGGGCTACCACCTGACGGGCAGGGGTGTGAACACACCGAAGCAGGGCTGGGGCTTTCCAGGCAGGAGGCACTGGAGGAAGGCCTGGCGGAGAAGACAGCACAGCGTATTTGAGGGAAAGCAAGGGTGGGACCTGGGACTTCCCCGGTAGTCCAGTGGTTGAGACAGGAGCTGCGGGTTTGATCCCTGCTCAGGGAGCCAAGATCCCACACACTTTGCGGCCAAAAAGTCAAAACACAAGACAGAAGCAGTATTGTAACAGGTTCAGTAAAGACTTTAAAAACAGTCCAGTTAGTATAACCCAAACAGAAAGCCAGGGGCAGCAAGAGGGGCCATGGGGTCAGAAAGAGAGAAGGCTGCCTGCAGGCCCAGAGGCTGTGATGAGGGGACACAAGGGCCCAGGGAGCAACAGAGCCGTCCCCATGGTTTCCGCAGGAGAAGAGTGTGGCTTCTGTAGACCAGCGAGGTTTGGAGAGAGGCAACATGGGTGTGTGTATCAGTCAGAATGCATCAGCCTCGTAACAAACAGCCCCCAAGAAACATCCTTCTCCATCGCGTCAGCTCAGGCAGGGGGCCCAGGGCTCAGCTCTGTGTGGTCACCTGGGAACCCCAGCTCCTTTCCATCCATGTATCCCCGGCTTTCAACACGTCCCCGCCGCGTTCTCCCTGGCCTCATCTGACCGGGCCGGGACACAGAGGATGACGCAGGTGTGGGGCCAGGCCTGCAGGACGCGCACACCCCTCTGCCCACACTCCTTCGGCCATAACTCGACCATGTGACCCTGGCTCACAGAAGGGAGGGTGACCTCGCGGAGCCCCCAGGGGACAGCAAGTCACACGGATGTCTCCACACACTTAGTCTCTGCCACACTCACCCTGGCCAACACACGTCTGTGGGTGTCCTTTCTACAGAGAAAAATCTCGCCCCTCCCCAAGGAGACACCCCAGGTCCACTGCACAGGCTGGTGGCCTCTGAACCGGACAGGAAGCCTGTCTGTCCCCGCCCACACACATGCCATGCGTGAGGCTAAGACGACAACAAAGGCTCTGATTGGGCAGAGTGAGGGTGCAGGAGGGTCTACTGGGAGCTTGTGGGCCAGGGGTCACGCGGGACGGCCCCCGCCACCCACACCCAGCTTCGCTCTCCGGGTCCACCTTCCTCCATGGGTCCCCGGAGGGCTGGGGCCACACAGGCGACTTTAAGCCTCGGTCAGAGCCTCTGTTTAGTCTAGGATCAAGGTCTCTTTAGCAGTATGCTTCTCTCCGAACCTAGGCTTCCGATCAGTCTGCTTCCAGCCACTTCTGTGTGTCCACAGGCCCGAGCTCTCTCCTGGACGCGACTGTCGAGCCCGGTCATTTCCTGCTTCCGAGCTGCCCTGCCCTCCGTCTCCCCTTCACCCTGACAAATCCTGGGGCCTGTATTTGCGTGGCAACGCCACAGGCTTCAGCGAGTCTTCTGGAGGCCCGAGGTCTTTTCCTCAGCCTGGTTTCCTCCGTTTCAGGTCCTCGAGCCGCTGGCTCCCCAGTGCTGAAAACCTCCCCTCCGTTCTCTTTTGTTTCTGCTTCACGCCAGCTGTTCCTCTGCTGAGCGCCCCTCTTTTCCTGCAGCAGCTTGCCAAATGCAGCCACTAGTGGCCAAGACACGCTAATCCCTTAATTCTTTTCAACCACTTCCCCCAGAGCTCCAGGCTCAGCGCCCACGTGCTCGGCCTTCCAAGCTACCCTGCAGCGCTGCTCCCAAAGGGCTCACCATTTTATCACATAGACGCCGGATTTCACAGACCAGTCAGTGTCCACGCTCTGTCAGTCCACAGCCAGGCCGATGCCCCATCCTTGAAGCCTTTTCTTGACCCTGCGCTTCTGACGAGAGGTCTCTGCCTCGGTTAGGGAAGGCCGACGGCTGTAACCTACAGCCCTGAAGTCTCATCACGACAAAGACCTCTTCTCACCCTTGTGGTCGGCCGAGGAACTCAGCTTCACGCAGTCCAAGGGGACCCACCTTGGACACGAGCACCTGGGTGGCCTGGAAGCAGCCTGGCCCCATCCGGCCACGAACCACGTGGACGCCGCCACCTCTTCCGGGTCAGACCTGGAAGCGGCGGGCATCACTTCTCCCTGCTCCTCGCTGAGCCCCCCTGGGGTGGGGGGTGTTCCCAAGCCCCCATCACCCCTAGGAGGCCAGCACGCAGCCCGGCCCAGGAGACGCACTGGTCAGCCTCGTCAGAAACACGGAGGTTGGCGGGAACTGGCTCCCTGAAGCACGTGTTCTGTCCGTTGAGCTTCCTGCCAGCCTAGAAGTGTCGTCCACCTGCTGGCCCCCACCTTGCACACTCTGGCCACATGTCCACCCGGGATGTAGCATGACTCCCAGCTCCACACACGTGTGACCGGAGCCCCTCAGAGCTGTCCTGGCTTCCTGAAGCTGCCATGCAGGGCACGGCCGACCCAGGACCAGGCTGGCCCTCGTTCAAAGACCATCCCACGGAGCCCCTTCTCACCCCTTGGGGCACAACCCCAGCAGGATGGGCCCCTGGTGCCCAGAGCCGTGGCCGGCTCAGCGTGCCCCCTTGGACAGCCTGTCCCATCCCCGGCGTCACCCGTCTCCCAGTCCTGGTCCCAGGAATCCCACCCCAAAATAAACCACTGGGCCCTAACCCCTTGCCTCAGGCTCTGCTTTTGGGGGGGAATCCAGGCTAAGAGACCAAGCGACTCTCCCTGTGCCAGAAGGTCCATCAGCCCCGAGGAAGCTGCCTGCTCAGGAGGACCTACTCGGAACTGTGTGCCAGACGGGACGTCACTCCCCCAGGCCCTCCACCCGCCGGCTGGCTCCAAAGGCCCTTGGCAGCCTGAAGCCCCCTGCCTTGGGGCATGCGGCCAGGCATCTGCCACACGCCCCCTCAGCCTGGTACCCCAAGCCCCCCAAACTCGACTCTCACCCCTCATCCCCCCTCTTTCTCCTTCATTCCCTCCCTGCATCTCCACAGACACCCCCATAACCACCATCACTGTTTGGGGATCAGATGTGCTCCCCCAAATTCAAATGCTGAAGTCCTCAACAGCCCAGGACCCCGGCACACGACTGGATCTGGAGACGGGGCTCTTGAAGAGGTCATGCAGTCAACGGGGGGTTGTGTGGAGGGCCCGACTCCAGCCTGACTGGTGTCTGTGCTAAGGGAGACAAAGACGCTGGCCACACAGAGGGGCCGGCGCGTGAGGACCCGGGGAAGGTGGCTGGCCGCGTGCCCCCGAGGGGGGAGCAGGGAGGCCTCAGGAGAGCCAGCCCCGCGGAATCCTCACTAGACTCCAGCCTGCAGATCTGAGAGGCTGCCCAGCGTGCGGTACTTGTCACGCAGCCAGAGCCGACTAGTGCACCCTCCTTGCAGCTTCGTCCCCACGCTGGGGCCCTCTGCGTGCCACCTGAGCTCGCCAGATCCTGCCTGCCCACCTTGCTCACACACCCCGTCTCTCATGGACCCTCCTGCTGGGTAAGGAGCAAGTGGCAGCCCCTTTCTGCACCTGGAGGAACATAAACCCTCCCTGCTCCCTGGAGAACGGAGCTAATGCATGTAAAGCACCCAGGGTTCTAATGAACGCAGAAGCAAAGGACTCCATCTCAAAAGCTTCTGGCTGACTGGGCAGGACTCTGCCTTCCTGGGGTGCCCCTAAAACCCTGTCCTGCAGGAGAGCCTGCAGAGCTCTAGGCTTCGTGTCGGGGTCCTGTGTCCACCCTCCTCCGGCTCAGCCTCGGCCCCTGTCGACACAGAGCAGAACTCTGAACCCCTTTATGCTGTCAAGTCAGGCTCCAGAGACAACACGCTCCCTGGGTCAGCTGGCCCCAGTCTGGGGTGAACCCCCAAATCATGGTACATGCAAATTACATGCAAATGATATGCAAACGACCTGCTTCCACGCACCAAGCGTCCTCTTTGGCTTTCAGGGCTTGCCCTGGTGAGTGGATGAAAACGCCTGTGCGCATGCGCATGGCAACGGTCGGCATGGCAACGGGGCTTCTAGGGTGCTCGAGGAGCTGGGAATCAAGTATGTGAAACATCCCGTCCCTGCGATTTGGCCCCTGGAGACAAGCAGGGCTTCAAGAGATTGGCCTCCAAAGAGATCTCTGCTCCCAAAACGCACTTTCAAGACGCATGGCCCTGAGTGTGAATCTCGCTTCCCGAGGCCCACCTGTGGGCAGGGTCCCTGCCCTGGTCTGTTCCCCGGCTGCGTCTGGGGCACCTGACCTGAGGACCAAGGAGCCAGAGGGGCATCCACCCCTCCCCGCCCAGCACACGGGGGCTGAGGAGGCCAGAGCCAGGCCGACCCAGAGCCAACGCTCAGCACGCCTTCTGTCCTTCCTTCCTCCTTCAGCCCTACATCTCAGTGGGCTATTTTTATTCATATTCTGGGTGAAATAAAACAAGTTAAAGCAGAGCATGAAATCTGAGGAGGATTCCACCTTAAGGGGGAGAAAAAAATCCACCTTTGCAATAACAAATAGCTGGAGCTGGTGTATTACCCAGGTGAAATTGTTACCCCTCGAGACAAGTCTAAACTCTTCAGCGTTATGAAAACTCCGCAGACTGCCCTGCTACCGAAAATTTATGGCCCCCAAATCATTCCTGAGAGACAGCACGCATTCCCAACTGAGGGCTTTCCTCGGGACGACCTGCCTCTCTCGCCACGCAGCTGCGTCCCGGGTGTCGGTCACGCCTTTCCGCCCGAAGCGTCCGCTCGACTCGACGGGGCCCAGGGAGGGCCCTGCGTGGAGTCAGCGCTCGCTGAACGTCCGTCTTATTCTGTGTCTGCCCGGCGGCCACGCCAAAAGAGCGCATGCGAGGGTCCCTCCTCCCGCCCCAGCCGGCCCCACAGACGGACCCAGCTCGAGCCTCTCGCGCGGCCGCACGGCTGGAGGCACCTGTCTCTCCCTTCTAGAGGAACACCCACCCTCGGTACTGAAAGGGCACGTGAGCTTCCAGAAGCTTCATTCCGGAGCTACACGCATGAGGAAACCCAGGCTCGAGGCGTCAAGGAATCCCGCCAGGGCCACACGGGGTGCGGCTGGGGTGCGGCCCCTGCTCACCTCATGAACCCAAAGGCCCGGCTCATTTCACCCCAGCGGGTCTTTGGGGAGCATTTGATGCCCCAGGTGGGGCCGAGTGGTGGGCAGGCGGGCGGGGATTTGAGCCCAAGGTCCCAGGCCCAGGCTGTAGCGACCCTAGCCCCTCCGCGGCCCCGGGCAGGACCTCTGAGGACAGAGTCTGGGTCCCCCATGGAGGGGTGCGAGGGCAAGCTCATCCGTTCATATCACAGCTGATGTCACAGGGAGGCAGGAGCCCCCTTTGCCAAGAGCCACATGGCTTTCCTGGAGGGGTCTGGGCACCTGGGGCCACGTCCTTGGCCCTCTGCCAGCCCCGGTCCCCCCAACAGCCACCCCCCAGATGAGCGGCAGTCTTCTTAGGCACCCCCTCTCTCTTTCCTGTTCCCCCCATCTTCAGATCCTCCTGTCCAGACCCTCCTCAATCCCTGGTCTCCCGGGAGGTCCTTTTGATGCCTGTGATCCCCCTGAGTGCTTGGGGGGGCCCAACTCCCCAGCACCCCTAAACACCAGTTATGTGCCAGGCCCTTTCTCGCACTAACCCCCAAATTCCCCACATCCGCCCCAAAGGGCAGGCTCCAGGGAAGAGTCTCTGAGAGGTTAAGTCACTTTCTCAAGGTCACGCAGCTGGAACGTACTGGAGGCAGGACTCAACTCCATGTCCCTCTGGCTTCGCAGCCCCCCGTTCCCCACGCTCACCGCCTCCCTCTGACATTCCAGACGCTGCTGCTCGCCTCCCGTGTGCACTTTGTCGGGGAGCCCTGAGCTTGCGCACCCGCCCCAGTAGCTCAGCTGCCATCGGCCACGGCATCCCAAAGCCCAGATGACGTGCCGATTGTGCTGTGCCCACTCCAGGCGCCGCATGCTTCAGGCTGTGGATCAGAGAGGCTGAGGGACTTGCCCAAGGTCACACAGCAGAGAGGAAATGCGGGCAGGGATTCCAAGGAGGTCAGTTTAGGCACGTTAGGGGTCTCCAATCCAGGTGTCCCAGGGACCAGCCGAGCATATCCATAGAGGCCTGCCTGGAACGGGGTGTGGACGGCTGGATGAGGGAGCCACTGTCAGCTCCAGCCAGCCGGGGGTCAGCAGGGAGGCAGGGGCAATGCCCGCATGATCCAAGTTTCTGACTCTTCTAAAGAAGGTGGAAACCCAGACGTCTTATGAGAAACCGATTTTGAAGGCTGGCGCACACCTGCTCTGAACGTTTGATGTAACGCGGGACAGAGCGGAGCAAGCGCAGCTGCTGTCTGACCCGGCACTGGGGCCACTGTTAGGAAGCCCGGGAGTGCCAGCAGGAAACCGGGGCCCAGCAGTGGAAGTGGGGCCTACGGTTACACAGTCGCTGGGGCTGAGCCCAGGCAGCCAGGCCTTCGGTGAGAGAGACGGAAAACCCAACCAACAAAGGCTGCTCGACTCCGCACCCAGGCATGAGCCCTGGGGCGGCTTGTGGGAGACACCAGGGAGTGGGGCCAGAGGTCTCGCTGTGCGGCTGGCAAGTACACCTAACGTCTCTGGGCCTTGATTTACCCACCTGCAAAATGGGGCAAGAAAAAAAATAAGAAAGCTGCTTCTGACCTCTGTCTTTGTGACGGTGGTAAAGGAGCAAAGGGCTAAGAACCTGAGAAGGGCAGGTCCCAGACAGCCCTGATGGGCCTGGGACCCCAGGACAGGCCCCCAGGCATCAGTCCCTCCACACTGAAAACTCGAGAAGGACAGGCCCCTTCTCCCTCCTCTCTGAGCCCGTGTTCACGGACCAGGAGGCAAGGCTTAGCAAGTGGCTGGCAGACCCAGGCCTGGGGGCCTCCTGGCCAGCTGGGGACAGGCCCCCGGGCTCAGCGGACTGTCACTGCAGCCCTGGCTTCCCTCCCTGCTCCCTTTGAAGTTCAAAGAACGGGCCTCGCCCCTCCGAAGCAGGCAGTAAATCAGGCAGGAGAAAGGAAGCTGTCCACCTCAGCTGAGTTATGGCGGCCACAGCGAGACAGCCCTCACCCTCCGGGCTGGCCGACCCCACCCTTGCGTGCCCCTCCGGCCCCGCCTGCCCCCTTCCTGCCCTGGCCGGCCCTTCCATCGCCCTGGAGCCCGCTGCCCGGCCCTTCTGCCTCCCAGGGTCTCTGGGCTGAGGCCCTTCTGCCCCTTCTCCATCGAGGAGGCGTCTACCCTGCTTGCACACCCCCTGTGATGGGGAGCCCACTCCCATGCTCAGCCAGCTCGATCCAGATGCTGCTCTCCCTGCCACAGGCTGGGGGCGGGCTCACCCGTCTCTGCTGCTATGGGCTGGCCTCCGCTCGGGGTCACGGGCCACCTCCTCCCCGCAGAGACAGATCCACAGAGTCCCCTAGGGCAGCTCTCGTGGGCTCAGAGCCATTGGCAGCAGGGGATGGGGGGTTCATGGGAGACCCACGGGTTTGCAGGCGTGGACCCGGGCACAGGGTACTCGTGGAGATTCGGACTCGGGGCTGTGGACTCACGGGTGGATGCGTGGTGGGGGGCAGAAGCAAGCGTGATGTGTGTGACCCTGAGTGGCCCTCGGTACATAAGAACGTGGGTCTGAGGCAGAGTGTGCAGCTAGGTAGGTGTGCGTGTGCGTGTGCGTGTGTGTGTGTGCGTGTGTGTGTGTGTGTGTGTGTAATGCATGCACTGCGGCTGGCAGGGCAGGACCCTGAGCACAGGGCGTGTCAAGGGGGAAGCACAGGCGTGGGAGGCTGTGTGCTCCTACGGTACGTGTGACAATGCAAGTACCACGTGAGAGTGTGTGAGTGTGCAGTGTGACAGGGAGGGGCAGTGGGCATCTGGGCACTTCCCAGGGGGCCCTGGTGGCAAAGAACCTGCCTGCCACTGCGGGAGGCAAAAGATGCAGGTTCGATCCCAGGGTCGGGAAGACCCCCTGGAGGAGGGCACGGCACCCCACTCCGATGTCCTTGCCTGGAGAATCCCCTGGACAGAGGAGCCTGGTGAGGTGCCGTCCACAGGGTCGCAGAGTCAGACACGGCTGAAGCGGCGGGGCGCGCGCACGGGGCATCCCAGGGCTGCTGTCCTCTGCCCCCGGGGCAGCCCCGGCGGGCCAACGTCCTCAGGCAGGAATCGCCCTGAGCACACCTCCTGGATGCAGAGCCCCCTCAGGAGGTGAAGCCGGGGCTGCAGGGAGGGGGCGGCCTCGTCAGCATGCTTGTCTCGGCCCAGGGGCCTCCAGGCCCTTGAGGGTGGAGGGAAGGGCCTAGCTCCTGAGCCCTGGGATCCCGAGCACAGGGTGCTGGTCATGGCTCCTGACCGCATGGCCCAGGACAGGCCTCAGCGCCTGCGTGCCCCGGAGGCGCGCTGCTCACCCCCCCCCCAACCCCCAGGCGCAGTGAGACCTCGCTGCCGGCCGCTCTGGCCTGGGTCAGGGGGTGCTCTCCCTGCAGGGATGGATGTAGCAGGCCAGCCAAGGGGGCAGCTGGGGGCGAGGCTCCCTCTAGGACCCTCACCTGCTGGTCTGTGAGTCAGCCAAGGACCCCGGCCAGCACCTGTCCTGCCCAGCTCCCCTGGCCCCACAGCCAACCACCGCCAAGCCCTCTGGGATGGCCTCCCTGGGATGTGGCCCCAGCTCTCGGTTGCCGCGGCTCCGCACCTGGACCACACCGCTGCCCCCTTCTTGGTCTCCAGCCCCCATCCTGCCCCCATGACACACGCTCCCCTGGGCGATGCGATGCCCAGTTTGCGGCCAAAGGTTGTGGGTACTGCCGGTGCCAAGCCTGGATCCCCCTGAATGGGGGGCACCCATCCGCTGACCACTGTGTGAGTCCCCCAGCTCACAGCCATGTCTATACTGAGAAAGCACCCCAAGACTAGAAAGTAAAAGCCAGGAACGTTTTCGTTCATCCCACACACACCCCAGGAGCGATGATGGACCAGGGTCATTTACTCTCCAGGAGAGCCAGAGACACCAAGACAAGGGACATTCGGTGACAGCTGGGAGGAAACTTGGGGGACGATCAGCATCTCCCCGAAGAAGTCCCACGGCCAGCCAGCCCCCAAGATGAGGCAGCCGTCTCTGGAGAACACACGACCGAGGAGTCTCAGCCTTTCAGCCTCTCCTGCCCTCTCCCTTCCATCAGTCCGCCTTTCCAGACCATCTCTCAGCCCCTCCACCTTCCAAATCCTGATGACAGCACATCTGATGCACACAAGACAGCTGAAAAGTTGGGGGACCCTAAGGGAGGAAGTGAGGACAAAGAACTCCAGAAAAGCCCAGAAGAGAGAGGCGCTGAGTCAGAAGGGTTCAAGGCTTCTGGGGAGATGGAGACAAGAGGGGGAGGGGACCTGGGTATGGGGGACGGCAGGTCTCTCGTTTGGGGTGGGCAGCGTCCACTCTCCCCTAATTCCCCCTGACGTCCTCCAGAGCCTCCCCTTTCCCATTCTGGGTGTCCTCCTGGCAGAAGGGAATGCCCACCTATCATCACCAGCTTCCCCTTCTCTTGCCCAGGGAAGCCCTACTGGCTGACAAAGTCTGAGCAAAACAGCTGGCAGGCAAGTGGTCAGGAAGTGACCATAGGGTCTCTGCCAGCTCTCCAGAGTCCTCTGGGTCCTCCCCTTTTCATAAGCACTGTCCTTGCATTTTACACAAATGTATCATTATAAGTATCCTTTCTGCACAGGCTTCTCAGGCGCAATATTTATCCATGTTGACATTTGTTGTTCAAGTTCATTCATTTTAACAGCTATGTGATTATTCCAAAATGTGAAAATGTCAGAACTGCCCAGGTGAGCCAGAGACTTGAGAACAATAGCTCAAGCTTATGTTTGCAGCAGATGGGCTTTTTTTTTTGTGGTTGTTTTGTTACACAGCAACAGCTGACTGATACAATTTCATCACAGGTGGCAGAGCACAACCATGTCTCACAATGCCAAGAAATACGAGCCAGAAATTCCCTCAGAGTGGGTGTCACTTGGGGAGTAGAGTCTGTGCATCATCAACATTCCTACACGTTCTGGCCCACATTCCAAACTCGGTCCTCCTGACTCCAGTGATTCTGTGAGCCCCATTAGCCCTTCAGTTTAAACTCCCTTCTCTCAAGTCACCCAGAGTGGAGCCTGGTCTAGAGGGGAACCAACCAGCTGACCACAGACCAGACAGCAAGAATAAATAGCTGTGGATTCAAGTCGCTAGCTTCTGGGGTGGTTTCTTATGTGGCAATCACTGACCCAGAGGGTCACCTCAGTGCAGCTCCCAACTAAAGAGCATCCATCCAGCCCCCTTAGGTACGAGTTCTCCAAGACACAGAGAAGCCCACACTTCCACAGCAGCCTCGCGAAGACAATCAGAGCATTCTCACACAAGAAAAGAAAGTGCCGTCGGAGCTCTTCACATGACGGCTCTAACCTGGGGCTCAGGATAACTGCTGTGTGGCCCCAGCTCCCCTTCAGGGTCATCGTGAGAAGCTGGGCAAGTCCCTCTCCATCTCTGAATTTCAGTGTTCCTGTCTGTAAAACAGGGCTGGGCTGTGCTAAGTCGCTTCAGTCGTGTCTGACTCTTTATGACCCCATGGACCGCAGCCCGCCAGGCTCCTCTGTCTGAGGAATTCTCCAGGCAAGAACACTGGAGTGGGTTGCTGTGCCCTCCTCCAGGGGAGGTGCCCGACCCAAGGATCAAACCCTCGGTCTGCTACGTCTCCTGCACTGGCAGGTGGGTTCTTTACCTCTAGCGCCACCCAGGAAGGGCACCAACCCCTAACGCACGACATGTTAGGAGAAGTAAGTGAAAGAACAGGACATGGCACAGCTTCTGTCTTTCAGGTCCGCTGACCCAATAGACTAAGTATCCTGGGACAAGCGCCTGTACTTTCCAGACCTCTTCACATGTAGCTTGAGGTTAATCACTGCTACCTCAGGAGAACTGGTAGGGTGCATGACAAGGGATGTCAGAAGTGGCATCAGGAAGAATGCTTTCAGTGGCAAGTAACCGAAAACCCTATTTTATCTAGTCACATACAGATGTGAGAGTTGGACCATAAAGCTGAGAGCCGAAGAATTGATGCTTTCCAACTGTGGTGCTGGAGAAGACTCTTGAGAGTTCCTCAGACTGCAAGGAGATCCAACCAGTCCATCCTAAAGGAGACCAGCCCTGAATAGTCTTTGGAAGGACTGATGCTGAAGCTTCAATACTTAGGCCACCTGATGCGAAGAGCCGACTGACTGAAAAAGACCCTGATGCTGATGCTGGGAAAGACTGAGGGCAGGAGGAAAAGAGGGCAACAGAGGATGAGATGGTCGGATGGCACCACTGACTCAATGGACCTGAGTTTGGGCAAGCTCTGGGAGATGGTGAAAGTCAGGGAAGCCTGGTATGCTGCAGTTCATAGGGTTGCAGAGTCAGACGTGACTTAGTGACTGAGCAACAGCAACCTATAAGGGGGATTGACTAGATTACATAATGGAAATTCCAAAAATAGATGATTTCAGGCATGGTGTGATCAAGGCTCCAACTTTGTTTCTCTGTGACTGTTTCTTCTGGACAGTCCTTTGGATGCTGGCTGTGCCCTCAGGTGACTTGTCCCCGTGCACTGGTTTGGCCAGGCACTCATTACTGGTTCATCACTAAGAGAAAAGTGGCGGGAATGTGCCTGTTGGCTTGGAGTGTCCATGGCAGAGCTAAGGTGGAGACAGTGACCTCTCACCCCTCATGACCACAGGTCAGTGGGAAAAAGAAGGGCTGGATGCTGAGGTGGCTGCAGTGGGGGCCCTGGCAAGTGCCCAGCCCTACGACAGACTTCGGGTAAGTGACCCCCTCCTCTCTCACTAGCACACCTGTCTCTGGGCCACGGTTTCCCTTGCAAGGATATGAGGGGCTGCCTGGATGGCATCCCTAGACCCCCAGCCAACACTCAGAGCTCAGGTCCTGATGAGCTAGTCAGCGTCTTAGGTGGGAGCCTGGAGGCCACTGCCTGCCCCCTGTGGGATGGACCAGACTTCAGAGGCAAATGCTCTGAGCAGAACAAGTTTAGGGCCTTGTTTCTCCTTGTAAATGATTTCCAGAGCTCATCAGGGTGGGTGAATGATTTCCTCGCCCTGCCACCCCTTTCCAAGACTAACTGAATTTCTAGGGACAGAGCCTAGCCCCCAGCTAGGGCCAGGACGTGACTAACTCCAGCTCACGCGTGGTGAGGCCATCCGTCTGTCTGCGGCCGGCCCACCTCCCATCGGTAGCAGCACGGGAGGTCCAGGCCTGGCTCCAGCACCGCCAGGTGGCTGTCCAAGCTCTCGGGAGCCAGGTGGCTCGTGGCTACCACGCGGGCCAGCATAGACATGTAACAGGTCCATTCCCGCAGAGAGCCCCTCTCGGCAGCCGATTTCCAGTAGGAACTCAATTTCCAGCGAGACCTCAGGCCAGCCCCTCCTCCCCTCTGACCCTCAACGCCTACCTGTCCTTCCCAGCTTCAGGCCTCAATTTCCTTTTCTGTCAACTGGGGGTGATAGAGCTTAGAGAACTAGGTATCTGAGACAGGGTCTAGGAAATACTGACTCCAGGGCCAGGAGACACTGGAACATGATCTGGAGTTTAGGTCCTCAGCAACTCCAGGAGTGTGGGGTGGGGAGGGTGGAGGAAAGACCGGTGACAGGGGAGGGGGCATCTAAACTCGACTTCACATGGCAGATCTGGTTGGTTGTCCCACCCTACCATCATTCCTTCTCTCTCTCTAGTAACAAGACTCTCATTTTTGCTAAAATGCATTGAGCCAGAGAACAAAGGATGACTGCCCCATGCTCATCATGATATTCTCATCATTATTTGCCTGCGATTCATCAAGCAGTGGCATGAGACATCAGGAGAGGTCTTCTGGGGGCTTCTGGGAAAACGTTCCCTTCATGATAAGAGAACAGCACATGAGGAGAACATATCTTGGTACCCTGATCTCTTCCTGCTTTGGATCTATTGTGTGTGGCTGGTGCTATGGCAGCCGCTTTGAGGCCACGAGTCACAACCCTGCAGGGAAAGTGAACACGCAGAGGACTCCATGTGGGGGATGGAGAAAATTAGAACTCTGACGTCTGTGCCAAGCTCTGGAACACATACTGCCTCCCTCCCCTCCAGACTTTCATAAGGTAAAAATCAGTGTCCTTGATGGCCAGCTGTCCTGCAGTCAGGATCACCCGGACTCTCATTCACAAGTGAGTCAGAGCGTTCCAGGTCACCTGGATGCACAAGTACATTCCAAGCAGAAAGGAGGGGATGTGTGTGGGCACAGAGGTGTGGGAGAGGATGCTGCCTCCCGGTAACTGGGAGAGTCTCCTGGGAGAGGGGTGGCCACAGCGGATACTGGAGCTGGCAAGGGTCAGGTTGGCACACAGGGCCATGTGCTGGAGGTTTGTCTCCATCTGTGGGAAGGTCATGAGTGGCAGCGGCAGGCAGAACATTGAACCATTTTTTTAAGGAACAGTTGGTTTTGAGTTACAGGGTGAACTGTGGGGAGGGACAGGCTGGTGGGGAGAGATTGGAGACGGAGAGGCCAGGGTGGAGGCTGGACAGCAGCTGAGAGTGTGGGGCCTGGGGAGGGCCAGGGCGGCAGGAGGGGAGAGGGGGAGGGGGGCAGAGGAGCAGACAGTCCTGGTGACGGAGGGACTGAGGAGGCGTGAGGGGAAGGAGCCCGGCAGAGGAGAACCAAGGACAGAGCCCTCTGGACTCTACCGCCTGGGACAGGAAGGAAACCAGCCCAGAGGGAAGAGAAAGAGGTCAGAGGAAAGGAAGGAGTCAGTGCAAAGAGGGCTCCAGGAGGAGGGCGGGCGCCGGACAAAGGCTGAGCCAGGTCACGCCCCCTCCCCTGCTCCACACCCTCCGAGGTTCACAGTACCTGTGAGGCTCCAAACACCCCAGCCCCAGTCCGTCTCCAGCTTCGTTTCAGCCTCTCCACCTCTGTGCTGGTCCTCGAACAAGCCAAACCTACTTCCGCCTCCGGGCCTCTGCACTTGCAGCGCTCACTGAGGCGACAGGTTTCTTGGAGATCCGTCCCTCCCCTCCGTGGGTGAGGTCTTCCCTGGCTACCTCACATGACATAACCCGGCCCTCCTGCCGCACTCCACACCCTCGGCCTGCTTGTCGTCTGTCTCTGCGGGGCTGCGTGCAGGACCCCAGACACACAGACGTGAGGTGCTGGTGTGCCCTCGGCTCAGTGTCGGGGTGGGAATCAGGGTCTGCTCCCTTCACTGCGGCTACTCCTGGACTGCAGTAAGTGGTCAGTGAGAATCTGTTGACTGAATGAACGAGAGGGTCAAGTGTGAGAGGCCAGCTACGGTCCTCTCTGAGTTCGGCCAGGAATCTAGAAAGATGAGGGTGGAGAGTGGAGAGGGGGGCATAGAGGACTCCTTCAGGAAGTGTGGGGAAAGGGAGAAAGGGAACCAGCTGCCAGGGAAGGAAGTGAGTGAGGAGAGACGGGGGGTTCAAGACACAAGAGAGGGGTAACCCCCAGAGGCTGCCAGAGGCCCACGGGGATCACGTCAGTGTCAGGGTTCCCTCCTTTACTTGGCTATTAGGAAGCTCAAAGCCAAATTTTAAGGCCAGCCTCTAAAGCTATATAGAATTATGTGCTCTGCACAGCCTCATTCTTACTTTCTTCCCAGACTTGATCTCATAAAGATTTTCATTTTGCCTTGCCTGGAAGTTCTCAGTCATCATTGCTTTTCTTTGTGTGGGCTGCATTTGATAGAAAATCTAAATATAACTGTGGCTTAAAACATGATGCTGATGTATTTTTCTCTCTTATTACTAAAAACCAGGAGGTATACAGAGCAGGCCCACACTATCCTCTACCTTCCTTCAGGTATGCTTTGTCCTCACAGTCATGAGGTAGCTGCAGAGTTCCTGCCATCACATCCAAATCCCGAGCATAAAGGAAATGAGATACCAGAGAATGAGCAGCCCAATGAGTTTCCCAGAAGCCCTTCCCAGCGCCACCTGCCTAGGATCCACAGGCCAGGACTGTGTTTTAGGACCACTCCTAGCTGCACGGGAAGCCCAGAAATGGAGCTCTTTGCATTGGCCCAGTGCAGCTCTGAACAAACTCAGGTGGCGCTAGCGGTAAAGAACCCACCTGCCGATGCAGGAGACACAGAGAGACGCAAGTTCGATCCCTGGCTCAGGAAGATCCCCTGGAGGAGGGCATGGCTGCCCACTCCAGTACTCTTGCCTGGAAAATCCCATGGACGGAGGAGTCTGGCGAGCTACAGTCTACGGGGTCGCAGAGTCAGACACGACTGAGCGACTCACACACACAGTGCAGCTATGAACAGAATCACAGCCCTATTAGTGAGAGAAGGGGGCTATGGATGCTGGCCAGGTGCACGGCAGTTATCGTCATGGTTATCCATATTTCTCTCTCATCCTTTATAGAATTACAAAGCATACTGAGGTTGGAATGGCGCATAAGAGCCCTGCAGTTTTCAGGGTAGCGATAAGCTCTGAGTCTGTAGCTCTGTCTTCAGTCCCCTGCCTCTTGCATGCACTTGGCATCATCCCCACTTTACAGGAGAGGAAGCAGCTCTTCTCTGGAACTCAGAAACATCAAACCACACAGCCATTGGTCTTAAAGTCATTGGTCCAGGGAGGAGGATGCATGGCCCAGAGATGCGAAGTGACTTGTCCAAGGTCAAACAGCAAATCCAGGGCAAAGCTAGAGCCTGGATCTGTTCAAGACTACACTTCAGGCTGAACCTGGTCTGGACAGATCTCGGCCATGAAGCTTGTCCAAGGCAGGTTTTCCTATTCCCTGAGACACTGATCTTCCATTATCCACAGCAGCCTTATGCGTGGGTTCCAGTGAGGTGGCAGTCTGGAGTCACCTCTAGCCCTGCAGCTGCTTTACGGTCAGGGGAGCGGGGAAAATAATTGGCCATAACTTTCAACCAAAGTCAGCTGCAACTGGAAAACAATGAACTTGAGGGCTGGGGGGAAAAAATGGTTTCCACCACAAGTCCCTTTTCTCGGGTCAAAAGCTTTTCAGCAGGATGGGCTTCCAGTAGACCATGAAGACCCGAACATGCCCAAAATATGTCATCTCTTAATAAGCACTGGGGAAACCCTGCCCGGGCACCCTGACAAGCCGCCACCTGAATAACAATATGGTTTCAGCCCCCAGAGAGGAATCAAAGTCCCTGTTATGAAAATGCATTATTTATGGCTTACAGAAAGCCTTCCAGACCCCTGACAGCACAGGAATGAGCTCAGAAATTAACTGTTCGATATTATCAGGGTCAATTCATCTCTCTGAATTCTTTACCCTATGTTCTTTTTTTTTTTTTTTCTGAGAGGCATGTACAGAAGAGGAATTTCATTCAAGGCACACAGGAGTGATGAAGCCAGCTGGGGTGCCGCCTTTCTCCCCTTGCTGATCAACCCTCTGATTCATCTGTCCTTTCTGTAAAGACAAAATAACTTCCTGCCTCGCTGAAGGTGGCCGTGAGGACGAGAGAACCCAGGAGGCGGCCAGGGAAGCAAAGCACGAGGCTGGAGAGCTCTCAGAGACCACGTGATCCCAAAGAGGCGCAGAGAGGGCATGGAGCCCGGCAGCTGTCACACAGCAAGCCTAGAGCACAAGGCTGTGGGAGAAGGCAGGAAACCAGAGTCCTGAGCCAGGGCCGCCCACCCCCGAAGGGCCCCGGCTGCATCCTGACTTTGCCTGGAGCCTGCTTTTCCACCTGGACAACGGCTGTGGACATGGGTATTTACCCGAAAGACATGGAAACAGGATCTCAAAGAGATACCATCAGTTCATGTTCATTGCAGCATTATTTAGGATAGCCAAGCTATGCAAACACTGTGAGTGTCCACTGGTGGACGAACAGATAAAGAAGGTGTGGTGTATGAACGAAGAACCAACCCACTGGAAGAGACATGATGCTGGGAAAGACGGAGGGCAGGAGGAGAAGAGGACGACGGAGGATGAGGTGGTTGGATGGCATCACCGACTCGATGGAGATGGGTTTGAGCAAGCTCCCGGAGTTGGTGATGGACAGGGAGGCCTGGCGTGCTGCAGTCCGCGGGGTCGCTAAGAGTCGGACACGACTGAGCGACTGAATGAACAAAAAGATACATATACATACATTCATACAGTGGAATATTAGTCATGATAAAGAAGGAAATGCTACTATTTGCAACAACGTGGATGGACCTTGAAGGTATTCTGTTAAGTGAAATAAACCAGACAGAGAAAGTCGAATAACTCTCTCTTATGAATGATCTCTCTTCTGTGGGGAATCTTTAAAAAAAAAAAAAAAAAAAGAAGTCAAACTCACAGAAACAGAGAGCAGGGGTGGGCAGGAGGGAGTCAGGGAGAGGGTGGTCCATGGGCACACACTCCAGCCCCAAGATGCATAGGAACGATCCATGCAGCGCGCGGCGCCTGCAGTGACAACACCGCGGTACCAGTGACATCTGCTGAGACCGAAGCACTTCAGTGCTCCCAGCACACACGCAAGGAAAAGACAGGCGCGCGAGGTGGCCGTGTGTGAGTCAACAGCCGGGAGGCGCCGTGTGCACGGTCAGCAAGTCATCAGCTTCATTTGCCAGTCATGCCTCGGTAGAGCTGGGAAACTAGAAATGAGACGTGGACAAAGCCAGCACTCGTGAAGGAAAAGCCCAGGGACGGATTCGGACCCCGGCCAGTCTGGACACTCTCCCCAAGGGTCCTCCGGGCTGTCTCTTCGTCCCCGGCAGCAGCCCGGGGGTTTTGATCTGTGTGGCTTGTCCTCGGGCAGGTGTCCCCTGAAGCAGCCAGATGCTGGCCACCAGCCCAAGTCCCGGGAGGCCACCCCTCGCCCAGGCAGAATCTCCGCACCAGCACTGGCGGGGCTGCCACGTGACGTCACGCGTCTCATGTCACATGACCACCCCTGAGCCCCAGTCGGGGTCAAGACCAGCTCTTCTCTGATTGGCCAGGCCTGAGTCTCAGGCTCAAGTCTGAAGCCTGGAGTGACAATCCACTCCCCCATCAACTCGCGTTATCCCCCAAAGACAATAAATCTTCCCCAAGGAGGCAATGTGGGTGCTAGGAAGATCACATCCACAGAGGATCCTAGAGAGACGTGCGGTCCAGCTCGGCGAAGCAAAAAACCTCAACTTCAAACTACAGCTCAGGCAGGTGCTCAACACCCAACACGCGAGAAAGTGCAGGTCACTTCGGTGGAGGCAATCGGGAGGTCTGGGACCCGTTCACACATCACCTTACCCCATTCCAAGCATCCCAGTGGGGATGTCCAGGGACCCACGCAGATCCCTAGAAGCAATGCTTCCATGGCCTCAGGGGCTCAGCCATGCGGTCTGTTCCACCAACAACAGCCTGGGATCGGGGCCAACAGGTCCTTTCCCACACGCAGACCCCGAGGTCATCCTGCCCCACCTCCTGTGTGACAGGTAAATTCCCCCTCCCCAGCAAATGGTCTCTCTACCCTCCTTCACACCTCCACGGACAGAGCGCCCACTCTCCCGCCGCTCACCCCTCTCGGTATTGCCATCTGTTCAGTCTTTACTCCAGACTGTGAGCTTTGCAAGGGCAGAAAGGGAGCCTGTTTCCACTGCTGTGACCCCAGTCTACTGCAAGGATGGTGGATAAATATCAGATGGATGGATCGGTGAGTAGGTGGACAGATGAATGGTCAGACAGAAGGATGGATGGATAGGTGGGTAGATGGATGAAAGAATGGGTGGTGGATGGACAGCCAGGTGGACAGATGGGTGGATGGCTGCCTGGCTGCCCCCCCGGACACCCCCAGCCTACACCTGTCCTCTCCTCAAGGATCTCAGCTGCAGCACTTAAGGAATTCTGTGAAGTACAGGCTGGAGGCAGCGACCACCTTTCTCCTTCCAGGCTCCCTGCCTTAGGTCGTATGGCCCCGGGGCTTGCCTGCACCGCACAGGGACTGAGCCCCTGACCACCATGGACAGCGCCGAGCCAGCTCCTCCGACGCTAGCCACATGCCTCTTGCTTTGGGTACGCAAGCGCTGGACCGGACATTCATCTCTAATTTAATCCACTCTGCCTCATCCATTCCTTCCAGCGTGACAGGACCATTCCAACCCTGGAGTCTGTCCACGGCCCTGGGCCATCTGTGGCTGAGCTACAGGCAGGACGTGGTGGTGCGTTCCCTGGAGAAGAGGCACAGCCCACAGGGCGCTGGGGAGCAGAGGGCAGGGCAGGGTCCTCGTGGCATGGGCTGAGTCGACCCCGACCCTCAACAACCCCCAGGGCTTCCTTCCCCCCGCCCCTGTTTATCCCTTGTCTCACACTCAGGCCTGCAGCACCCCGCCCCCATCTCCCAGAAGCTTCCCGAAGCCTCAGCCCTACTCCGCCCCAAGAACCACTGACACGCATGGGCGGACGGGGGCGTGGAGGCCTCTGGGGAACAAGCTCCTCGCCCAAGGGCCCCTAGAGCGTCGAGGGCCAGAGCAGACGCCACCTCGGCGAGGGAGGCCCACCGCCGGACACGCATGGTGCAGACATGAAAAAAAAAATGAATGGGACCCAATCAGACCTACAAGCTTTTTGCATGGCAAAGGAAACCACAAAAGAAGCAAAAAAATCTACAGAGTGGAAGAAAATGCCTGTAAATGATCTGACCAATGAGGGCCTGATTTCCAGAATATACAAACAGCTCATCCAACTAACAGCAAAAACAACCCAATCAAAAAAATGGGCAGAAGATCTAAACAGCCATTTCTCCAAAGAAGACATACAAATGGTCAAAGAGCAAGTGGAAAGATGCTCAATACTGCCAATTTTTAGAGAAATGCAAGTCAGAACTACAATAAGGTACCGTCTCACATCCATCAGAATGGCCAAGATTAAAAAGTCTATAAATAACAGATGCTGGAGAGGGCATGGAGAAAAGGGAGCCCTCCATCACCGCTGCTGGGAATGTAAATTGGTCTAGCCACCACGGCAAACACATGCAGGTTTCTCAAAACACTAAAAACAGAATTACCATCTGATTTATTAAAAGCAGTCCCACTCCTGGGCATATATCCAGACAAAATGATCATTCAAGAAGATGCCTGCCACCCTTGTGTTCATAGCAACACTGTTCACGAAAGCCAAGATAAGAAAACAACCAAAAGTTCTGTCAACAGATGAATGACTAAAAAGGTATGGTGCTCCAATACAGTGGAATACTACTCGGGCGTGAAAAAGAACAAACGAACACCACTTGTAGCAACATGGATGAAACTAGAAATTATCACACTGAGTGGAGTGAGTCAGAAAGAGAAACATCGTATCACTTACATGAAGAATTTAAAGTAACACAAAAGAACCTATCTATGAAACGGAAAGAGAATCAGGGACATAGAGATCAGACTCGTGGTTACCAAGGGGATAGAGGCTGCGGGGACGGAATGGGACGCTGGGCTCAGCAGACGTAAGCTTTTGTACACAGAATGAATGAACAAGGCCCTACTGTATAGCACAGGGAATATGTCCAATGTCCTTTGATAAACCACAGTGGAAACGAATATTGAAAAAGAGCGAATGCTGAATCTCTTTGCTGTACAGCAGAAATCCACACAACACTGCAAATCAACTATACTTCAATAAAAATTTTTTAAAAAGAAAATGAATATAAATAAAACAATGAATAAAGTGAAAACAAAAAACAGAACAGGCAAGGCTATGGAGTAGGTAGACAAAGGGGCGGCTTGCTTCCCTGGTGGCTCAGACGGTAAAGCGTCTGCCTGCAGTGCTGGAGACCCAGGTTCAATCCGTGGGTCGGGAATATCCCTGGAGAAGGAAATGGCAACCCACGCTAGTACTCTTCCCTGGAAAATTCCATGGACAGAGGAGCCTGGTAGGCCCCAGTCCGTGGGGTCGCAAAGAGTCGGACACGACTGAGCGACTTCATTTTTCCACAATGGGATACCAGCTCCAGCCTCAATGACCTTGGCCAGTGACCTCTCTGAGCTCAGTCTACCTGGCTGTAAAATGGGGATATTTATTACAGGACTAACCACGTACCACCCAGGTGTTATGAGGATGAAGCGAGGTAACCTACGGCAGCTGCAGAGACTAGCACCCCAGGCGTGGAGGTGGCCAAGAACCCTGCACGCTTCCACCCTGGGCACCAGACATGGCACCGGGCGCCTGACGTACACTGTCGCCTGTCTTCCTCATGGAGCACAAGGTAGTCAGAAAGTATTATTCCCATCTTACAGCTGGGGGGCCTAGGCTCAGAAAAAGAACCAGGCTTGCTGCCCTCTCCGCTCCTCAAACTGCCCTATGTGTCCTGCTGAACAACAGGCCGGTCCACTCTCAGGTCGCTGCCCACCTGCCTCCCGGCTCGTGGGCATCCTCATTCTCACTTCCAGGCACTGGGCTCTTGGGAGACCCCAGGGAAGAGCATGAGGGAGCCACTATTCCATCTGTCTTGGGGAGACCTGGGCTGACCTCCAGCCAGCCCACTGCTACCTTCCTTTACTGCCCCTTGGGCAAGGAAAACAGCTACCTAAAAAAGACAAATTCCAGAAGTGAACATGCTAAGATGAAGAAAAACAGGATAAGAAAGAGATGAGGGTGAGCACGTGTTTATTAGTTAGGACAGCCAAGGAAGGCTTCGCAGAGAATACGATCTGAGACGGACCACAGCTGTCTGAGGAAAGGAATCCAGAAAGAACAAAAGGCAGGGGCAAAGGCCCTGAGGCGGCCAGTCCAGCCAGAAGGCACCAGAAGGGGCCGAGAGGGTGAGGCCAGGGCTGAAGTCTGCCTCTTGGGTGGCATCAGTCTGCCCAGGGCAGGGGAGATCGTGGTTGAAGGAGGGAACAAACACAACGCGATCGCGTCTGATCCCAGGACATCGTGCAGGTAAAAGAGACCATGCAGCTGCTGGGCACACGAACTGGTATCAAGACTCAAACATTAATAATGCACTCCTTCTGACCAGGCCCTTTTAGCTGCAGGAGTGGTCAGACGCAGTTCAGTACAGCCGGGGCAGAGGGGAGCCAGCTGGTAAATACTCTGCGTCCGTGGCCGGGTTGGCTGTGGGCATCATGGCTTTGCGAAATGATGCTTCGGAGAAACAGTTCCCAACACAGAAAGGCTCTATTTCATTACAAGGAAAAACGGGGTGGGGGGTCCCTTTTTTCTAAATACAGACACACACAGGCAGAGCAGAAGAGGCTGGAAAGGCGGCCATCTCCGGGGGACGAAACTGCAGGCAAGCTTTCTTGCCTTCCGTTTGTTTATCAGGGTTTTCCTCCAGGGGTCCCTTCAATCCCCCTGAGTTAGAAGAGGGGCTGCAAAGAGCGGCAGAGCTTTGTGGCTCTGCATCCGGTGGGAGCTGGGGGTTGCGGCTGACATGACACGGTGGTCTCCCCCACGGCCCAGTCTACCTCCACAGCCCTGGCCAGCGAGCCCCGTGAGCTCTCAAAAGGACACTCTTGGGAAGCCCCCAGCAGACCCGAGGGGAGGGGAGGGGTGCGGGCAGGGCGGGGCCTGCTGGGCGGCCAGGACGTCAGCGGTCAGCACCCCCGGGGCGGTGCCCTGGGTCAGAGCTCATCCCACACAGCCTCCCCAGCAACCCGATCTGGGGGACACTGTGGTCCCCACTTTACGGATGGGGAAACAGGTTCTGAGAAAGGCACAAACCTAGCCTGAGTCTCACCAAAGCCAGGATGCAAATTCAAGCTGCAAGGACGCGTGACTGGCCAGGAGGGTCAGCTCACAGCCAGGTGCCCTCTCAGCACCCCTCAGCTCTTGCCACAGCCTCCTGATGGGGCTCTAGGCACCGAAAGGTTAAGCGACTTCAACAGCCCGGAGGTGGCAGAGCCGGGGGCTCCAACCCTCGGGCACACTCCAGCTCCTGCTTGGGAACAGACCAGAGGGTGTTGGGAAGACAGCCACCTCACATTGCCGGGGACTCGGTGTGGAAGCAGAGGCAGCCGTGGGTGGGTGCTGGGAGCTGCTGATCACCCCCTTCTGGGGTACCCTGGTCTCCCTGCAGAGCCTGGGGATCTCAAGTGGGAGCTGATCAAACTGTCCCCGGCAGGTGCTCGCAGAGCCCTGGGTCCCAGGAGGAAGCCCAGAGAGGGCGGGTGACTTGTCCAAGGTCACAGAGCACAGCAGCAAGGCAGGGCCCCCGGGCGCCGCAGGCTGGAGTCTGGGGCTTGTCAAGGAGAAGGGAGGAGAGGGCCTGCATCTTCCAGGCAGAGAGAGATCCCTCACGTCCAGCGATCACGTCATCGGCGGGGACGCCGGGCCCCCGGAGTCACCGTGCTGTCCTTCATGACCTCATCTCTTGGCTCGGCCCCAGCGCAGTGCCTGGTGCCTGGAATCAATACCTCTTGGCTGGGCCCGAGGTCCCCGTGTCTTCCTGTCGGCCCCTCCCGAGAGGCCCTCCCCAGCAGCACACGGACCCACCACCCGCCTCACGCTCCTAGGTAGGGAGTCAGGTCGGAGCTGGGCTGGAGGTGACCCCGAGACCTTCAAGGGGCTCAGACCGGTTCTCCTGCCCAGCGGCGCCCCTGGGCTGCACTCTCTGCTGGGGGGAGGAAGCGGTCTCTGTGCAAATCCAGCTCCTGCCCACTGGGCAGCACACATGGCCAGCTTGGGGCTCCACTGCCCGACACGGCACCTGGCAAACAGTAGGTGCTCAATAAACGCTCCCTTCGGCCTTTGGTTGTCCAGTCACTAAGTTGAGTCCAAGTCTCTGCAGTTCCGTGGACTGCAGCCCACCAGGTTGCCCTGTCCCTCACTATCTCCTGGAGTTTGCTCAAACGCATCCATTGAGTCAGTGATGCTTCAGCCTGGAGTTTAATAAAGCATGTTCTAGGCCATTGTCCATCATCACTCTGAGCAGCAACGGTGTGAGGAGTGGTGTGTGGACCAAGGACTTCACTGTACAGACAGGACCGTGGACATTCAGGGAGGGATATATGGAAAGCTCAAGACTGCATTTCAGGGCCCGGGCTGGAGACCCTCTGAAAGAACATGTCACCTGCCCTCTTGTTCACAGGTGGGGAAACCAACCAAGGCCCAGCAAGGTCAAGGGAACGCCGAAGGTCACACTGCAACTCAGACTGGAGTTTGGATGTTCTGCTGTGAGCGAGGAGGGAGGCGCAGTTAAAGCAACCTTCCCATCCTGGGACCTGTGACTTTTCTTCAGGGTACACCCCTCTCCATGTACCCTACTCACGCCAGCCCAGACTCCCCTGAGAACCACAGCCAGTGGTGAGCAGGGGCCACACGTTGACCTTGAGAGGACATGGTAGTCAGTAGGCAAATCATGCCCCCCATCCCGAGATGTCCATGTCCCAACCCTGGAGCCCCCATACGTATTACCACACGCAGCAAAAGAGACTTTGCAAACATGGTTATCTTATGGATGGTGAGGGGGGAGATGATCCAGGCTATCCAAGTGGGTGCAACCTTAACACAGGGGTTCTTTAAAAACGCAGAAGAAAGAGGAGGACCAGTGTCGATGGGACTTGCCTCAACAACTGATCCAGATCACTGAGGACAACGAGAGCATGGCATCCTCCTGCCCAGCGAATCGGGACAGAAGCGGCCCAATCCCTGCCAAGGCCAGAGCCTCTGCTGACTCTGCTAGAAATCCCACATGTGAGGCCTGGAGCCTCTGCAGCCACTTTATCATCATGAGGGGGTGACAAATGAAGGCAGCAGGAGCAAGAGAATCACGGCGAGAGAGGCTGAGGCCTGAGCTGGAACAGAGGCTGCGGAAAAGGCAGAGGGCCCGGGAGGAGGAAGACTCAGGAGACGACAGGATGGGAAGACGGAGCTCAGTGCTGGGTGGGGAGTGGGGACAGCCTGCGGGAAACCTGCCACCAGCATCTCAGCTACATTCTCCCCATGGCAGCAGGGGCACCCCATGAAGACCTAGGTCAGAGAGTGACCCTCCTCCGCTCAGACCGCCCATGGCTCCTGCCTCATGCCCAGTAAGATCCAAAGTCCTTACCTTGGTCCCAGGCCCCCCTGACCTGGCTCCTGCCTCAGGGCCTCTGCTCAGGCGGTGCCTTCTGACCCGCACGCTCTGGATGCCTGCTGGGCTCACTCCCTCCTCTATTTCAAGTCTTCGCAAAAGCGTCACCCTCCCACCTTTCTTGACCACCCAGACCCAAACCTGCAGTGGCTACGGTCACCAACCCTCCCCCCCTCCATTCCTTGGTTGGTTTGGCTCCCATTTATTCACTTGTATGTCTTGTTAAGTGACTGCAGCTCCTCCCGGGGGTGGCGCAGGCAGCTTCTCTGCCGAGCACCCGGTGCTTAAGACAGAACCTCACTTGGAGCAGCTGCAGAGCACCCCCGAGCCAGCCCCCCCCTGACCCACCCCCCCCCCCCCCCCCCACCGGCGCCTGGGGCTTGCTCTCCGGCGCCCCCCAGCGCCGGAGCCCACCACGGCGCCAGACCGACGAAGTCTGCAGGGACAGCTCGGCCTTAAAAAGAGCAGGCATTCCTGGGCCCACCCCCAGCCTGCCGCCCCTGCCCCCAGGCCTGCGGCGCACACGAGGCACGTGTGCAGACAGGCCGGCACGAGTGGATTCCAGGAGCCGAGGGAGCAGCCCGCTGGGCACAGAGAGGCTGCCCACCGTGGGGCACCTCTAGCCCCGGCCCCAAGCGTCCAAATCTGCTACCTGAGCCCTGCCCCTGGGCACCTGGGCAACACGCCCAGACACACACACACAGGCACTCCATTTGGAAATGCCAGAATCTCAAAATTCTGAAAACTTATTACTAGTCCACATCCTTTTCTTGGAAGTCTGAGAAATGGCATATTGCACATCTCCAGACCCACAGACCCCTCCAGAGTCAAAGCAGAAAGGCCACACATCACCTTATGGCAGAATCAGCTGGCGGCCCCCAGCACCAACTTCCCCTTCTCTCTCTGATTTCCAGCTGGGCTCCCAACACAAAGATCCCATTCCCAGCCTCTACACATCTAGGCTCCGACCAGTGGAATATAAAAGCATCCAGCATCAACTCCCAGGAACCTTTCTTACAAGATAGCTGATACCCACACTTTGCCCCCTTTTCCTTCTTTTCTCCTTCCTCCTGCTCAGAAGTCAGATGTGATGGCTGGAACTCTGGCAGCCCTCTTGGACCCTAAGGACCAGATTTCTGCCTTGGTTTGGTGCATCCAGGAGTAGAAGTAGGCTGATTCCTATGTAACCTGTATCACATACTCCTAGGCTTAAGTATGAAAGAGAGAGAAACTTCTCTCTTATTTAAGCCATGGCTCTTTGGGGTTTTCATTTACAGTCCGACCCTCTCATTGCCTAGATGGGGGCGAGTGGACTAGAGTCAGGCACGGGCCAGTGGGGACTGAGGCACCACCTTGGCTCCCTATAAGCTCTTCTGGTTTCTGCTCTAACGGGTCCCAAGACCTTTTCCCCTCGAGGTTGCCCAGGTCAGCCTGCTGCCTCCCTCTCACCCACAGTGATCCCAAGGTCCCTAGAGGCAGCCCTGGGTGGAGACACAGGGCAAGGCCTTCCTTGTGCTTGGTCAGTCCTGGCTGCCACCCTCCACACCTCCTTTCTCTAGTCTCCTCCAGGACCCAGGGTTTCTGGGCTCTGATCTGCCCCGAAATCTGAAGACTAGAGGTCCTCAGGGGACCTCCAGCCCAAGCCCTGTCTCTCCCTGGCAGCCCCGGAAGATGGTCATTCAGGTCCTGCTGGGGTCACCCCAGGTGACAGAGAGAACCTTCCTCCCCGACACCCCAGCTCAGGCCAGCCCGGCTGAACTCCGACTGGGCCACGCGGGCAACCCTCTGGGCTCACCTGGGCATGGGGACCAGGGCTCCCCAAGGCTGCTCCTCTCCGAGCTCCTGAGCATCTGCTTCCTGAAGGATAGTGGAGGAAGGCAACGCCAGCTCATCGGGGCTTCTCAAGGACTAGTTGCCACCTCCGTGGGCAAGGGAGCCTCAGGAGTGGCCCCAGGCCTCCCGCAACACAAGGGGGACCCAGCCCATGCGGAGCCTGCTGTGCACCATACAGAGGGCTGCTTCGCCACTCTCCTCGAAGGCACACCCAAGTGCTAACTCCGTGTCACAGGCAAGGAAGGGCTTCCCAGGTGGCACTAGTGGTAAAGAACCTGCCTGCCAATGCAGGAGATGTAAGAGATGTGGGTTCGATCCCTGGGTCGGGCACCTCCCCTGGAGGCAGGCATGGCAACCCACTGCAGTATTCTTGCCTGGAGAATCCCCACGGACAGAGGAGCCTTGCAGGCTACAGTCCAGGGGGTCACAAAGAGTCGGACACGACTGAAGCGACTTAATGCAGATAGGGAAACTGAGGCTTGGAGAGACCTGTCCACAGTCACTCCCCTGACAAATCCAGCTGCAACCCAGGGGTCCTGCCCCCAGCTGCCCCTTGCTCTGGAGCAGGCCCCCAGCGGGGTCTGAGCACTGGCCCTCTGCCTCCCAGGGCCCCTCCCTCGGCCCGCGTCGGGACAAGACTCCGACTTGCAGGAAAAATTATGAATAAGGCGAAAGAAAGTTGTCCTGGCCCCTGTGCATGCCTTAAGTGTTTAAATTCTTTTTCATAATTATCTCAAATAGTAATTATTGCAGGAGCAGATGCGCTTATCACAGACAAGAAACCACCTGCCTTCCCATTTTTGTCAAAAGTGGAAACACTGACATTATTTTCGCGATTCACTTCAATAGCTGTTTTCACTGTAAATACCACCTTAACCACAAGAAAAATACCCTGGGAGACGCTGCAGGTATTCAAGGTTTCAGAGGAATTACTCTGAGAGGGCTGCGGTGGTTCACGAGGAGGTGGAGAGAAGGGGGCTCGAAGACTACTCACCACGGGGAGAGGTGCGCCCACCGGGAGGAGGGTTTACCCCACGGGGGTCTACGCTGTGCTCCCCACACCCTCTCCTGCACGTGCCCAGCTCCCACCCCTACCTCCGGCTGCCCCCTCCTCTGACAGCCCAGCCTCCGGAAACACCTCCTTCACCCCAAATGACATCAAAATCAAGGGGCGGCCCCCCACAAGCTCCATGGGAAATTGAAGGGCCCCACCCCTAAGAGGAAGCTTGAAGAATTCCCAGCCTGGAAGGGGCCAGGTTTCCAAGAACGTAGCATTCCAAGATTTCCCGGTCTCTAGGCCCCCACAGTCTGGCACAAGGGAGTCTGGGGAGACCAGGAATCTAGGGGTCACAGCCTGAAAAGCGGGGGTCTCTCTACAGAGACCCCACACCAGCTGCCAGGGAGGGAGGTGAGCTCCTGGGGGTGTGCAAGCAGGGTCTGGACAGGCACCGTGGGAAGGAGTGTCCAGGGCTGAGCGAGAGGCTGGGGACAGGGACCTTGTGGGCGGAGGCTCCGGGACCAAGCAGGACAAGCTGAGGCCACAAAGCAGGCGGCCTGGGTTCCAGTCCTGTGTCGGCAAAGGATGGTCTGGACAGGCGGAAGGGCGGTCCTGGGGGCTCTCAGCCTCGTTCCTGGTGAGTAACGTTGGGTAAACCCTTCCTCGTGACAAGCTCCAGCTTCTGATCTGAACTGAGGGTCTCTGGGCTCTTCCCTGCCCCCAGTCATGAATACCCTGGTCATGACCGACTGTCATCATGGAGCCTATTTACTAAGAGCCGGGCTCCGTGCAGAGAACCCGGGGAGCCTGATGCATTTTGTCCGTTTCCCTGCACAAGATTCCTACGCCAGAGGCCATCCTCCCCAGTTCACAGATGGGGAAACTGAGGCTCAAAGAGGGTGAATGGGTTGCCCAAGGCCACCCAGCTCATCGGCCGCGGCACATGCGACGGCAAACACACCGTCACCGCGACCGACTCGCCCCCGGAGGTGGGACTCTGTTCCCAGCTCAGAGATGAGGGTTCCAGGCTCCAGGGGGACGCCCCTGCCCCTTACCGGAAGTGCTGAAGCCCGGCTGTAGCATGTGTCCTGCAGGTCAGAAGGGAGGAGCGTGGGCAGAGATTAGCAGGATGGGAGCACAGAGCGAAGGAGGGTGGGGAGGGGCCAGGATCCGGCCCGGTTCCCAAAGCGGGTTCCGAGCGCCCGCAGGGCACCCAGCTGCGGCCCAGCCGCCCGGGTCTCTCCCAGCGGTGTTCTCTGCTGCCCTCGTGTGGCTGAAGCAGTCAACGCAGCCTCTTGGAGACAGTTTTGGGGTCCGGGAGCCCGCTGGGGTGTGGAAGGGGTGGGGCTGGGCAGACGACCAGTGGACCCGAGGGCGTTGGGCACAGCCCTACTCTCGAGCCTCGCCCGGCCCAGCCCAGCCACACCAGCACATTCCTACTCCCCGCTTTCGCCCTCGTGGGGGCCTCTGCCCGGGACCCCTCTTGCCTTTCACCCAGCCTCTCCGCGTCTGGCCCTGTGCCCCCTCCGCCCTGTTACCCAGACACCGCGTTCTCTCTGCCCCGGCTCCCTCTGCGGTTCATCTTCCTTCTTATCACCACCGGCCATCACACCCCGGTTTTCTGCCCACGGTGCGTTCCTCCAGCAAATTCAAGTCAGCGCCAGGGCCTGGCACACAGTAGGTGCTCAATAACGGCTGCTGAACCAACAGCTGCAAGAGCGATCCTTCCAGATGACCGTCTCAACATGCTCGCCCCGATTACGGGGCAGTGTAACATCGGGGCACTCCCTCACCGCCTTGGGTCCTATCTTCCCAAGGGCCCCAGCCCAAGGGCGTGGCAAAGTTAGGGCAGGCAGCCACCCACATTTACTGATGCCCTCCTGCAGGCCACACCGCACCCCGGATGCATCTCCTCTGCCCCACGCAAGAGCTGCCTGCACCCCATTTATCGGTGGGGAGACAGTCTCAGGGTCCCTCAAAGGTGTCTACAGCACCCAGCTGGCAGGCGTCTCCCAGGCCACGGTCTGGGCTCCACGCAGACTTTGCCCTCTCTGCCTCCACCTACTGGCGCCTCTCTCAGGAAGAGAAAAGTCTGAGCCAAATGTCTCGTGGACGGCCCCCACCGTCAGCATTCACACATCTCTGTCTCACTTTCCTGGTTCTCTGCACCTCCAATCGTGTCTCCAGGTTTCTGAGCCCATGGTCAAGCACACTGTGATGAATGACAGTAAGCCCCACTTGACAGAGGTGGGCAGGTGTGTGCCCATCTCCCAGGTGGGAAAACCGAGGCACAGAGAAGTTAAGGGCTTGCCCACCATCACTGGGTGGGTGTTAGTTGCTCAGCCGTGTCCAACTCTTTAAGGCGACCCCATGGACTCCTTTATCCTGGGCAAGGACACTGGAGTGGGTTACCATGCCCTCCTCCAGGGGATCTTCCTGATCTAGGGCTCAAACCCGGGTCTCTTGTACACCAGGCAGATTTTTTATCAGCTGAGTCACCAGGGAAGCCAAAAAGACATCCCTGTAGTGCCACTGTTCCCATGTGGCCGTGACTCCGGTGTGAACAGCTGCTTAGTGGCAGGACACCTGGCTCCAGGCTCTTAAAAGTGACACTCGCTGTGGCGTCGGACTCTTTGCGACCCCACGGACTCTACAGTCATAGGATTCTCCAGGCCAGAATACTGGAGTGGGGAGCCTTTCCCGTCTCCAGGGGATCTTCCCAGCCCGGGGATCGAATCTGTGCCCCTTACGTCTCCTGCATTGCAGGCGGGCTCTTCACCAGCTGAGCCGCCGGGGAGGCCCTTAGGAGAGGGTGACTTCCTTCTGGGGTGTTCCCCACTCCTCAGCCTTCCGCTCTCTGGGACAACCTCGGTGCCCAGAGGCCTCAGTTACGGGCACACGCGCCCTTCAGAGAAGCGGCCCACGACGCCGGGAGGCCGCTCCCAGGCCCGGGCTGCTTCCCCTGAACGGCGCCCGGTCTGGCGGGCAGGGCCGAGGCCGCGCCGGGTGCCCAGCCGCCGGCCGGGCCCGCGGGCAGCGCCGCGCGGCAGAGCCCGCGGTGAGGGCGCCCCCTGGCGGCGTCGGGCCGACCGGCTCCGACCTTCCTCCGTCCCGAGGGAGCCCCGAGGGCAGAGCAGGGAGGGGGTGCCAGGCATCAGTGGGAGGGGAGGACCAGCAGTCACGCCCCAGACCAGCCCGGGAGGGTCAGGGACCTTCTGGCCACACGTGCTCGGCCAGGAGGCAGGGCCCGGTTTCCTCAATGTAAGTGCAGCCAGCTGATGGAAATGCCCAAGCCGGGGGTGCAGCGAAGGGCGGGGGACTCGCCTAAACACGGGTGGGTCCAGACGCCTTGGGCCCCCGCATCCCCCGTCCTCTGCCCACCAGGGGACGCCCGCCCTTTTTCATCGGGTCACCACCTGGTGGAGTGAGCGACGGGCCTGAGGGTCGGTCAGGAGGGTGGCCAGCCCGGCCCTCAACAAGCACAGACCTCAGGCGGCATTCTTCCCCGAAACCAGGCAGTGGGGGCCCACCCAAAGGCAGTCTGCTCTGGGTCTAACAAAGGGAGGTAGAGCTGGAGCCTCAGCCTCTGTTTCCATGGCAACCTCTTTTCCAGAACAAAGCGGAGACTCAGAATTACCCACAGCCACCCCCTGGTAGCAGGTGCCACCAGAGGGGGGACCCAAGCCAGCGGGGGCAGAAGGGAAACTGAGGCCTGGAGAGGGCCCACACCCTGCTCCGCGTCCCCCCAAGTCAGCCCCGTGTGGCCCCCCGTGCCGCACTCATCACACCACAGGGTCTGCTGGTGTGAACCCCAGACAGTGATCACACAACTACGTATGTAAATTGCATGAGTGGATGTGGTTTGATGGAAAATGTAAAAGGCTGAGAGGAGAAGTAATGCCAAGTAGGGGGTCAGGGGCCAGGACTCCGAGGGTCTTAGAGGCCACAGTTAAGGAGCTGATGTTCCTCCTGGGAGTGACGCAAGCCCATGGAGGGGTGGGGTAGGGACGGAGAGAACAGAGAACTGGCATGTTATTTAGAGTGAGGAGCAGGTGCTGGGCAGATGGGTGGGGCAGGGCTCAGGAGGAGGCAGGCGAGAGGGCCACTGCAGAAGAGGTGGGGCTCTGGAATGTTCCGAGGGTCCACAGGCAGGACTCTGACAGCGTGGATGCCGGGGCTCACAGAGAAGCCCGACTACTCTGGATTCCCAACTAGTCACCCCGAGGACCTGGGGCGCCACCTCATGCACCCCGACCTACCTACAGCTCACCGGGCCCTTCTTCCCATCCGCAGCAGCACCCCCAAACCTCCCTCTGTTACTTCTTGAATGCCTGACCCACCACCAGTGTCTGAGGACCCGCTGACAAGGTTTCCACATCAGCTCCCCTCGTCTGGAGGGATGGACAGGAAGGTGGTCAGTTAAGACCCCTGCAGGAATACAGGGTGGGGGCGCTGGTACAAGAAGGGGCTCCCCCAGGCAGACACAAACAGCCAGGGCCCCTGCTACATCCAGTGGACACGTGCTGTCCGAGGGGGCCTGGGAGTGCCTGCTGAGACTCACGCCCAGTCATGGTTGAGGAAGCGGGATGTCCTGGCCAAGGGCTCAGCTGGCCCAGGCTGGGCTGGCTCTGGGCCATGCCCTCACTCAGATGCCCCCCTTCACCATGGGGGCCCCTGGCTCACTCTGGGCCCAGCATGCCAGGCACCTGGGGTCTCAGAACCCCTCTGCTGCTGCTGCGTCCTCTGGGCCAAGTCCCGGTGCCCAGGCCCAGCCAGGCTCTCTGCAGAGACGGCCCAGGGTCAGCCCAGCGGCGTCAGCCTGCTGCCCAGCTCTCAGGCATAAATCCTGACACTGCTGACAGCGTCCCAGGGCAGGCACAGAGACCTGCTGTCCCCTTCCTGTTCCCGCCCTTCCCGTCAAGTTTCCCGGGGTCAGGGTGGCTGGGTGCAGAGCACAAGCATGTAGCCTTGGGCACAGCTGGACCGGAGCAGCCTTGAGCTTCCGATCTGATAAATGGACAGAGGAGAGGATGAGGTGGGGCCCGGTGCTGACCTTTTGGGGCCGAGAGTGAGAGAGCTGCTGAGGGCCAAGCCCTTGGGGGACCCTCGGGGGGAACCCCCCCTCAAGATCAGGCTGATGAAAACCTGGAGCCAATGTTTCAGGTTCTAGGGGGGCCATGAAGCTCACAGACAGACTCCAGCCTGGGAGCCTGTCCCAACGGTCCCTGCTCCTCCTGCAGCTGTGACTCAGCCTGGACAGTTGGGCAAACTGATCATCACCAGACAGAAAAGACCCCACCTTTCTGTCCTGGGTTGGGGGGGCGCAAAGATGTTTGTTTATTCACCTAACAAACGTTATTTAGAGCTTGCTTTGTGCCTGCCTGCTGCTGAGAGCTGGGGAAACGGAGATGGCCTCTGTGTGGGTTTCTCCTGAGAGGGGCTGTGTGGAGGCCATGGGGTGCAGAGCAGGATGTGCCCCTCTGTGTGCGGTGGGGGAAGCAGAGCCTGCAGGCCAAGTGGGTCTGCCGGGCACTCCTGGCACAGGGGACAGAGGGGCTGGGGCTGGGGTGGCGGGAGCACCAGGGTGGGCTGAGAGCGACGGCCGGCAAGGAGCTTGCACAAGCCAGGGAGGACGAGGAGTCGGGCGGGGGTGTGCACAGGACAGGAGTCGGTGCGGAGCGCCCCCTTCCAGCCCAGCCTCACATGCCCCTCCCCGAACTGACAGGCAGAATGCAGAGGCTCAGAAAGACCCGCCCCTCATCGCCTGTGGCTGCACTTTCTGTGTGGCCTGCGCAAAAATACTCAACCTCTCTGGACCTCAGTTTCTGCATCTGTAAAATGGGGGTGATCACAGGAGGGGCTTCCCTCATAGCTCAGTTGGTAAAGAATCCGCCTGCAATGCAGGAGACCCAGGTTCGATTCCTGGGTTGGGAAGACCCTTGAAGAAGGAAATGGCAACCCACTCCAGTACTCTTGCTTGGAAAATCCCATGGACAGAGGAGTCTGGTGGGCTACAGTCCATGAGGTTGCCAGAGTCGGACAGGACTGAGCAACTAAACCACCACCAAGCATAAATTTATGCCAAAAAGCACATCTCTATATTTCGGGCTTCCCTCATAGCTCAGCTGGTAAAGAATCAACCAGAATCAACCTGCATTGCAGGAGACCTGGGTTTGATCCCTGGGCTGGGAAGATCCCCTGCAGAAGGGAAGGGCTACCCACTCCGGTATTCTGCCTGGAGAATCCCATGGACTGTATAGCCCATGCGGTCACAGAGAGTCGGGCACGACTGAGCGACTTTCACTGTCATGGGGGTAAGGATGAGCTTGGTGATGCAAGAAGGTGACACACACCGTCCATCCGTCTCTCTGAGGAGGCAGGGAACCCCGTTCCCAACACCACCCCCGGAGACAGCTGGGCAAGGTATCTGAGACTGACTGGCTGAACACAGGGCTGTAGGTCAGGCAGCTGCCGGCACCCAGGCCCCAGATCAGACCCCCTACACACACAGACACACGCACACAGCACCCCACCTCAGATGCTCTCTGCTGGTTCCGCCACACTCAGGCTCACCCACCTAGAGACGCAACCACTGATGCCCCTTGAGCCCTCCAGGTGAGGGGGCGGCCGTGCACCCACCCCCTGCTCCGTTTCACCTCAAGAGCACAGCTGCAGACGATCGGTTATACAGCCTGTGCCTCGCTGGCGTCGTCCGTCCTCCTGGGAGGCGGGTCTCAAACACCGTGGGTGTGTCCGTGTGTGCACGTGTGTCTGTGTGTTTTTGTCCATGTGTGCATGTGAGTCTGTGTGTGCGTGTCCGTGTGTGCACGGGTGTCTGTGTGTCCACATGTGTCAGTGTATGCACGTGTGTCCGTGTGTGCAAGGGTGTCTGTGTGTCCACATGTGTCAGTGTATGCACGTGTGTCCATGTGTGCACGTGCGACTGCGTGTGCATGTGTTTGTGTGTGTGTCCATGTATGCACGTGTGTCTGTGTGTGTGTCCATGTGTGCACGTGTGTGCACGTGTGTCTGTGTGTGCATGTCCGTGTGTGCACGTGTCTGTGTGTGTCCATGTATGCACGTGTGTCTGTGTGTGCATGTCCGTGTGTGCACGTGTGTCCCAGAGGCACCTCTGGCAGTCTGGAGGAGCCTGTTGGTTTTTAAAACGCCAATGTAGATGGCAATCATAGTTCTCGAAACACTAAGAAAAAGTCTGTGACACGCACAGCGCAGCCTGCTCCCTGCGCCGCGAATAACACGATCGGGCAGCAGGAGGTGATCTGTCACAGCACCAACGGGCCCCGGTGCTGTTCTCAAATACCGGAGAGGAGAGGTTCAGTTCAGCTCAGCCGCTCAGTCGTGTCTGACTCTTCACGACCCCATGAATTGCGGCACACCAGGCCTCCCTGTCCATCACCAACTCCCGGAGTCCACCCAAACCCACGGCCATTGAGTCGGTGATGCCATCCAACCATCTGTCGTCCCCTTCTCCTCCTGCCCACAATACTTCCCAGCATCAGGGTCTTTTCCAATGAATCAGTTCTTCACATCAGGTGGCCAAAGTATTCGAGTTTCAGCTTCCACATCAGTCCTTCCAATGAACAGCCAGGACTGATCTCCTTTAGGATGGACTGGTTGGATCTCCTTGTAGTCCAGGGGACTCTCAAGAATCTTAAGCCTTTGACTGTGTGGATCACAATAAACTGTGAAAAATTCTGAAAGAGATGGGAATACCAGACCACCTGACCTGCCTCTTGAGAAACCTGTATGCAGGTCAGGAAGCAACAGTTAGAACTGGACACGGAACAACAGACTGGTTCCAAATAGGAAAAGGAGTACATCAAGGCTGTATATTGTCACCCTGCTTACTTAACTTGTATGCAGAGTACATCATGAGAAACGCTGGGCTGGAAGAAGCACAAGCTGGAATCAAGATTGCCGGGAGAAATATTAATAACCTCAGATACGCAGATGACACCACCCTTATGGCAGAAAGCGAAGAAGAACTAAAGAGCCTCTTGATGAAAGTGAAAGAGGAGAGTGAAAAAGTTGGCTTAAAGCTCAACATTCAGAAAACTAAGATCATGGCATCTGGTCCCATCACTTCATGGCAACTAGATGGGGAAACAGTGGAAACAGTGTCAGACTTTATTTTTCTGGGCTCCAAAATCACTGCAGATGGTGATTGCAGCCATGAAATTAAAAGACGCTTGCTCCTTGGAAGGAAGGTTATGACCAACCTGGATAGCATACTGAAAAGCAGAGACATTACTTTGCCAACAGAGGTCCGTCTAGTCAAGGCTATGGTTTTTCCAGTGGTCATGTATGGATGTGAGAGTTGGACGGTGAAGAAAGCTGAGCACAGAAGAACTGATGCTTTTGAACTGTGGTGTTGGAGAGCTGAACACAGCTCATGCTACTGAGGTTCCCTGCCTGCGCTGGCACCAAAAGCAAGCGCTCCGTTTCCACTGAAGGTTACTGACAAACAGAGCCTGTCATCCTCGCACGTCTGCGTTCGCAGATGCCCCTGATTGCTGCTCCAGGACCCAGGCCTGCCCACCCAGGTTGGCACCGCCTGCCCGCGGTCTGCGCCTGCGCAGCCGCCCGCAGTGCCCTGCGCCACCGCCAGGTGTCGCCGCGCACCCGTCTTGGCCGAGAGAAGCCCGCGCGAACCCAGACCCCACCTCCAGGCTGGGGTGCCTCCTGCGACTCAACTCCGCACACGCTACGCACCCCAAACTTCCGCTGTGCCCCCAACACCTCGCACCCCCTGCCTTCCTGCTGGTTCCTCCGTCCCTAAAGCCGGCCCTGCTACTCCAGCTGGGCTGTCAAAGCTCACTGGACGCTTCCTCCAGGAAGCCAACACTTCCTCCAGAAAGCCTTCCCTGATGCCGGTGTAACAGCTCCTCTGAGTGTTAACAGCGGCCCCCCACCCCACCCCCCGCGGCTTCCTCATCATTGCAGTGACTGTCCGAACAGTCCAATTCCTACCAAACTGGGAGCTTCTAGGAGCTGGTTAGGGCAATGTGGTGATTTTTTCGCATCCACCCTCCCTCCACACAGCTGCAGTCTCCCCAACCATCAGCACCCCCCACAACTGTGGTGTATTTCTTATAATTGATGAGCCCATTTTGCTGCACTGTTAGTAACTAAAGTCTGCAATTTATACTCTTGGTGGTGCACACCCTGTGGGATTAGAAAAATGTACAACGACATGTGTCCACCGTTGTAATATCATAAAGAGTAGCTTTACTCCCTTAAAAGTCCTCCAGAATGCATCGGTTCACCCCTCCCTCCCTGCTAACTCTCAGCACCTACTCATCTTTTCACTGTCTTCACAGTTTTGCTTTCTCCAGAATGTCACAGGGTGGGAATCACAGTCTGTAGCCTTTTCAGACTGGGTTCTTTCACTGAATCATAAAGCATTGAATTTTCCTCCCTGCCTGTCTTTTCATGACTTGATAGCTCATTTCTTTACAGTGCTGAATAATATCCCATTGTCTGGAGGCACCCCTGTTTATTTATCCATTATTTATTATCCGCATTTATTTATCACCTGCAGAAGGACATCTTGGTTGCTTCGTAGTTTTGAGGAGTATGAATAACGCTGCTATAAATGCTCATCTTTGCATTCTGTGTGCACATAAGTTTTCAGCTCAGCTGGGTAAATACCAAGGATAGTGACAGCTGACTTGTATGCTAAAGAGTATTTTTAATTTTGTAAGAAACTGCCAGGTATCTTGAGGAGTAGCTGTACAATTTTGTGTTCTCAGAAGCAGTGAATGAGCTCACCAGAATGGGGCATCACCCGCCTTCAGGAGCTCAGCCACTCTAACGGCTGTGCGATGATGCCTCCTTAATCTATAATTCCCTGATGACATACAATGCGGGGCATCTCTGCACCCGCTTCCTTGCCACCTGCAGGTCTTCTCTCGCGAAGTGTGTGTTTAAATCTTTCGCCCATTTTTAAGTTAGGTTATTCATTTTCTTACTGTTGATTTCTGAGTTCTCTGTATTTTCACAGAACTGTCTTTTTTTGGTGTATGTCTTTTGCCAGCGTTTTGTCCCTTGTCCCCTCGTTCTCTTGAGCCGTGAGCTTTTGCAGTCAGGCACACCTGGGTCGGAATCTTTGTATGACCTTCGGCCAGTCCCATGCTCTCTCTGAGCCTCAGTCTCCGCTCCTGTGGAATGGGAGCCGCAGCGCTCCCTCACAGGTCACAGGGGGATGGAAAGCAATCTTAGCAACGCAGAGCCCCAAGCACAGAGGCTGAACCCCTGCAGCTCCTCCAGGTAGATGCTGGTGGGGCCCAGGCATGTCAGTTCTCTGGGGGGGGCGCCCTTTGCCCCCAGTTCCACCATTAAAGCACCTGGCGGTCAACAGTGGTGCAATCCATGGCAGGGCAGGGCAGGGCAGCAAATCCATCTGCCAGGAAGATTCCTGTGGGTGGGAATTCCTGGTCCCAGAAACACAGTAGAGGAGCAGACCCCGGGAGGCCTCAGTGTTGGGCCGAGGGACACACTGCTGTTGAAGCGACGGGTGATCACTCTGCTGGGTGCTACCCAGGCTCACGTCCCTCGAGGACCACCCCTCACTCTGCATCCAGGGCCCTTCCCATCTGACCTCCCTGAGACCTCCAGCCTCCACCACCACTACACACTCCCCTCCAGCCACACGGGGCCGTGGTCAGGGTCTCTCGTGTGTCCCCATGAGCCAGCAGGGCCCACCCTGCCACCAGAAACACCGTCCCCCACCCCACCTGCCCCAATCCATCCCGCCCCACAGCTGTGGGCAGAGCTGCCAGGCTGGGCTGCAACCACGAGGGGGCACCATTGCCCAGCTCACGGGCCTGGGATGTCCGGCCTGCTGCAAGGAGCCGCTCCAGCCCGCTGCTTGCAGAGCAGCAGGAGGGGAGAACACTTGCCTCACAAAACCCGGGAAGCGCCAGGGCCCCAGCCCAGGCCCAGCGGACCTTCTGGGCCCAACCTGTACACCTCCCGTGACGGGGCGCTCACCACCTCCAGCCAGGCTGCCACGGCTCTGCTTTGGGCTCTTCTTCAGGAGGCACAAGGTTACATGAAGTTAGATGAGGAGCCATCGCTTCATGGCAAGGAGATGGGGAAACAATGCAAACAGTGACAGACTATTTTCTTGGGCTCCAAAATCACTGCAGATGGTGACTGCAGCCATGCAATTAAAAGACGCTTGCTCCGTGGAAGAAAAGCTATGACCAACCTAGACAGCTTATTAAAAAGCAGAGACATTACTTTGCCAACAAAGGTCCATCTAGTCAAGGATATGGTTTTTCCAGTGGTCATATATGGATGTGAGAACTGGACTATAAAGAAAGCTGAGTGCCAAAGAATTGATGCTTTTGAACTGTGGTGTTGGAGAAGACTCTTGAGAGTCCCTTGGACTGCAAGGAGATTCAACCACTGCATCCTAAAGGAGATCAGTCCTGAGTATTTATTGGAAGGACTGATGTTGAAGCTGAAACTCCAATACTTTGGCCACCTGATGCGAAGAGCTGACTCACTGGAAAAGACCCTGATGCTGGGAAAGATTGAGGGCAGGAGGACAAGGGGATGACAGAAGATGAGATGGCTGGATGGCATCACCAACTCAATGGACATGAGTTTGAGCAAGCTCCGGGAGTTGGCAATGGACAGGGAGGCTTGGCGTGCTGCAGTCCATGGGGTTGCAGAGTCAGACACGACTGAGTGACTGAATTGAATGAGGTCATAAGGGGCAGCCCAATCAATATTTTAAAAGAACAGCTTTACCTTGGGAAATTACAAGGAGGAAGAAGCCTGGGATTTCCAGAAAAACTGAAAACCTACAAGTTTGGTTGAAAACTCTAAACATTTACACGGTGCTGCAAAGCTTTTCTAAAGATGGCGTCAGTCATGCCAAGGAGCATGTGGGCCCTTGGCTCGCTGGGAGGGGCCCAGTGTGGGGGGAGCTAAGCGACTCAGACAAAGCAAGCCTGGGGCACCCACGTGGGGCGCTCAGACACCCTGCCTGCACAGGCCGATGGCCCGGGACATTCAAGGCCGGCGGGGATGGGGGGGGGCTCCCTGCTGGGCGAAGCGCCCTGACACTCCCACATCGAGGCTGGGAGGGGTTATTATGCGCCTGGGACTCCACCGGGAAGGCATGACCAGAAACCGTTCTTAGACACCCCAGCCCCTGCCCTGTGGGTCTCCCTCCTCGGCTGATGGTCGCCCATGTGCTCTTGCTGTAATCTGCTCCATGGATTCTGTCACCACGCATGCGTGCGACCCTCTGCGACCCCACAGACTGCAGCCCGCCAGGCTCCTCTGTCCACGGGATTTCCCAGGCAGGAATACTGGGCTGGGTTGCCCAGGGGATCATCCCGACCCAGGGATCGAACTTACGTCTCTTGTGTCTCCTGCACTGCAGGCAGATGCTTTACCCACTGAGCCATCGGCCACTTCCTTTTGCTGTAACAAAGCTGTAAAAGTAATAGCGCTTCTCTGAGTTCTGTGGGTTATTCTAGCAAATTGTTGAACCAGAAGGAAGCACAGATTGAGCTGGCAGCTGATCTGAAGTGAGTGTGGTCCTTGGACATGGGAGCTGGTGTCTGAGGATGCGATGGCTAATTATGTGCCGACTTGACTGGATATTTGGCTAAACAATTTTTTCCCGAGTGTACATGGCAGGGTGTTTCTGGAAGAAACGAGCATTTGAACAGGAAGGTGCAGGAAAGCCACTTGCCCTCCTCACTGTGGACGGGCTTCGTGCAGTCCGGCGAGGGTCCAAGTAGAACCGCACGGCGGAGGGAGGGAGAGGTCAGCGCTCCCTGCTGGGCTGTCTGAGCTGAGACGCTGACCCTCGGCCCCTTGTGTGCCCGGGCCTCAGGCCTCAGACTCACACCGCACCACCCCACCAGCTTTCCTGGGCCACTAGCGTGCAGCTGGCAGGTCATGGGACTTGCTGGCTTCCGTAACTGTGCGAGCAATTCTTTTATCTATACACACATGTACATATGCGTACTATAGGATCTGCTTCTCTAGCCTACTCTGACCGACACACCAGGGCAAACTGCGCAATGTGCCAAACTTGGATTTGGGACCAGAAGCTTTCCAGTTGAGAGGCAATTACTTGCTGGATACTCTGAGACCACTCTGCTGGCCCCCTGTTGGGTTTTTTACTGACTCACAGGTGGTGGCCAATGGCCTGCCCGTACAGTCAGGCAGAGGGCAATGAACACCTGGTCTACCATGCTGTTCAGGCGCTCAGTCGTGTCTGACTCTTTGTGACCCCTTGGACCGCAGCACGCCAGGCTCCCTGTCCATCACCATCTCTCGGGGTTCACTCAAACTCATGTCCATCGAGTCAGTGATGCCATCCAGCCATCTCATCTTCTGTCATCCCCTCCTCCTGCCCTCAAACTTTCCCAGCATCTGGGTCTTTTCCAGTGAGTCAGTTAGTTCTTCACATCAGGCGGCCAAAGGATTGGAGCTTCAGCTTCAGCATCAGTCCTTCCAATGAACACCCAGGCCTGATTTCCTTTAGGATGGACTGGTTAGATCTCTTTGCAGTCCAAAGGACTCTCAAGAGTCTTCTCCAACACCACAGTTCAAAAGCATCAATTCTTTGGCACTCAGCTTTCTTTATAGTCCAGCTCTCACATCCATACATGACCACTGGAGAAACCACAGCTCTGACCAGACAGACCTCTCTCTGCAAAGTAATGCCATCTACTATAGAATGGCCATATGGGCACCCTACAGAAATCACCATGAGGGCTGGAGATTGTGTGCTCAGTCGCTCAGTCCTGTCTGACTCTTTGCGACCCCCTGGACTGTAGCCCACCAAGCTCCCCTGTCCACGGGATTTTCCAGACTAGAACACTAGAATGAGTTGCCATTTCCTTCTCTAGGGGATCTTCCCGACCCAGACATCAAACCTGTGTCTCCTGCACTAGCAGGCAGGTTCTTTACCACTGGACCTGGGAAGCCCAGTGAGGGGCGCCTTAAACTTGCTGCTGTCCAGTCAGTAAGTCCCCTATGACTCTTGGTGACCCCAGGGACTACAGCACGCCCTGCTTCCCTGTCCTTCACCAGTTCCCAGTTTGCTCAAATTCATGGCCGTTGAGTCAGTTCAGCCCAGTGGTAGACGCAAATGTTCACGATAGTGTGAGAGCCTGGGCACAGGAAACAGGGTGCCAGTTTGGACCACCCAGTCACACTTCTTCAGACCAAGGATCATATGTCACAGCCACAGTGCCCGTGACAGGCAGAGAGACCTCCTCCTTGGATTGCTGCTTAGACAGAGCTAGAGTGGCATCCGAAATGCTGGCTGTCTAACATGGTGTGGGGGAGATAAGGCCGTGAAGTGCCGGCTTTCAAGGTTTCCCGAGTATACGCTCAACGCCAGCGGGACCGAGGCCGGTCCCTGCTAGACAGATTCTTCTGCTTTCCTAGGTGATCTGGAGCGATAGAGGGGGAGGCAGGGAATGCTGTTACAAATACACAATTCTCCCAGGCGAATGAGAACAATTCGCTACACTGTTACCGAAACCTTCTTTCTGTATCTAACACCAGGAACAAGGCTGCAAGAGTGGCCTGATTCCTTAGCAAGAAACTAAGACTTTAAACCCTGGTGTCAGAATTCCTAAGGGCCTGACCAGCTGGGTGATGCTTTCAACCCCTCTGGCAAGGCCAAGGTGGACAGTGAGGCAGCCGTGCCGCCCGCTGGTAGAGGTGACCCCTGGCTCTGTGCCTGCAACCCTACCTGGGGGATGGGGTGACCGGGGAAGGCGCCGGCTGGACGGGCACCACTGCCTCTGATCAGCACCACGGCCAAACGCCATGTCCACTCCAGAGGTGAAGAATCGGGGCACCGATGCAAAGCGAGCCACAGCCAAGGGGAAAGGAAGAACGGTTATATCTCGGGGGCTTGGAGAAACAAACGACGTCATCTCTCAGTGCCATTGCACCAGACGTCTGAAAGCAGGGGCCAAGCTCACGCCTGCCTCTGGAGCCTGACCAGGTGGAATGGAGGCTGGGGACCCGGGCGGACACGTGGTCACATGAGGGATGATGCAGTGGGTGAACCGCTAGGGCAGCCAGGAGCCCAGCCTCGGTCTCATTCTGCAGGCGACTCCCACCCACGCCATGTGGCCACGCAGCCCTGGTACCGCTGGTGAGGCTATAATGCCGACAACGGTCAGATACGCAGGGATGCTGAGCTGCAGCTTCTGAAGGACGGAAGACCCCAATGGAAAATGGCTGGCCCGAGAGAAAGTGGACTTGCCTAATTGTTAGCTTATTTCTCTGCTTGATAGTCCCACACACGTTCATTTCAAGGTGCAAACAGTGGTAGGTTAAGAGGTGAAACAGTTAATGCTACCCACGCATGCGTGTATGCAAAGTCATGCCCGACTGTGCGACCCTGTAAACTACAGCCTGCCAGGCTCCTGTGTCTATGGCATTCTCCAGGCAAAAACATTGGAGTGGGCTGCCATGCCCTCCTCCAGGGGATCTTCCTGAATCAGGGATCAAACCCACATCTCTTACATCTCCTGCACAGGGAGGCAGGTTCTTTACCACCAGCACCACCTGGGAAGTCCCAATGCTATAGATAGATGCCCAGTTCCTGGGTGATGACCAAGGAGACGAGCCAGGTGAGATCCACATTTGGAGGAGAGGGGGATAGAGGGAAGCGGAGCAGGAGGAGAAGGAGAGTCAGACGTGAGCGCGTTCCCACTGCCATCCTTCCAACAACGAGAGGCGAGGGCCGGGCTGGGGACCGCGCACACTCAGGAACATCACCCCACACACTTCACAAAAGGAAGCAGATTTTCTTTTTTCACTTTTTTACTTAAGAACCCTTTGGAACTATTTGAATATATAGATTTGCAATATACATGTGCTACTTTTATAATTAAACAAAAACACAAAAATGATCTTTAAAAAAAAAAAAGTAAAGAGCTAATCACAGTGTAACATGAAACAGAATATCATCGTTGGGGACAGGTCACCCAGTTGAGTCCAAAGATCCAACGTGGTCGCTGTTTCCGGTCTTGGTCACCATGTCCAGCCTCCGATCCTCCGAACCCTTCCACGGGGCACCAGCCAAGGCCTGGACCTGCCCTCAAAGCTCCGTCCGGGGCCCAGGAGAGGCCAGAACGCTAGGAACGACGTCAGCAAAATTAATGCACAGGGTCGGAGGAAAGCGGCCACGGCGCCGGTCCCCCGCGCGGCCCGGGCACCGGACCACGCGGGGACGCGGGCTCCACGCGCTGTCCACGGCGGGCGGCGCCTCACAGGGCAAAGGCAGTGAAGAAGATGTGCATCTTGGCCAGGAAGGTGGTGACGGAGCCCTGCCGCCAGAGCTTCATCTCCACGTCCAGCGCGAAGTCGCGCGGCTCGCGCACGGTGCGCTGCAGGAAGACCACGCCCGTGTAGGCGTTGAGGCGGCGCGTGCCGAAGTAGCCCTCCTCGTTGCCCTTGGTGATGGTCAGCGCGATGGTGTCGCCGGCGAAGGCGGGCACCGGGCTGATGCGGAAGATGTGCGCGGGCACCAGCAGCCCGGTCTGGAAGTTGAGCCGGTAGTGCGTGATGCGCGCGGGCGCGTTCTGGCACTCCAGGAAGTCGTGGCACAGCGCGCGCTCACATTTCCTGCGGGGCGCAAGGCGGGGCGTCAGCGGCGGGGCTGGGGCGGCTCCCGCTCGCCGCTCCCACCCGACGCCCACCCAGCCTCCGCCCGCGGCTCCGCGCTCGGCAGCCCCCGGCCGCCTGAGCAGGGTCCCCTGACCCCCCTCGGGCCCCAGCTTGTCCGTCTGCAGGATGGGTTAATAGCCGCGCGGTGTAACTGGGGTAAAGAGGTGAGTCATAAAACAGGCGGCGCGCGCACAGTGCCCACAGGGTCTGGAAGCAGCCCTCCCTGGCCCCCTGCTCCTCCCTGTCTGCCTTCATTCTTACCTCCCTACCTCTAGTTTTTTCCTTCCTACACTATTTGCATGGATTCCCTGGCTATGGTGTTTCTATTACTCTGATCGCTTTTCAGATTCCCTTTTCTCCCATAATTACCTCTCCTTCTGCGCCCTCTCCTCCACTGACTCGGGATGGCCCACCCTAGTCCCTCTCTGAGTCTCAGAGAGATCTGAGTCACACCTGCTCCAGAGGAAGCGGGGGAACTCGGCCACACTACAGGGTGATGACCTGACCCCCTGGGGCCCACGACTCGATTTCTAAGCTCAGCAATGATCTGGTATCTTCTCAGCGCAATGAGACCCTGTCTCTTCCATCAGTGAACCCCCGTCGTGAAGCTCTGTGCTTCCAACATGGGCACCAGAGCTCTGCAGTCCTAGAGGATGCTCTGAGCAGAGTTCCCGAACGGGGAGGGGACCACAGCAGGCAGGGGCAGGCCGTGTCACGCCCTGCGTGCACCCGTGATGTGTTCTCGCTCATCACGCGCTCTCACCCTCCCCTGGGTTGGTGCTACCATGACCCATGCGGAGCCGCTGAGACCTAGAGAAGGAGGGCCATCGGCCACCCAGACTCACCCACTCATCTCAACACCCCACCACACCTGCACACCGACCCTCCCCGGCACTGGGTATTAGCGAGCACGGCACGGGGTCAGCAGGGCAGCCAGGGAGTAAACCACGGGCGCGTACATGCCAGGAAGGGCTGCCCGACGCAGGTTGTGCACACAGACGCAAAAGAGGCCGGCAAAGCAGAGGAAGCGAGCTCAGAACAACCGCGCAAGTCCACGTGGCAGCACCGCGCAGAGGAGAGACGCTGGACACTCCAGCGCACACTTTATGGAAACGTGTGTTTAGTAAGAAAAGTGAGAGGGAGGGCGCTTAGTCATGTCCAGCTCTTTGTGACCCCATGGATTGTAGCCTATCAGGCTCCTCCGACTATGGGATCCTCCAAGCAAGAATGCTGGAGTGGGCTGCCATTTCCTTCTCCGAGGGATCTTCCCAAACCAGGGATCAAACCCGGGTCTCCTGCATTGCAGGCAGACGCTCTACCATCTAACCTACCACGGAAGGAAGCCCTGTCTTCTTTAGTAAGAAGACAGGAAATACAGCAAAATGCCAAAAAGTGTCACAAGGGAATGTGGTCACCAGCCTGAGAAGACCCCATGTCCGCCTCCCGCAGTCACACCGCGTGGGTCGCCCCCCAGGTGACATCTGGGTGCTGGACTGTGTGGCCAGTGGTGGAGTGATGATACGTCGGTTTTAAGAGTAGGCTGGGTCACAAAGGACCATCACTTGCCTTCTTCCTGGGCTGGGGAGCTCTGGGCCCAAGGAGAGGCCGAGGCGGTGAGGCGCCGGGGCCTCCCGCCCAGAGGCACGAGTGGGCAGCGGAATCCTGAAGCCCTGGCAAGCCTCCCGAGGACGGGGCCCCACAAGGCCCAGAGCAGAACCACCAGCTCGGCCGCTGCCTGGTCACGACCCTCCAAACACCGTGGAGGATGGTAACTACTTGTCAAACTTGTTTATGATGCTACGTGTCGGGAAGAACTCGTTACACAGCAGAAGATGAACGTGTGTGTGTTTGAGAGTGAGCAGGATGGAGGTTCATTTATGTGTGTGTGAGAGTCGTCTTTCTTTCATTCTCTCTGCTCTAAACTTCCCGCAAGGTGCTTTTTTTTTTGCACCATTTGTGGTCAGTCAGACGACACACCAGACAGAGGGGCCCGTGAAGACCAGGTGGTAGTGAAGGCAGGCGCACCACACCTGGCCTCTGCCCCGGGCAGTGCGGGACTGGAGCAGGGTCCCCGGGCCCCAGGCCGGGGCGGGGGCGGGGGGAGGGGGACTCACGTTTCGGAGACTCGGACATAGTTCGGAGGACAGTCGAAGCGCAGGCAGCGGAAGCTGCCCTGGATGTTATGGCAGGTCTCAGCCTCAGAGCAGTTGTGGGTGCCCAGCGCACACTCATCCAGGTCTGTGGGGAGCAGAGGAGGGCGGGGGCGGCTTTACGGGGGCCCCGGTCTGGAGACCCTCGTCCGAGCCCCTCCAGCCCGCCCTGGGGGCCTGGGTCTTGGAGCAGCTGGTCCTGTGGGTGCGCAGCTCACACGCTCCCATCCTGTCCACTCTGGACAGCAGTCAGGGCCCAGGGCCTGTGTGGGGTTGGCACCGGGCAAGAAGGCTCAGGGGGAGACAGTCTGAACGGACACAGGTGTCCAGCCTGAAGAGCCTCAAGAGCCAAAGGCACTGCAGCGTCTGAGCTTAGAGACACCCCTCTGGGTTCTGCCATCAGGGGCGGAAAGACCGCCCCGTTCCTCATCCCAGGCGCGGATCTCAGTGACCGTGGCCACCAGCGGCATCGGCTCTTCCGCGCTCACACACTGTGTGTGGCAGCTCCGGGTGCACGGCAAGCTGTGGGGGGCTTCCTGCACCCGCTCGGGGGCTGCCCGAGGCCCCGCCGGGGCGGACCCAGCACTCACCCTTGCAGGACCTGCCGTTGGCCGTCATGGTGTAGCCGCGCTCCGGGCATGCGCACTGGTAGCTCCCCGGCACGTTGATGCAACGGAAGGTGCAGAGGACGCCAGCGCCCTGAGCGCACTCATCAATGTCTGCCAGAGAGGGAGTCAGCCCTCAGGACCCCGGTCACCCCGTCCCTGCCCCTGCCGGGGAGCTGGGGGCCCTTCTCGCAGAGGAGGACAACGGGGCTGAGAGAGGACAGAGCTGCCCGCGGCCGCACCGGACCCACACGCCGGGGCCTGCCCCCCTGGGGCCACTCCGGGCTTGCTGCGGCTGGCAGAGGGCCCATCCCTACAGACGCAGCCTGGACGAGGCACAGCCGACCCCTGAACGACCCGGGTTTGGACCGCGTGGACCCACTTACACAGGGGCCTTTTTCAATAACTACTGTGCGACCCACCCTCGGGCCAGTCCCCCACATGGCACCGTTGATACAGAGGGTGAGCTGTAAAGTTAGACGTGACTCCAGGGGAGGGGAGGCCCTGGGCTCTGCATGGTTCAGGGTCAACTATGTAACTTAACCCTTCACCCCGCTGAGGTCACGACCATCATGCCTTGCAGGGAAGGCACCTGAAGTCAGACTTGGGAAGCACTCGTCCAGGTGCCAGGAAACCTCAGAGCTGGGATGGGACTGCCGCTTTGACGCCAAGGCCTCTGTGCCCGGTGTGTGCCCCAGACCCCGGCGGGGACTCTCGAGCCTGACACACAGGGGAGGTGCCCCCAGGACGGGTACCTGCACAGGCGTGCCCGTCCTCGGCCAGCTGGTAGCCCTGCCGGCAGTAGCACTGGTAGGAGCCGTAGATGTTGGCACACTCCTGGCTGCAGCGCTGGGCCTCACACTCGTTCACGTCTGCAGACAGACGGGCCGGGGGTCACGAAGGAGCCCGCCCGGACCAGAGACGGGACCGAGGTCTCGCTCACGTGGAGCCTTCTCTGGAGAGACCATCGGTTCCAGCCTCCGCTTGGGGCTGATGGGGAACCGAGGTCCAGAAAAAGGCAAGGGGTTGGCCGGGGACGTGAAGCGAGACAGGGGTGGAAATGGTGGAGTCCTGGCCTGCTGCCTGGAGGAGGCAGGCATGGCACGGCATAGATCCCCTGGCGGGGAACCAGACGCTGCCTTATTGAGGGCCCACGGCAGCTTGGACAGGCGGCTCTGAGAGGTGTCACTGAGGTGGTAACAGGGACCTGCCCTCGACCCCCTTCGTGGGGCTGGGGGAGAGGTGAGAGCCGGTCTGCAGGGGACAGGGAGGGAGTGTGTGAAGGCGGGTGAGGGGAGCACTGGCTGGGCCTCGCGCTCCTCATGGGAGGGGACTTGTCCCTCACTCTCCCAGCAGAGACCACCGAGCTCTGACAAGCGCCGGGTCTGTTCCGAGCTTGGAGACACAGCCCCGAACAAGACGGACAAACGCCTCCACCCCGTGGAGCTGACAAGGTATACAGAGAGCGCAGAGGCCCTGGGCTGGGGGTGGCCCTGTGCACGAGCAGGGGGCACTGGGGTCAGAGCAGGATGAGCCACAGTGGGGGCGGGTGGGGGGGCGACATCGTACACGGCCTTGAGGCCGCCGCCTGACCGTGGTCCTCACGGCCTCTCCAAATACACTGCTTTCACGTGGGATGACGGAAGGCACGAATGAGTGCCTGATCTCCTCTACCAGGCTCTGAGGCCACGCTGGTTCCAGCCCCGGGTCTCTACTGCGCAGCCCCAGCTGCGGCTGGAGAGCAGGGGTTGAGGTAGGGATGGAGGGTGGGTGAAGGCAGAAAGGGCCAGGACGAGGGCTGGCTCGATGGTCTGCCCCCCATAGCTCTCTGCGCCCACCTGGCCAGGCAGAGGGGCTCAAAGGGGACGGGAACCCCAGGGACTGAACGGCAGCCACAGGGTCTGTTTTGGGAGCCCATCTGAGTGCTGTGCGACAGAGCCAGGCCTGGCGACGCTCCGCTGGCCCTGGGCTGGACTTGTCCCAGGGAGGCCGGCTCTTTAGCCAGGCCAGGCAATCAGAAACGGGCCTGGCCTTCCTGAGGATCTCAGCAAACTTGCCTCCCCAGGAGGGAAGGAAGGAGAACACCTCCGGGGGAGGTGCTGGGAGAGACGGCGCCAGCTAAGGGGGGCTGGAGACCCCACAACCCCTTCACCCACTCGACCCTGCCCCCTGCCCTGAGCGGTCTGGGACCTCCGCCTCCCCCACCCCTGTCCCAGCAGACCAGGTCCAACCACACGTGAACACAGGTGGGGACAGCTCCTCACAGGTCCCCTCCGTCAGCCCCGGGGCACCCCATAGCGTGTTCTTTTAAGTTTACACCCCGCAGCAATATGTAAAACCCAGCAGGCTTTCTGGGATCTGGGAAACCATGACCGGTCACCCTGGGCAGCACACTGGGTGGTATCATTTGGGCGCTGTGCGGCCGCAGGCCTGTCTCCTGACTCACTCCCTCGGCTCCCTGCCCAGACCCCAGGGCACTGTGGTGGTGACTGGGACTGGAGCCTACCAAGGGGCAGAGCTGGGCTGCCAGCCCTGTGTGCAGGGACACTCCCACCCCAGGCGTGTGGACAGCACAGCCAGCCAGCCCCCGGCTCCGAGACGGGGTTCCTGCAGGAAGCAGCCGGCAGCTGAGGCCAGGCGTGGAGGGCTGGCGGGGCTGGCGGGCCGCTGTACCTTCGCAGTGCTTGCCGTCGGCCGCCAGCAGGAAGCCGGAGGCGCAGGAGCAGCGGTAGGAGCCCAGCGTGTTCTCGCAGGTGTGCTGGCAGAGACGCGTGGGCGATGTCCAGCACTCGTTCACGTCTGCGGGCGGCAGTGTGGGGGCCTCAGGAGGGCAGAGGGGCCTGGACGCCAGCCCCCACCCCCACCCCGGGCAGAGGAGGGACCCAGGAACCCAAGGGAGCGATGGGGAGGAGGGAACAGAGCAGGAAGGCAGCGGGGGTGCTGGAGGGAGACAGAGGGACACGCGGACAGACACCGCTAAAGGGCAAGAAACGAGGGTGACAGGATCCATGAGGGGAGCCTCAGCTGGGCGCACGCCCAGAGAGGGGTGGGTTGGCGGTCAGAGCAAGGCTGACTGGGGTCTGGGGCAGGCAGGCACCACTTGGGGGGTGTCCCGGCCACCAGCCCCACCTACCGATGCAGGCGCGGCCGAAGGCGTCCCGCTGGAAGCCGGGCCTGCAGTCACAGCGGTAGGAGCCGGGGAGGTTGTGGCACACCTGGCCCTCGCCGCAGCGGTGCACACCCGTCTCACACTCGTTCACGTCTGCGGGGGGCCAGCGGGGCTCACTGAGGCCAGGCTCTCCCCGCCCCGCGCAGGAGCCGCCCCGCCCAGGGCCCCCAAGGGGGTAGAGGCCGGGGGGTCCTCACCCACACACTTGCTCCCGTCCTGGCTGGCGTGGTAGCCGCGCCCACAGATCACCGGGTTCCGCTGGCACGTGTAGGAGCCCACCGTGTTGATGCAGCTGAAGCCGGGCCGACATGGCTCAGAGAGGGACGCGCACTCATTGATGTCTGCGGACGGGGCGCGGGTGGCGGGGAGATGGGGGGAACTGAGGCCACGAGAGAAGCAACTCGGCCGTGGTCAGACAGCTCAGGGTTATAGGAGCTTCCGTTGTGCAAAGGCGTCCGGGGCCCAGGCAGTGACAGTCACTGGGGACATGGAGGCTGGGGGAGGGAAGGGCAGCCACCCAGGCCTCCCCGATCCCTAAAGCTCTCAGAGCCCACCCCCCAAGCACCGCTCCTCAGGACCACCCCCAACCCCCGTCCTGGGCCAGCAGGCAGACACACCAGGCAGGCCCCACTCACCCACGCAGTTGCCCTCAGGGTCCTGCAGAAAGCCCTCCAGGCAGCGCTGCCGCGCCTGGCAGTAAAAGGAGCCCTTGGTGTTGTGGCACACGGCGCCTGCCTGGCAGTTGTGTGTGCCCAGCTCACACTCGTCCACGTCTGCCAGAGAGACCGGGCCGCGGGTCAGGGGCTGGCAAGCACCCACCTGCACATCCCCGCCAGGTCCTTGATGTTACAAAGCTCTCCCGCATCACGGGGGGCTGCCAAGGCCCGCGCAGCAGTGATGTCACCCCTCTCGCTGCCGGGCACTGAGAGACGCACTCGGTGTGCCCAGGAACCCAGGGCGGGGCCAGGACGAGCCCCCTCCCACACAGGGGACACAGGCGCGGGCAGAGTTCGGCGCTGCTCCCGGGCCGCAGGGCTGGAGCTTCCCAGGATAGAGCCGCCAGACCTGCGTGTCTCCACTGTCCCCACCTGCCACGCGGCCCCAGCAGGTCATAGCCCACCCAACTGCCTCGCGGCCCAGCACCCACAGTTCACAGCGGCCTGTGCGTCCCCTGCAGCAGGCACATCCAGCTGTTTCCCTGGATGAGGATGCCGAGGACGGAGCAGAAAGGCGACAGGCAGGGATCGTGGCACGGCTGGGACTCCATCGGCCTCCTGACGGCCCGGCCCAGCTCGTGCGTCTGTCTGTCGTCCATCCATCCACCCCTCCAGTCGCCACAGCAGCCCAGTCTCTAGGGGACCCTGTGCTGGGTTCAAGGACACTCTCCAAGGACCCTCAGAAGCCTGAGGACACAGCCTCTGCCCAGCCACTCTGGTCTAAGGAGGCCCTGGGAGCAGAGGGCCAGGGGTGCCGGGCATCCAGGGAGGCAGGACCGCTCCCCAGGGGTCAGGATTCTCTAAAGGGGGCTCGCGATTGGTCTGCGTGTGCCCTGGGCAGGCGTGGGTCTGGGCTCCTCTCCTCTCAGCTCATTCCACCCCTGCTCTGAGCCCAGCTCAGGGCCTGGCACAGAGTGTGTTCGGCCACTTCCCTGAGCTCACACCTGATCTCAGAGCTGCTTCCCATCGGAATGTTCTGGGCTTGCAGCAGCGCAGCACCGCTCCAGGTGTCACCTCCTGGGTGACAGCCTTCTGGATGTTTTCAGTTAAAAATAAACTGCCACCCATCACGTGTGAAATAGACTCCCAAGTCCTTGCCTACCTGGGCCTGACAAGGCAGCACCCACCCTCCACTGGCAGTGCGGCCTCCTTCCCCAGCCAAGACTTCCCTTCTGCTCCTTGCACCAAGGCCCCCTCCTGCCCTCTCCCCTAAGGGCTGGCCCTGCGTTCCCGGCACCCTTCCGAGGGGCTCTGCAGTCTGCAGGTCCCCGCCTCGACATCACCCCCACCTACAGCAAAGCCCAGCCTTGGCCCTGCCATCCCGTGTGCCTGTGAGCCCCCGCCTCCCCGGTCAGGAGACCAGACACAGAAACGCGCCCCCACAGCACGCCACCACGCAGAACCCTGCCGGCCCGTAAGCGTAAGAGGAGCGGGAGAAAGCAGGTGTTGAAACGGCTCAGCAGAACTCTCTCTCCTGAGATTAGAATCTTCTGGTTAAAAAGGACAGAGATGACCCTCCTGTGGGAATGGGGGCATGGAGGAGGGTAACATGACCCAGACACGCTTACCTCGCCCCTCCCTCCGCCACCAGTTTGGAGGCCACCTCTGCCCCCAAACACCATCATCTGTGGGGTCTCTTAACTGACCAGAAACCCTAGAGCTGCTCTGGGCGGCCAGGGTGAGGGGGCAGAGCAGAGCAGGGCGAGGGGGCGGGGCGGAGCAGGGCGAGGGGCGGGGCGGAGCAGGGCGAAGGGCGGGGCGGAGCACGGGATGAGGCGGGGCGGAGCATGGTAAGGGGGCGGGGCGGGGCGGGGCGGGGCGGGGCGGGGCGGGGCCGGGCCTGCAGCCAGCCCTCCTCACCTGTACACTCGCCGCCCTCCAGCCTGTAGCCCGGCTCGCAGGTCAGGGCCTTGTAGCAGTGGAAGGAGCCCACCGTGTTCACGCAGTGCTCGCGGCGGCTGCACGTGTGCAGGTCTGTTACGCACTCGTTGATGTCTGCGGGGAGGGCCAGGCCGTCAGGGGCTGCGGGCGGTCCTGGGGACAGCACCAGCCAACCCCTCCCGCCTTCAAGGTGCTGGCCTGCCAGAGAGCAGCAGGCTCTGTGCCACCGCCCATTCAACAAAGATTTATGGAGCACGTGTCTGGCGCCAGCAGCACTGTGCTTGGCCCAGGGTACCTGGTGAACAAGACAGACAGGAACCCTGCCATGGGGGACATTCGGGAGGAAGCCCAACAGATAAACTAAGGAAGGGCGGTCCGGAGTCTTATGGAAGAAACAGTGGGGTGGAGGAGACCGGGAGTAGGGGGCACGAAGGGTCATCAGGGCAGAGGGCACTTGAGCAGTCATCTGAGGAGACGCCAGGACGAGCCAAACATCCCAGGCAGAGGAGACAGGTTTGGGGTAGGATCCAGAGGGAGGGGTGCGGTGTGGGGAGAGGCGGTCAGGAGACGTGCGGGGAGGCGGGAGCCATCAAGGGTTCCAGCAGAGGAGGGGAGTGGACTGACTTCTCTGTAACAGGGGCCCCTGGCTGGGTGTGAACACTCCAGGGATGCGGGGCTCGTAGAATAGGAGATGAAGGGGCTGAGAATGCCATCCACGGAGGCGAGGAGACGCAGTCAGGTTCCAAAAACTGTGTGAAGGTCAAATGGACAGATCTATGATGGATGAGATGACGGAGAGAGGGAAAAGAAGCCAAGGGGTCTTGCCAAAGCTTCCTGGCCAAGCAGCTGGGCAGGTGAGGATGGGGACAGTTGAGGGGAGCAGGCTCACAGAGGAAGGTTGGGAGCCCTGGAGGTCACATTGAGTATGAGGGTCAAGGGCCAGCCGGAGTCCTGCCTCAGAGTTGACAGAAGGGGTCTTAGTGAAGCCGGGAACTTGGGAGTGGCGGATACTGAGGTCACCTGGGGGACAGGACAGGCACAGAAGAGGCCGAGGACCAACTCCTGGGATGAGCAGGCGGTGGGGAGATGCCAGTAAAGTAGAGAGAAGTAGCCCTGGGGAGGGCAGAGGGGACCCAGGGCAGTGATCAACGCAGATGTCCCGCAGGCAGGCGTGGAGGAAGCCACAAGCCAACCCCACCCAGCGCGAGGCACAACAGTCGCTGCTGATCCCTTCATTCCCCGGACACCCCTTAAAGAGCACCTATTCTGTGCTAAGCCCAGGTGGTCTGGCCACGTGGGGGCCACAGCTTCGGCCCCCAGGCTGGCAGGGGAGAAGGGACAGGCAGCTGGGAAGGAAGGCTGCCCGGTCTCGGGAGCCCGGGGGCCCACACTTGCAGGTCGCCCCTGGGGACACTGATGTCAGAGCTGACCCTACAAGCATGATGCGGACAAGGTGGAGAGGAGGGGTCCCGGGCTGTGGGGCCAGTGTGTGTCAGTCGCTCAGCCGTGTCTGACTCTGCGGCCCCATGGACTGTAGCCCACCAGGCTCCTCTGTCCATGAGATTGTCCAGGCAAGAACACTGGAGTGGGTAGCCTTTCCCTTCTCCAGGGGATCTTCCTGACTCAGGGATCGAACCCAGGTCTCCCACATTGCAGGTGGATTCTTTATTTTCTGAGCTACCAGGAAAGAAATGCTCCCAAACTCCCAGGTGAGCCAACTGGTGTATAAGCCAAGCCAAGCCTGGCAGGGTGGGGACGAGGGAAAACAAAAAGGGGTTCTGGACCCATAGTTTCCAAGAAAGGCTTGGCTAGGCGAGATAGAAACTTCTGATTTACAGGCTAGACTGACACTTTCTCAGGAGCCTGGGGGGAAGCATGTTGAGATGACAGCAGACATCTCTGACTGCATGGCTCACTGGGGATCCGGTGAGTTAGAGCAGGCATCCCCAACCCTACCAGTCTGCAGGCTGTTAGAAACCGGGCCACACAGCAGATAAGCCGTGGGCAAGCAAGCACCGCTCCACTGCCGTTCCCCATCGCTCGCATTACTGCCTGAGCAGCATCCCCTCCTCCCCGTGGAAAACCCGTCTTCCACAAAACGTGGTGCCAGACCGCTGGCTTAGAGGAAAGCCCTTCCGGGGCCCTGAACACTCCTTCCCAGCGAAGGAACTAGGTCTCACAGAGGGGAGATGACTGGACCAAAGTCCCATGGCCTGCACGTGGCAACAGTAACAACAGAGCCCGGGGTGCCCAGCCCTTTCCTCACCCCTGCAGAGCGGGCCACAGAGCCGGGAGTCCCATCTTCCCAAAGCCCAGTCCACATGGAACACTCTTCCCAGGGCCCATGACAGTCCTCAAAGGACAGGGCACAACAGGCCAACAGAAAAGCACAGGGGGGTCCCCCCACAGAGGTCACCAGCCTGTCCGAAGTGTCCTGTCCCACTTTGGCTTACATACCTCCGGTGATGGGGAGCTCACTACCTGTGCAGGCTTCTCAGTATAACTCATTTGTTGAATCATTATTATGACATCAAGCTCTAGCAAGCTCTTTACACGGACTCATCTAACCAGCACAGTGACCCCTGGAGGTGGATGCTATTTCTCTTCACAGGTGAAGAAACTTGAGTCTCAGAGAGATTTAACGACTGGTCTTGGGTCCTACAAGCAGAAAGTGGCAGAGCCAGGGCTTGAGCCCAGGCGGTCTGGCCGCTGCGGCCACACTCTTCACCTGGGCACCCATCTCTCACTCACCAGCCGAGGTTAACGGAACACGCCTGGAGCTTACAAATGCACCACAGCAGACAGACAAGTGATGCAAAGAATGAGCGTTCAGAGAGATGAACACGCGCGTGGAACAAGGGCGAAGAGGAGACCGGGGCCCGAGCAGGATGACGAGGAGGAGAAGGCTGAGCGAAAGACCATAAACCTTGCTGAATGGAGGCACCTCTGCTCTTTAATCTCAAAACCCATTTTCCAGCCACCCGGCAACCCCTTTGAGGACAAAGTCCTCTCTCCCGGCCGCCAGGAAAACCTGCACACCGCATCCTGGGAGGTGCCGGCGGGCCCCGTGGACCATCCTCCCAGACACACACACAGACACGACCCAGACAGGAGGAGCCGCGACAAGCAGGCTCCACAGGGCTCATGTTGTACCCACGGCCAGGGCCCGGGGGCAAACATGTCTGCAGCGGCCACGCGGCTGCCCAGCGGCGGCGGGTGAGGAAGAGGACATGCCCAGGGTGGGCATGGTCCCCAAGCACAGAGACGACAGGCGGGGATTCTGGGCATGAGCCACTCCCCCCTCCACGTGCTTCCTGCAGCTGCTCTTCCTTCCTGCACGCCCTTCTCCTCTCCCACGTCCCTGCCGTCCCTGGCGACCTGTGCCCACGCCGCCTTCTCCAGGGAGGGTATCCACACGCTGCCGGCTGCAACGGCCTCCCCCTCGGCCTGGGCCCCTGCCACAGCTTTTCCCAGTCTGCCCCATGCCCCGCTGCCCTGGGTCCCTCTCCGGTCAGGTCCAGGATGTTTCCTCTGAGAAAACCTCAGACTCCCCCAGCCATGGGAGACCAGCTGCCCAAACAGGAGGGCTCCACGGCTCAGGGTCACACAGCAAATGAACACCCAGCTCGGGTATACAGACCCGGATCGTCTGGACCCCAGCTCCATCCATTTGCCTCGGGAGGGACTTTGGCCGCATCAGAGTACAATCTTAGCAGCTGAGGTCACGTGCTCACTGTGCCCTGCGTTCTGGCTATGCCACGAACATGTTATGTGATCGCCAAAGAGGGCGCAGTGGTCTGGGCTCCCCCTCCTCACAGATGATGAAACAGAGGCTCGAGAGGAAGCTTGAGACCACAGGGATACCAGGCGGCCCTGCTCGGAATCCCGGCCTCCCTGCCCCCAGACCCCACACCCTGTCCTGCTGCGCACGTGTCTCAATGCCCTCCCTTCAGTGAGCCGCCAGGTCACACCTCGGCTCCAGCTCTGACTCAGGCCCATCCCTGGGGAGAGCGGCTTCCCAGGGGGTCAGTGGAGAAGCAGGACAGGACACCAGGGCACACAGGGCAGGACACGGAGCGTGGGGGCCGGGCTGAGAGCTCACATGCAAAGGTCGGGCCCTTTAGCATGTGGCTGCGGGCGCGGCGTGGAGCAGAGCAGGGGGCCGTGGCGGCGGGCGGGGCTCTGGCTTACCCACGCACTTCCTGTGCGCGTTGAGGATAAAGCCCTCGGCACAGAGCACTGTGTGGTTGACACAGTAGAAGGATCCCAGGGTGTTCACACAGAACTGTCGCCGGCTACAATCGTGAGCGCCCAGCAGACACTCGTCTTGGTCTAGTGATAAGTCGCAGGAGGAGAAACAGAAGGACCATTGAGAGGTGTGGCCGCCGGTGACAGATGGGGAAACTGAGGCCCAGACGGGCAGGGAGCTGCCCGGGGCCTCTCAGCCCATCCATCAGTGGTCCCTCTGGGCTTTGGGCCCGAGTCTGAGTTTGTGTGGTCGAAAGATGAAGCAGCAGGAGCCCTGGTAAGGAGAGGTGGCCAGGTGACGCTCAGAGAGGGTAGACAGCCTGTCTGGGGTCACACAGCGGGCGGGACAAGAGGCTGTCCCCGACCCATGCTCCGGAGACACTCTACCCCCACGGGTGGCCAGGGGAGTCACAGGTCCTGGGCTGCAAACTTGAGTGCCTAGGGGGCCAGGCTGGGGACACCAGCAGGAGCAGGGGCCAAGGGGGCTCCGTGGGCACTGCTGAGCCTGTGCTCTGTCCAAAGGGGAATCGGGGCTGCAGGCTCTGATATGATAAAGACGGATATTATAAGGGTCCGAGAAAAACCTGAAATTTGGACACTTAAAAACAACTCTTGAGCTGTCACTGTTGGTCACTTGGTGGATGATTTTAAACAGGGCAGGCAGGCTGTACCCACGGAACATCCTCTGCACCCCCTGACCTGGACACCACAGCCTTCACTGCTGGGGGCCCTGCAGAGAGAAGCAGCGGCCTGGAGGGGCAGGGACACGGGCCCAGGAGATACAGGCCTCATGTCTTCCAGGTCCCGGGAGACGGGGAGCAGAGCCAGGTTGGCCCCCACCATCTGAGAGAAAGCCTTGCCAGGCACCGCCGTGCTGTGCACCCGGGCAGGTCTCCGCCCTTTCTGGGCACGTGGATGGTTTCCGTCCACACCAGAAGGGTCTCTGGCAAGCGGCCGGAGGCGGGCTGTGACTGCTGACAGGGATGGAGGTCTTTCCCAGACAGACGTAACCCTCCCCGGACCCCCACGAGAGTCATGTCTCCTGAACGGGAACTAAAGAGTCTCCGACACCATCGGCTCGCCCCGCCTCCAGACACGGAGGGGCTCCAGGTGGGGCTCACTGCGGGAACCACGGCTGATGACCCATCTCGCAGAGGGAGGGCCCAGCCCGCAGGGCAGACCCCTTGCCCCGGCGACTAGACCCAGACTGGGCAGCTTCACAGGTGAGAAAGGGACGCGCTTCCAGACCCTTTCCAGCCCCTCTGTGATGGCAGCGTCGCCGACACCCACACCCCTCCATGGTTTCTGAGAGCAGGCCCCCAGCTGGGGCTGCCCTGCCCTGGCCTCGCTCCCCACGGCGGCCAGCGGGAGGCACTGCCCACTGTCCTGGCTTCACCCATGGCTGGAACAGGGGCTGTGAGCAAGAGGAGGTGGGTTAGCCGCTCAGTCGTGTCCAACTCTTTGCGACCCCGTGGATTGCAGCCCGCCAGGCTCCTCTGTCCAGGGGATTCTCCAGGCGCGAGCACTGGAGTAGGCTGCCGTGCCCTTCTCCAGGGGATCTTCCCAACCCGGGAACTGAGCCAGGTCCCTTCCATTGCAGGCAGAGTCTTTACCATCTGAGCCACCACCGGGGCTAACAGAAAGGTCCCACCGAGATACGAACTCAGTTTGCTGGATTCAGAGTCCAGAGTGCTCACCATTACAGGGGCAAGGCAGTCACAAACCAAGACAGGCCACTCACACAGGTGGCTCTCAAGGACAGAGCTGGTTGGAGAGGGCGGCCCAGGGGGCCTCGGGCCCCTCCCCAGACCTCCTGGGTTGGATCTCTGCAGCCAAGTAGCATTCTCAGGGTCGGCATGGTCCCAGGCCCCCAGGGGACCGGCTGCACACCGAAGTTTGAGAAGGCCCGCTCCACAGGGCAGCAGGGCTGTGGGCACCCCGTGTGCCCACCGGGCTCACCTGGCACGTGGCGTGGCAGCAGTCTCAGCCGCTCCCTGTGCCGCTGGCGGTCACGCAGCCACGCCCACTCCCCACTCCCGGCACAGCGAGGCCCAGCCTTGGACCACCGCCCCCCAGCAGGCCCGCTCAGGTGTGCAGGCGCGCGGCAGGGACTCACCTTCACAGGACACGCCGTCCGCCATGATGGCGTAGCCAGGCAAGCAGGAGCACATGGCGGTGCCCCCGATGACCCTGCACACCTGCATGCAGGGCCCGTTGTCTGCCAGGAAAGTGAAAGTGTTAGTCACTCAGGCACGTCCGACTCGTCGCGACCCCGTGGACTGCAGCCCACCAGGCCCCTCCCTATGTCCAGGGGATTCTCCAGGCAAGACTACTGGAGTGGGCTGCCATGCCCTCCTTCAGGGGATCTTCCCGACCCAGGGAGGGATTGAACCCAGGTTTCCTGTCTTCCAGGAAACCACATGGAAGTCAGAAACCACCCGGCTCATCACTCCCGGCTCCAGCCTACATGCAGAAGGGCCGAGAGCCAGGGAACCCCTCTCCTGACCCTTCCCACAAGGTCTCCCCTTCCTGCTCACACCCCGCTGGTGTCTGGGCTCTGCCACCATCGCCCACCCCTCCCTCAAGTACCAGGGATGCCAGGGAGAAGGAGACAGGGAGGGAAGAGGGGAGGGTGTAGCGAACTTCCCTCGCATCGCTGAATGCAGGCTGCACGGTAACTGGGCAAGTCAGGATTCTACGCTCTCGGTTTTATAGAGGGCTCCCCACCTGCCCACGGCTGGGTTTACCTTTGCAGGTGTTGGGCTGCGGCACGGGCAAAGCGATGGTGTTGGGGTCCAGCTGGGAGGACTCGGGCCTCTGAGCAGACTCCTCAGCGGCCTCTGGCTTGGGGGGGCCGCCATCTGTCGGGGCAGAGCAGACAAGTAAGGGAGTCTCGTGTCTGCAGTCAGCCTCAGGCCCTTAGAGGTGTCACTCCAGGCACTCGACCAGGGCTGGGGCCGTTTCACACACCCTCGATCCCAAGACGGAGGAAACTGAGGCTCAGGGAGGAACACATCTCAGGCAAGATCCATCTCACAGCCAATCATAGTCGGGAGCAGGGAGGGGAGAGGGTCTCTAGACTCAGATGGCTCTACCCTGGAAGCTGGCAGGAGAAAGTCCTCCTGGACCAGGTGCTGGGGCCTGACCTCCGTGGGCCCAGGGCTGGGACACAGTTTGGGGATATGGAGGCCTCTTCTGTGGCCCGTGTCCTGGCCCTGAACGTGAATCCCAGGCCGGGTGCTGGGGCTCCCCTGTAGATGGAGCTCCAGGAGGGAGCCGTCTGCCTCGGCTCACGAACCGATCGCTCGGGCCCCCTGGCAACTGTGGGTTCCTACCTGCGCGTGGCGGGAGGGGCAGGACTATGAGCCCCCTCCCAGGAACACCACGCCCTGCTGGCAGGGCCAGCCCCCCTCTCCACCGCCCGGGCCTCACCTGGGCGGCAGGTGCGGCCGTCATCCTGCAGAGAGAAGCCCGGGAAGCAGGCACAGCGGTAGGAGCCCACGGTGTTGATGCACAGGTGCTGGCACAGCTCCCCCGGGAGGAGCAGGCACTCGTCCTGGTCGTCGCCCGGCAGGCTGTTGGGCAGCTCGGTCTCTGTGCCCAGCGACAGGGCCTCCCGGCTAGCCAACTCCGCCTCTGAAACTGGGGCGGGGGTCCATGCTCGTGATGAGAGCCAGGCTGGCCCCAGCGAGTGGATGAGACCACCCCACAGGCCCTCAGGAAATCTGATCCAGTCCTCCCCAGAACCTTCCATGTGCTCAGCTTAGACAGCATGATGTAGGATGGAGGGGTGGGTGGATGGAGGGGTGGGTGGAGGGGTGGGTAGGTGGATGGATGGAGGGGTGGGTGGGTGGATGGAGGGGTGGGTGGGTGAGAGGGTGGGGGAATGAGTGGTAGAGAGACGGACCAGAGGACCGGCGGGGGCTGGAAGAACAGATGGGTGGATGGGGAGGAGGGAGTATGGGCGTGTAGGTGAAAAAGCAAACTGGAGGGTGGGTGGGTGGAGAGCAGAGGGAGACGGGTGGTATGTAGTTGGGCAGAACAAATGGTTAAATAGAAAAGTGACTGAGACCACCATCTTGAAAGTAACAGGAGTCTATCATCGGAAGCCACAGAAGAACTCTGCCCAGAGCAGACCTTGGGAAGGTGACCAAGGTCCCCTCAGAAGGCCAGAGGGCACCAGCCTTGTCTAGAAGCCCCAGCAGCTCCTCTCCCCCTTCACCCATTGGCCCGCATGCCTGGCTTGGGGAGGAGCACCCACCTCTCCGGGGTACAGCCTCAGGCTCTGGAGGCCGGCGGACCTCGGGCACAATGAGGGGGTCTTCACCCTCACAGCAGGAGAGCATGACGTGGTTGCAGGGGTAGCCGAGGTTGGGGTTGGACTCACACGACTGGCCCTCGGCCCGTACGCGGAGCCCCAGGCCACAGCAGTCACAGCATTGCTGGAGAGAAACGGATGGTCACTGCCCAGCCTACAGGGCTTCCCCACCTGCCTTCCCCGTGGCCTGAGGGCCCGCGAGACTCACTCCGGGCCCCCAGACTCAGATAAGGGGCTGATAAACGAGAGCGAATTCACCCTTGTCTTGTTTCTTCTGCCAGGACGTGTTCTGCAGGGACAGAAATGTTGCCTGTCCCCTTGTCCTGTGTCTGGCTCAGCTAGTGCGAGCGTTTTTTAATAATTCATAAATGACTTCTTATGAAAAGAACTACAAGTTAACCCTGGCCACACCCATTAACTGCTCCCACGTTTATCAGCAGACTCCAATTCTATTCAGGCTACCTAAAAGACAGCACTTCCCATGGTCCCTTGAAGTTAGAGACAGGACTCGCTGGGTGAAGTTTTCAGAAGCGCTCTTAACTGGGGTTAACTCAACTTGAAAATACATCTGTTTGCATTCCTACTTCCTCCTTTCTGGGACAGATGTGATGGCTGGAGCTCTAGCAGCTATCTTGTGTCATGAGGTGACCTTAAAGATGGAAACAACAAGCTAAAAAGGATCAAGCAGAAATAAAGAAGCTTGGGTGCTCAAAGATATTCACTGTGCCAGAATGCCTGCCTCCAAAATCAGAGCCTTTAATTTGTCTGAACTACTGCGGCAGACTGATCGCAGTAACAGTCACAGCTGTCCCCTCGTCACCGTGCCCTCCATCTTTGCAGGGTGGTAGTGCAGATTCTCCTATGTGCCTCATGACTTGCTTCAGCCAACAGGAGGAGACAGAGGGGGCAGGGTGCCCTTCCGAGCCCTGGCCACAAAAGGCCTTGCACACCTCTACTCCCTGTGTTGGAGAGCTGCCCAGCCACTACCTGAACAAGCCCAAGCTAGCCTGCTGGAGACCGGGACCACACGGAGCAGAGAAGTGCTGTCTGAGGTGATGGCCATCCTAGATGTAGCCAGCAGAGCCACTGGCTGACAGCAGCCACAAACGGACCAAAAAAGAAAAAGAAAGCCCTGTGAGGGCAGGGGATTTTGTGTCGTCCATTTCTGTGTTGTTAATGTGTGACACAGCCCAACACACACTGGTGTTCCATCGGTAGTTCCCGAATGACTTGGTCCATCAGGAACTGGCGACGTTTCCTTTGTAGGTGCAGGGCCACCCCAGGAGTGGGCCTGCCCACCCCTACTGCCCTCAGGGACCTGGGGGCGCAGGCTGCGAGCCCTGGGGCAGCTTGCCTTGTACAGGGAGACCCCGCAGGCCTCGCTGTCCTCGTCCCCGCAGGCCTCGCCCTCCTTGGCGCCCAACACGCCGGCCATGCAGCTCTTCTCCTTCAAGTAGGACACGCAGCAGTGCTTCTGGGCCGTCCTGCAACAGAGCCGTGCCTCAGCCCCACCGAGCACCCCATCTTCCAGGGACCCTGCTTCCCACCGGAAGATGCTTGGCTTAAGGAAGGGAAGCCCCGCAGGGGGCGGGGTCCCTGCTGGCGCCAGGGGAATAGCCAGATGGCACATCCCCACCAAGTGACACGAGCTCTGTTCTCAGCTTAATCAGGATGACTCAGGCCTGGGCCCCACGGGGCTCCGGGCTTGGTGTCCTTGACCAGTGTTGGGGGTCAGGGTCCTTGGTCCTGCCTCCAGTAACTGTAGGGCTGAGACAGCCGATGGACCAGCACCCAAGACAGGGCGGATGAAAAAGTAGGCTTCAGCCTCACTTGAGGAAGGCCATGTCCCAGCAAGGGCCATCCAGTGATAGAAATGGCTGCCTATGAAGTAGTGAGCTCCCCATCACAGGAGGAATACAAGCAAGCACCAGACCACTAGGTTCAAGACTTGTGAATACTGCACACGCTAACTCCTAGGCAGCCCAGGAGGAAAGGGATGAGGCTAGAATCCAAATATTTCTAACAGAGGGCTTTCCAGGTGGCTCAGTGGTAAAGAATCTGCCTGCCAATGCAAGAGAAGTAAGAGACTCGGGTTCGATCCCTGGGTTGGGGAGATCCCCTGGAAGAGAGCATGGCAACCCACTCCAGTATTCTTGCCTGGAGAATCCCAAGGACAGACGAGCCTGGTGGGCTACTACAGTCCATGAGGTCTCACGCAGTCAGGCACGACTGAGTGACTTAGCACCCAGCAGAGGCACGGTGGGTGGACAGCAGGAAAGTGTGTGTGTTAGTCAGACGAGTAGGCCGATTCTTTACCATCTGAGCCACCAGGAGTAGGAAACACGGGGTCTAATCCTGGCCAGTCTCCAGTGAGCTGCGTGGCTTGGGGTGGATCATATGCCGTCTCTGAACCTTATGTAGAAAGAGGAGCAGGCTGGACGAGATGGCGCGTCCCAGCAATAAAGAGGGGGTGAATGTCTGAGAGGACGTCCCCTGGGCCTGGCACAGGGAGGGCGTGGGTAAAAAGGCTTCCTTTGCTGAGAACAAGCATCAGAAGAAGCGATCAAGGCTCAAGGCTGAGCAGGGCCCAGGAGCAGCATCTGGTGAGAGAAGCAGCCAGCTGTTCCCAGCGACAGCGGGCCCCTGGCACCTGCTCCCAGCTGCCCACTTCTGACCGCTCAGCTGCTAGTCTGCATGGTGGGCTGGTGCTCAGGGCCAGTCTGGAGCTCCCCACACCTGGAAAGAGCCTGGCCGGCCACTCCAGGCACCCGTGGGCACCTGACGTGGTGTGGCGGGCCCCCGGGCAGTGCGGGGTCCGAGGCTGAGGACGGGGACGCGGAGCCGGCCCCCCTACCTGCACACGTCGCCCTCGGCGCCGCTCTCGGGGGTGTCCAGGCACTCGTCGTTGTCGATGGCCCACTGCTGCCCGGCCGCACAGCATGTCTCCATCAGGTCCTTCGTGGACACTGTGGACGGCAACGCAGGCAGAGTCAGCACCTGGCAGGGGCCCACGGTGCCTGGGCATGCAGGCCCGGCGGGGACAGGGGGCTGCCAGTGCCCGGCCAGATCCCAGTCCATCGCTGGGCAGGCGTCTCGCCCACTTGCTGCCACCCACCGCCAGCCCACAGCTCGCAAGCATGACTGTCTCTGCAGAGATGCCTGGGCGGGTAAATCCACCCGGGAAGATGGGGCTGGGAGGGCGGCTGACCACCAGCCAGTCGGGGTTCACGGACCCACTCCGTCTCCAAGGGGACAGCCCAGTGGAACCAGGGGTATCATCAGCTCCTTTCCTGGTCCCCACCCTGGGCAGTTTCACCGAAAGAACCACAATGGGCCCCAAAACCTCCAACCCAGACTCTGCCTCTGAGGGACCAGATAAGACATCAGCATATGAGAAAGGAGCAGCAGCAGCATCTAGGAAAGTTCTTGTGTGACTGGGGAGGGCGGGAGCCGCTGGGGCTTGGGAGAAGGTCTTAAAGGCACAGACCACAGGATGCAACATGGATGCCTTCTCCTACCTCAGAATTAACATTCCCTGAATAACCGTGGACAGACTGCTGACAGGTTAGGAGGTGTTTTTGGAGCGTCTACAGTGACAAAGAGTTGCTACTGAGAAATGCAGTAACCTCCTGGAAATAAACACGAAAAAAACCAGCCCCCAAAGTCGAAGATCTGTGAAACCAGGAAAATGCGAAAGAGTGATGAACGGTAGGCACGGGTGGGAGTCCTGGTGCCCTGGGGGCGGGAGAGGCGACCACCACAGCCAGCCCGGGTGGAGGCCTGGCCCTCGGACACGGTCAGACACATCCGCGTCCCGGGCCCAGCAGCCCTGCGCCCGGCATCCACGGCAGGACAGTCCTCGTCGCCCGGACCCGCATCCCACCAGCTCGAGGACGCTCACTTCAGTGAGGCTTATGGAAGCGGTGAGGAGGCAGTCCTCCACGGAGGACCCCACGCTGTCAGAAACAGCAGGCAAGATGCTTCCTCGACAACATGAACCTGGACACACACAGACACGGCAACAAGCAGCAGCCTGGAACAGAGCACGGAGAGGGAGCAGGAACAGAAAAGACTGCGTGCAAATTACAAGTGTACACTGGGCGTGAACGCACGAAAGCAAAAAAACAAAGAATAAAACCCAGACAGACTGAACAGAACTGTTGCCTTGGGTGAGACGGAGGGAGAGAGGGCCACAGGGAAAGTGGATCCATTCAGTTCAGGCGCTCAGTCGTGTCCGACTCTTTGCGACCCCGTGGACTGCAGCACGCCAGGCCTCTCTGTCCATCACCAACTCCCAGAGCTTGCTCAAACTCATCTTCATCGAGGTGGTGATAAACAGGAATAAATAAATTAAAAAAAACAAGAGAGAGTCTTACTAAGATAAGGAACCAGGAAGGTCATTAATGCAACCATCTGCCTCTTAGGTCTATAGGACATTCAAAGATAAAGCCCAACTTGGGACACCCGGGGACACGCTGAGGCGCAGGATGCTTCACAGAAGAACTTTGTACCTGGGTCCAGGACTCGGGGCTACCGCGTACAGGCATCTCTCTGCCCTGAAGACTCAGTGCCCTGCTCTGTTATGCAGACTCACAGCTGCACAGCTGCCAAAGCCCTACGGGGACCTCTAAATGTCCTTGAGCAGCTCACAGAGCCCAGCAGGGCTGAGGAGGAAAGGCACCCAAGACACATCAGCAGCCTGCAACGTTCTGGGAACAGAGAGCTCACTAAGAACCACTGCATAGTTAGCTTAGCATGTATTTCAAGTCACTGAGCTTTCCTGAGTTCCAATTTCCCTTCAATAAGCTTTGACATCAACCTGAAGGCTGTTCTGAGGCACCAGGAGGAATGCAAAACATTCTTGAAAATCAGTGTCTACCAAAACAAGTAGCAAACATCACACCCAGGAGTGAAACCGTAGACATGGGCCCCACTGCAGTCAGAAATACGACAGAAGCGTCTACTCACCCTCCTGTTGAACACTGTCTGAGAGATGCTCACAGACACAATACAGCAAGAAAAATGAAAACAGAGGCAGCAGAAATATTAGAAACGAAGACATGACTGTCATTCTTTGCAGATGTTATGGTTTCACTTCTCTAGAAAATCCAAAGGAATCAGTGTTTACACAGTACTCAAATGAATACCAATTATTATTATCATTTGGTAGAAAGAAATCAACACATACAAATTAGCAGCTTTACCACACACCAGTAACAAGTGAAAAGGTAAAAGAAAAAAAGTCCCACACTAAAAAGAAACATGGAAATAAATCTATAGTAAACACACCAAATCCATGTGAAGAAAAAAAACTGCCTAATAGGTAAGCGCCAACTCATTGGTAAAGATCTTGACTGAAGGCCAAAAGAGAAGGGGGGCAGCAGAGGATGAGACAGCTAGATAGCATCACCAAGTCAATGGGCATGAACTTGAGCAAATTCCAGGAGACAGTAGAGGACAGAGGAGCCCGGCGTGGGGCAGTCCAGGGCGTCACAGAGTCGGACACGACTGAGCGACTGAATAACAACCATTAGATACAACCATATACTTTGCTAGAAACACACCCTATGTATTTAGATTAGCAGACCAAATACCTTAAAGGTGTCCACTTTCCTTTACTTAATCTACAACTTCAGTGGAATCCCAGAGTTCCAAAATAGTTTGTCATGAAATTTACCAAGTTGATTCTAAAATTCATCCCAAAGAGGCTATGTCTTAAGAATACCCAAGAAAATTTATGAAAAGAAATAAAGAGGAGCATATCTTAAAGCTTTAATAATCAAAAAGACAATGAGCTGAATGCAACAAGATGAAGTTCAGAAGCAGAACTATGTGTATGTGGGAATTTAGTATACGATGAAGGTGGCATCCACACTCAGTGGGGAAAGGCTGAATATCTGGCGTTGGTATCTACCCCACATCACACACAAAGATAAATTACACATCTATAAGGGCAGTATTAGAAGAAAACGGGAGGGAATAACTTTAGGATAAAGAGAGGCTTCTTCAGAAATAAAATCCACCAAATTAAATTGGCCTCATACCTCACACCATATATCAAAATCAACTCAAAATGATTTACTCAAATCATACAACTCCTGGAAGAAACCATAGAGGAAAAAGATGCTTAACACTGGTCTTTGTGACAAATTTTTGGTAATGACACCAGAAAGCAAGCAACAGCAGCAAAAATCAACAGACGAGACAACGTCAAACTAAAAAGACTCTTTACAGCAAGAGCAGCAATCAATAAAATGAAAAGACAATCTATGAAGTGGGAGAAAATTTTTGAAAACCAGGTATGTGGTAAGTGGATTAACAACAAATATACAAGAAACTCGTACAAGTCAACAGCAAACCGGAAATTATGTTAATAGTAGGCAAAGGACCAAAAGGGACATTTTTCTTAAGACGTGTAAGTGGCCAAGAGGTATGTGACAAGGGGCTATCATCACCGTCAGCGGAGAAGTGGAAATCAAAATCACGAGCTATCACCTCACACCTGCCGGGACGGCCGTTATATTATCAAAGCGACAAGAGACGGTAGGTGTTGGTGAAGGTGGGAAGAAAAGGAAAACCCTCCGCACTGTTGGTGGGAAGGCAAGCTGCTGCGGCCACTGTGGACACAGCGTGGAGGCTCCGCAAACATTAAGAACACAACTCTCACCTACCCCACTTCTGGGTATTTATCCGAAGGAAACAGAAGCACGAACTCAAAAAGATGCATGCACCCCTGTGTTCACAGCAGCACTATTTACAAAAGCCGAGACGCAGAAGCAACCTGAGTGTCCATCAACAGGTGAATAAAGAAAACATGATACGCACACCCACACACACACACACACACACACACACACAGAGGAATATGACTCAGTCATAAACAAGAAGGAACTCCTACCATTTGCAACAACAGGCGTGGACCTTGAGAGCATTATACTAAGTGAAATCAGTCCGATGAAGAAAGGTAAATACCGTGATATCACTTATACTTGGAATCTAAAAAAGCCAAGCTCCCGGAAACGGCAGAATGGTTGCCAAGAACTGGGGTGGGAGGTGAGGTGGGCAGTGAGAGGGACAGGCAGATGTTGGTCAACGGACACAAGCTCCCAGGCGCCAGGCGAATGAGCTGCAGGATCTAGCGCGCAGCACGCGCCTGCAGTTAACTGCGCCGTGTTACAAGCTTGAAAGGTTCTGAGGGCAGTCCTTAATGTCCTCAGCACGAACAAGGACAAAAATGATAGCTACACGAGCCGACGGACGTGTTAACTGACCTTACTGTGATAACCACTTCACTACGTATGTGTGTATCGAAGCGTCATAGTGTACACCTTAAATCTACGCAGTATTATACAGCAATTATATCTCAATAATCCAACCAGTCCATCCTAAAGGAAATCAGTCCTGAATGTTCATTGGAAGGACAGATGCTGAAACTGAAGCTCTAATACTTTGGCCACCTGATGCGAAGCGCCGGCTCATTAGCAAAGACTCTGATGCTGGGAAAGATTGAGGGCGGGAGGAGAGGGGGACGACAGAGGATGAGATGGTTGGGTGGCATCACTGACTCAATGGACATGAGTCTGAACAAGCTCCAGAAGATAGTGAAGGACAGAGAAGCCTGGCGTGCTGCAGTCCACGGGGTCGCAAAGAGTTGGACAGGACTCACAGACTGAACAACAGTAAAACATCTTAATAAAGCTAGGGAAAGAAAAATACAATCCACAAGGAAAAAGGAAAATCTTAATCCAAGCAACTGGATCAAAGCTGAAAACACTTGACAGTAAAACACAGCCCCAAGCTTATCACATCACATCCCTCACTTTCCAATCTCCTCACAGCGCTTACCACTATGTGAAACCCTCATGTTATTCATGAGCTTCCTTTTTCACCTGTCGCGTCCCCTCAGAGTAGGAACCCGAGTCTCTGTGGCCTCTGAGAGTGACGCCACCATCACACTCCAGGCACAAGGGAGCCTCGCCTTCCTTGAACACCTCCGGTGGTGGGGAGCTCACTCCACCCAGGCAGCGCCTTGCTTGAACACCCCGGTGGTGGGGGGCTCACTCCACCCGGGCAGTGCCTTGCTTGAACACCTCCGGTGGTGGGGGGCTCACTCCACCCGGGCAGCGCCTTGCTTGAACGCCTATGGTGGTGGGGGTCTCACTCCACCCGGGCAGCGCCTTGCTTGAATGCCTATGGTGGTGGGGGGCTCACTCCACCCGGGCAGTGCCTTGCTTGAATGCCTATGGTGGTGGGGGCTCACTCCACCCGGGCAGCGCCTTGCTTGAATGCCTATGGTGGTGGGGGGCTCACTCCACCCGGGCAGTGCCTTGCTTGAACGCCTATGGTGGTGGGGGGCTCACTCCAGCCAGGCAGCTTGTCCCTTCCGCCCAGCTCAGCACACAACGTCCTTTCTTTCACTGGACTGAATTCTTTCTTCCTAAGCCTTCTCCAAGACGGCCTTAGAGATTAGCAGACTGCAACAGACCCCTGGGGCTCAGCCAGACGGCAGGAGATGGGTGCCAGACCAGGGTAACACTAACGGCTGGAATACCGTTGAGTGCTGGCCACGAGCCAGGCAGGAGTCGGGCACTTTGATCTCCACAGGCATTTATCACAGGTGGGAACTGCTGTCAGGCCCACTCTAGATCAGGCGGAGAGCCAGACGTCCCACGCCTCAATTTCCCCTCTCCAGCTTCAGCTTCTCCACTTGGGCGCCTGGGCGGCTTGATGCAGCCGATCCTGGAGGCCCTGTCTAGGAATCTCAGCGCCAGCCGGGGAGGAGGCTCTCTGCCCAGTGGACCGAGTGGGCTCCCTCCCTGCTCCCGTCACCCCGAGCAGACGCCAGGTCTCAGCTCGCACTTGGCAGCCTTCCCAGCATCCTCTCCTAGCGTTCCCCCCTCTTTCTCAAACAAAGGAACTCAGGGGCGTGACCCCTGAGGCCAGGAGGGCCACCCACTTGGAGCGGGTGGGGGATCAGCTCGGGGGCCAAGCCTGGCGCTGCCTGGTACCACCCGTGGCGCAGGAGCGGGAGGCAGGACCAGCAAAGCCCACCTCCTCATCCAGAGCCTAGCACCCCCAGGCCCCCCCGCCCCACCCATCACCCGCTCTGAGGTGGCAGGCTTCATCTCTCTTGGGGTCTTTTTAAGCCCACAGAGCTCCGGCCGCGGGACTCCTGTCCGTCCACACCCTGGTCGGCTGAGCTCATCCGGGCTCACTTCTGCACACGGGGCTGAGCGACCATCCCGGGGCATCCCCTGGCACTCCCACGGCCAGGATCCGTCCGATAACTGACTTTCCCCAGACCACCTCTCCCTGGGTCGTCCCCGTGCCAACCTCAGGACCCTCCTGGACTCCCCAGCCTCTGCCCCCTGCCCTCAGTGACCTCTGTTCTGCTTCCTGTCTCTGAATTTGTGGCCAAGAGAAGGTGGACACACGGGCAGGCCTATACGATGCAAAGGGATGCAAGGCACCCACACGCAAAAACACGGCGCATCACAGAGACACGGCCTTGAGGGAGCAGCCTCCACGGCCAGACACTGAGCTTCCCCTCGTGGGAAGCTCAAAGCCTCAGAAGAGCGAAGCGCCTGCTGAGGCGGCGATGCTGTCATGAACACGAGGAACCCGTGCCCACAGAAGCCAGGATGGTGGTGACCGGGCAGGCGGGCAGGCGGCCGCAGCCTCTGTCCCCACGGCTGGCGCTTTGGTGGGTGGTGCCCACCTTGAGCCCTCCCTTCACTGTCCAGCAAGTGCCCTATGCTCCTCTCCTCATAGACACCCCGTAACAAAAGCATTACTGGAGATCATCTGGCTAGAAAATGCGCAGACTGAAGATGCAAAGGGTCTTGAAAAACTCGGTCCCCAAAAGTGCCACAAGAGAGACACAAAAGGCCAAGTGTGATAGGATTCTACTCACCCAGAGGCCCTAGAATACAGACAGAGACGGGAAGCAGAGGAGAGGTCACTGAGGGCAGGCGGCGGGGAAGGGGGGTTAGTGTTTCATGGGGACAGAGCTTCCGTTTGGGAAGAAGAAAAAGCACTCTGGAGGGGACAGTGGGGAGGGCGGCAATGGGTACACGACGGGTGGACATGCCCAGCGCCGCTGACGTGTACACCCCCCAATGCCACACCACGGGCAGTTCACCACAAGAGGAAGAACGAACGCACGGCAGCGTGAAGACATAGGGGTGACGCAGCGCCTCCCCTCTGAGGAATCCAGCAGCTGACAGTCCACAGCGGGCACTCACAGGCCAGTCCCCGGCTCCAGCCACCCCGGAGTGCGTGACACCAAAGATGCAGACCCGGCCAACCCGCCCCCCGACATCACACACGAGCGTCAAAAAGGACACGGCTGGTGTTAGATCTTCATGCGACTCCGTGGAACAATTTCCCGATAGACTCCGAAGAGCAAAGAAGCCAGGCTTCACGCTGAACAGTGTCCAGTAAGCCATTGCCCACCTCTTCAAACCTGGAGGAGGAAACAACACCCCACTCCAACATTCCTGCCTGTAAACATCGCAGGGACAGAGGAGCCTGGTGGGCTGCAGTCCATGGGGCCACAGAGAGTCGGGCACGACTTCGCACGGCCTTTTCAAAGGGACACGGACACACACACATGGGGGTTTCAGAGGGCAACAGTGCGTGCCCCAGCGAGGGGCCTGGCCCTGGCGGGGAGGCGGCACCCTGTCACCCACTGTTTGCCTCTTTTGTGCTTTTTATTTGTTTGCCTTATCACAGGCAGGCATTGCCTATTGAAGAAAAGTGCAGTTATAAAAAAGACCCTGAGCCTCTGGGGGCTCTCCCCTCCTTTGATCACAGGAAACGGGGGCCCAGAACAATCCAGCCCAGAGGTCGTGACCCCTCCAGAGGGTTCCCTCTCCCAGACATCAGAGCCCTAGAGAATGGCGGCTTTGGAAGGACTGCAGAAAACTGTCCACCTGCAGGGTGATGGGCGGCCACCTCCACCAGCGCCCTGTTTGGACAGGACGTTTGTGGGGCTTGAGCAAACAGCCCGGGGATGCTGCGGCTCCGATGCGCCGACTTCTTGGGGGAGGGGTCACCTGCAGGCGCTGGCTGTGCCTGGAGGCCTTCCACAACAACTGGAAGAGGGACAGACCAGCAAGACCCAGCGCGGTCTTCCCGCCCCAGGATCCCGGACCCGATGGCTGAGCCCAGCTGCCAGACCCAGGCCATCCAGCGCCTCAGAGACGCCGTCATCCCTCACCCAGGGCAGGACGGCCCCCAGCACCGCTGACCCCCACAGCACCTCTCACCGCCTAGCTTCCCGGTGGGGGTGCCCACTCACTCCCTCCTCCGCCCTGAGTCAGCACCCCGCCCCACTGCTGACTACCCCAGCCTGACCTGGGAGGTGCCCAGCCACCCTGGCTGACCGGCTACATCTCTGCCCTGGTGGGTGCCAGCCTGCTGCTATGGCACCCTGCCTCCGGCTCTAGGAAGAGGGTCCTCTCCCCAGCCCCGTTTTAGAGGTGAGCAGACAGCAGTCCGACCACACGCCCAGCCAGGGGCAACCAGGCGGCCAGACAGCAAAAGTTCCCAAGGGACTCCAGTAACTCAGGGCAGTATGCAAAGACAGCTTGGCCACGGAACAGAAAAGAGATCAGAAAAAGCCTACTCACACATGCCTTATCCCGACTAAGGAAACAGTGCAGTGGGGGGAGACGCGCTTCCCAGCACCCAGATGGGGGCAACTGAATATCCGTTTGAATCACGACAGTATGGTACTGGCACAAAAAACAGAAATATACATGAGGCAGAACGCCCAGAGAGAAGCCCACGCACCTATGGGCACCTCACCTTTGACAAAGGAGGCGAGAACAGACAACGGAGCAAAGAGTCTCCGCAGTAAGTTGGTGCTGGGAAAACAGGACAGTTACGTGAGAGAACGAGATGGGAACACTCCCTGACAGCACTCACAGAGGTGAGCTCAAAATGGGTTAAGGACCTAACGGCAAGACCAGAAACTACGAAACTAAATCTTAGAGGAAAGCACAGGCAGAACACCCCCCCCCAGCAAATCACAGCGCGCTCCTCCATGACCCACCTCCTAGAGTAATGGAAATAAAAACAAAAGTGAACAAGCGGGACCGACTTAAACTGAAAAGCTTTTGTACAGAAAAAGGAAGGAATTTTGACTCCTCCTCACGCCACCCAGAGAAACAAACGAGAGCTAATGCGGAAGGTGAAATAAGTTAAGAGATCCAGAATGTAACAACGGAAAACATTTTCATGACCCCAAGGTAGACAGAGATTTCTTGAAAAGGGCAAAAAATACATTACCATAAAAGTAAAGATCAATAAAGTGTATTTCACTAAACTGAGAAGGCTTCGTTCCTCAGAAGACAGTGTCTGCAATGTGCCCATCAGAAAATGTCAGGACAGTGGGAAGAAAAGCCAGAGAATGAGATGAGGCATTTGTGGCCCAGCTGAAGACGTTTCCTCGGAATAGCTCAAAAACTCCTAGACACTGGCAAGACAAAGACAATTTAGAAACGGGCAAAGAACAACCAACTGTTGAACAGGAACATGAAAATGCGCTCAGCGTCATCAGATGCGAGGGAATGCAAATTAAAACCACCGTGAGATCCCGCTACCAGGCCACCAGGTTGGCGAAGATGAAACACAGACCACATCCAGTGTCGGCACAGACTGGGGACAGCTGGAGTCCCGCTCGTGGCTGGTGGGGACAGAAACCAGTGACACTCTGGAAAACTGGCAGGGCCGGCCACAGCTCCGATGCAGCGATTCCTCTGCTGGGTGAATACCTTCGGAAACCCACACAGATTGTCCACAGCCACGGTACTCGCCACAGTTGCTCACCAGAACCTCCGTCCACACTGGGACAGGTCAATAAACGGGGACTCATCCCTACGATGGAGTAACTCGGAGCAGCAGCAGTTTGGAGGACTCTCGAGCACACTGTCCTGAGCTCAAGAAGCTAAACGCAAGCGAGATCGTACCATATGGTCCCCATTACACACAATAAATTCAATAGGCAGGAGTCACTGACGGTGATAAGTCAGCCTTGCGGTTTCCGTGGTGGGGGTAGGGTGGGGGGAGGGAGAGCAGAATTGGCAGAGAAGGGGCACCAGGAAGATTCTGGAGCACTCGAGATGGTTTGTGTCTTGATCTGGGTGGAGCTGCCTGGACCCCATGGAGCTGCTTTGTGAAGATCTGTGTGCTTTATGGACATAATGCTTTATGAAACTACATAGTAAGACACAAAAAAGTTGTAAGGGAGTACTATTAAATTAATCTAGATGAAAAGATGCTCCAGAGCGTCTAGGGTATTCTTTAATAAAAGCTTTCAGAACGAAGGAAATTCAAGAAATAAAACAGCATGAACTGGAAAAGATCTCATCGCCCCTGATGAGATGCTACTTTACAAAACAGGCTGGAAGCGACCCTCTGGGGACTCCTGGAGCAGGAGTACAGCAGGAGGGCGCTGGTAACTGTGTTAGCTGGGGGACCACAGCATGCAGCAAAGTATCGAGAGATGTCTTTATTTCTCAGTTGCAACATCCTGTCAGGCTGAACTGGGTCCATCACACACCACGGGCACATTGTAACTGAAACCAGGGAGAAAGAACAAGCCCTGGACAACTGCGGGACTGAGATTTCCTCCCCGAGCCCAAGCCGCCTAGAGGGTCTGTCCCAGCTGCGCGGGGGGGGGGGGGCTGGGGTCGCAGGTGGTACTTGAGACGCTGGCTGCTGGGGCTGGCAGAGCCGCAGCTACTTGCAGGCTTACACTGTGGGCTCTGTCGATGTGGACGGGCTGTGTCTGGCTTCCAGCCAGTCCTGGGACGCTCTGGAAGGTGGTGGGGGGTGGTCGGGTGGCCAGCCCAAGTCCTGCCCTCCCAGCCTCCCAGGGAGTGGGGGCGTGGGTCTGTCGTGGGCATTTTAAAGGGCTAGGGCTGTTGGTACCCTCTCTATCAACGAGAAGCCAACGCCACGGGAAGAGACAAAAGACGCCTGTACAAAGGCAGGCTGCCCCGATCGGGGGCCGGGCAGAGACTCCCGACAAGCTCTGCTCTGTTCAAGAGCGGACTGGGGCCCCAGCGCCACGGTTAGCGGATGCCACCCCAGAGAGGGTCACCGGGCACATGGAGCCTGCAGCCAAATGCTGACAGACTGAACGGGGCCAGCCTCGTTTTCTGAGAAGATAACTTTCCCAGAAACAAAGACGGAACAAAGAGACCCAAGAACTTGGATGTGGGAGTGGACAGCTCACACCCTAAGAACGAACGCGTCACCGGGAGGTGTGTCTAGGGGCAGACCACGGCAAGCATCTTCCAGGCGCAGGCCAAGTGACCGAGGCTGGGTGCCCACGAGGGTGGCCTTCGTCTGGAAGGAGCCTGTGCCTCCCTCCACCCAGGCTCACCTCGGCCACCAGCCAGCCCACCCCCGGCCGGGGCTCCTGGTGGCCCCAGATGTGGGGGTACCCACTTGCTGTGTTCCCAGAGGCTTCTGCAGACCCCCGAACCCCAGCAGAGGCTTGCAGTGTAACTCACACTGCAGAAAAACCAAGACATCTGACAGGGATTCTGTTCCTCCTTGAAACAACGGTAAACTCACTCTTGTGAACTCATAACGAGTGTAAGCTTCAGAAACGGCCGCTATCCCAGACGATTCTTGGGCTCAAACTAGAGTCTGATGGCATTCCGCTTCTTGGGATAGCTCCTCGTTTTATAGGCGAATCTTGTAAACGACATCATTCTACTTTCCTGTTCTTTCCAGATAGTTTAATCACCAGTCCATCGTACATGCACACAGTTTAATAAGAGAAGATGTTTATCTATAAGGCAATTTGAGTTTTCCCGAGCCAGTATTTACTCTAATAGAAATGTAAACATAACTTCAATTCCCATCTTAATAAAACTGACTTGTCAAAAACATTAAAGAAAATAATCACATAAAAAACTGGACCAGTCCTTTTTCTTCTGAGATGAGATGGAAACAGGAAGCAGGGTATCGGTAGAGGAGACATGAAAAATCCTGCCTGGGGAAGGGGCAGCAGGCACCCTGGGGTCGGTCATCAGATGAGGCAGTGGGGCGGGCAGGGGGGCGGGGCAGACTGGGCAAGGGTCTGGGGACGCAAGGTTTCCAGTGTTCCCAAGTGGGATGCCACTGGGCCAGGCTGGGGTCCTTGGGGAACCAAATTCCCAGCAACCCTCCCCAGCGACTTTCCATTTCCATAGCCCGCACACGCAGCCTACCCAACCGGGATCTTGTCCAGATCTCTGCCCCACCCCACCCGTAAATACCGCCATCGTTTGTCCCCATAGCCTGCAGTCTGCAGTGACTGGGGAACAGTCAGAGGGAAGGGGCCCGGGGGAGATGGGTAACACCCCCTCCCCCACTGAGGACCCTAAACTGGATGTCACTGGGAACAGAGCTGGGAAGTTGGAACCCTGCTCTGCCTCCCAGGGGCTGAGCCACCGCAGACAACACCCTCAGCCTCTCTGTTCCGGGATCCAGGCTTCGGGGGCCAGGCATCACGAGACCTTCCCTGAGCGACCACCCACCACCCCCAAGGCCTCCTGCATTACCAGGTGGGGCCAACTTGGTGGGAAGGAAACAGAAACCCAGCCGCTCCCCTCTCTGAGCAGATCTCCATCTCTGGCCCAGACCTCCACTCCGACTCAAACAGCTCCTCCACCTGGGAGTCTGCGTCTGCCCCCCAGATGGGCCCAACAGCCGCCCTGGCCCACCGAGCTGGGGGCGCCGGGGGGGGGGGAGGTGGCATCCAGCTGACCCCAATGCCACCAAGCCTGCCACCTGGCACCACCCGTCCCAGACACCCCCACCCGGCCTGCTCACTGAGGATGGAGCCGGGTCCCCACTCGGGCACGGCCACCTCCACCTAAGGTCACAGCCCCCCTCCAGGCCGGGGGTGACCGCTCCCACTGCAGCGTCCTCTCTCTGCAGTCCCCTCGGTCACCCTCTCCAGGAGCCTAGAGTCTGTTTTCTGGACTTTGATTTCGCTGGGCCAGGAGTCGGAGCTTTGGGGACCCCACCCTCTGAGCTTGCTGTGAAGTCTGCCAGCCCCCTGCCCGCCTGTGTGTCCCAGACGTATAATTAGGGGCAGCTGGCGCTCTGTGAGTCTAAACCACGGCAGCAAGCTGGTACCCAGTGCACGCTTCCTGGGGCCTTGATATACATTTACAAATCTGCAGACTTTATTCAAAATTCCAGATTTGAGGCATCTTTTGAAAAGTCTAAAGTGACAGGTTATGCCACCTTGTACCCCCTCATTCTGCAGCAATGCTGGAGCTGGGGACCTGGAGCCTCGATATTCTGACCACAGGGAGAACCATCCACCCTGGGCCAGGCAGCTGGATGAACCCCAGGAGGCGCCATCAGGGGTCGATCGGCAAACATCCGCTTCTCCGCCCTCAGTGACCCTGGACGCGGACTCCACCTCCCTGTGCTTCTGGCGCCTCGGCTGTGAGATGGGGATGATTGCTCCCCATGCCACGTGTGTCCGGGGCAGCAACACCCCGACTGATTCATGTCCGGGGAGGACCACGGCACCTGCTGCGGGAGGCGGGCATGCAGCCGACTGAGGCTGAAGGAGGAGACGCACCCCGTTTCTGGGATGTCAGCCCCACGGCCAGGCTGTGCTGCTGAAGGCGGGACACCCTCCAGGACGGGGCAGGCACCGGAACAAGGGGCAGTGCAGGGGCCAGCCCCCCTGGGGGTGGGCACCTCTACACATTGGAGGGTCTGGAGGGACAGGTGGGGGTGGGAGCAGGCAGCAGGCTACTGAATGCCCCCAGCCAACCCTACGAGGCCCGGCCCCTTTGCCTCTTCACATCTGTTCACTTAAGCAGAAACAAACCCGCAGCCCAGCGGGCAGAGTGCCGGGCCCTGGAGCAGGGCAAGAACAGGGCTTGGGCCACGGCAGATGTTCTAAGCAGGCGGTCATCCCCTCTCCCCTCCGGTCAGTAATCCTTGGTGGGGAGAGATTACCCTGCCGTCTTACCAATGCCGACACTGAGGCTCAGAGAGCGTGCATCCGTCGCCTGAGGTCACACAGCCAGGGCCTCAGAGGCGGGGCTCTCACCAGGGACTCGCCCTCGGACGACCAAGCTGGCTCCTGGCCAGCACAACTCGGCCCCACGCCTGACTTCTCTGCGTGGAGACCCTGGAGCAGGCAGGGAGGGCCCGGTAGACCCCCGGTCCACGCAGAGCTGGCCTCGGCCGGATGGAAGCTCCTCCTCGAGGTCCCAGATGCTGGAGGACCTGGGGCCCGAGGCTGCACAACCCCAGCCCTGCCTGGAGGAGGCGCTGGAGGACCACGGGGCTGACACCCTCCTGGGGAAGCCCACCGCCCCCACCTCTGAGCTGCAGGTCATGGGGGTACCAGGGCTCTGGAAGGCTCAGGGCGCAGGAGGCCCAGGGGGCTTAGCTCGGCCTCAGGAGAGCCACTCGGTGGGTGAACGGGAAGGAGCCTGGAGCTCAGAGGGGCCGCCCTCCAGTGGAGTACCCAGGACACTGGCGTGAGTGCAGCCCTGCGACGCGGCAGACCCCAGCACGCGTTACGAGCTTCCTCCTGGTTGAGAACACTCTAGCAGGGAGGCCTCAGGAAGCCCACTGTACAGGTGCAAAAACCGAGGCCCGGGGCAGTGAAGCGATTTATCTGAAGTCACACAGCCAGTGAGGGGCCAGGCAGCTTCAGCTTTGGGGAGCAGGCCAGGGACGCCCGAGGGTCAGAAGGACCTGGATTCGGAGCTGGCCCACCACCTACTCACTGCTGGGCCGCGGGCTGTGTCTCCTGGTGGGAAGGGACTCACTGGAAGGCTGTTTGGGGACTGAGATGAGGCTCCCAGAGCAGGGCCTGGGGTGGATTCGCTGCAGTGACCACCCAATGTGCCTCCTTTCCTTCCCACACCCCCTGGAGCGTCCATCAAGAGGGCCCCTCGACCCCAGGCCGGCGTCCTGTCCGGCGGGCAGCAGACGTGGAGAAAGCAGGGGCTGAGCCAGCCCCAAGCCCAGTCCTGGAGTCCCCATCGCATCTCGTCTTTCCCCGGGAGCCCTGTTTCCACGATGTGAGGCAGAGGCAGCTGCCCTGGTGGGGGCCGTCCTGAAACAACCACTCCCGAAGCACCCACTCCCAGCGGCCACTCCCAGCCTGGGGCAGCGAGCCTGGCCAACCCGCGGTCTTGGGATTGGCAAGAAATGCCTATGGTGCACCCCAGAGGTTCCGCCGTCACCCGCCGCTCACACCAGTGCGGCAACAGACCACGCACTCATTCATTCCGTGACTGAGCCGTGTACCCCGCAGGAGGGACCGTCACTGGTTTGGTGAGATGGCAGGGAGATCACCCCGCACCCCGGGCGGGGCTGGCAGGGGGTGTGGGTAGACTTGCCGGGGGGGCCCTCGGCCAAAGCAGGGAAGAGAGGAGCTCACGCACACACCAACGGTCCTGGGGAACATGTCCCTCCGGCCGAGGCGCGAGCATCTCGCAGCCCTACTCAGCGTTTTCCATGGCGCTCTTCAGCATCTGACATAGATCTGACGTGTTCTCACGGCTGGCTGTGGGCACCTCCTCCCACAGGGTAGAAGGCTCGTGAGGGGTGCCAACTTCATTCCCTTTTGATCTCAGCTGTCTCCCTGGCACTTAGAACTGTGCAGGAGGCACTCAATAAATATTTGCTGACTCAGTAACCCAGGGAGACAGGCCTTCTCGTACATGGCACGCATGAGTACCACCTGGTACCATTGGTGGAGGGGAGCTGGCAGGGACTGATTAGAAGTACACACCCCAGGTCTGTCCAGGAGAGCCGATGGCAGCTGGCCGGCACCTCCCTGGAGAAAACTGTGCAGGCGATCAGGTGTGGCATGAGCACCCTCCTCCTAAGGGTCCAGACTGGAAACAAGCCCACAGCCCTTGGCAGGAGAAGGAACCACCACACTGGGGTCTGTCCTCACCATGGAGTGGCTCTCAACCACGAAAAGGTCCAACCGCGGTGCCCACACATGTGGACCTTAAAGTGCTGTGCTGAGCACAAGACGCCACCCCCGAGAACGGACCACACGGCCCCATTTACGGAACTCCCAGAGCTGTTTGTGGTCAGGGCAGCGGTTCTGGGGACGGGCACAGACGAAGGGACCCTGCTCATCTCGGGATGATGCTTCACGATCCAGGTGCTGGGCACGTGGGCGTTCATCTCTGAGACGCATCCCTGCGCTGCAAGCTTCTGAGGCTTCCAGGGGGCGTGGTGGGAAGAACCTGCCTGCCAAGGCAGGGGACACAGGGACCCAAGGGCCACGGGTTCAATCCCGGGGTCAGGAAGATGTAGCAAATGGCAGAATTGGACACGACTGAGTGACAGGGAGCACGCACGCGTGCACGCTTCTGAGAGGGCCTCCTGATTATATCAGATAAATGGCTCACTGAGAGAAAAGAGAGAAACCCACGTGGACACAGACCCGGCAACTTCCCACCAGGACAGGAAGACATTCACTGCGGCGACGGGGACAACTGAGCATCCGCCAGCAGGGACAGTGAGTAACTGCGGGGACATGCAGAGCAGAGCTCCTCCTCACGTGCCGACAGGGGGAGCCCCAAGGTGGGCTGTCCACGGAGGAGGGCAGAGGACAGAAAGGCGCACACACAACGCGGTATCTGGGAAAACTAGTGCACACCCTGACACACGTGGCAGTGTAGACCTGGGTTCCCAGGCGTGCTCCTAAGCCCTGGGGTCCCTGAGCCTGAGCCAGGGGCCCACGGGGTCAAGGCTACTCTCAGAACAACACTGGTGGCCTCCTTTGTGCCCCTTCTCCTAGGAGCAGGTGGTGGAATCTTCCAGAAACCACGAGACACAGTGACGATGGCACGCCTTGATGGCTAACGGAATGCGGACTTGGGTATTCAGGGCTGTCTGAACTCGAGAAAAGGTACTCAACATCACTAGCCTTCAGGGAAATGCCAGTGAAACCTCCAGTGAGATACCACCTAACACTTCAACACATCACATTCAAATAGACGGACATGGACTATCTGCCCGGTGGTCCAGTGGTTAAGACTCTGAGCTCCCAGTGCAGGGGGCCGGGGTTCAATTCCCGGTTGGGGAACCAGGTCCCATATGCTACAACTAAGACCCAGCACAGCCAAAAGAAAAACCTAAACAATTAAAAAAAAAAAAATACAAAAAGCGACAAGGGCTGGAGAAGCCAGTGGGGCAGCCGCTGTGGGTTAGCAGTTGGGTGTTTCATCTGACAGTTACACAGAGTTACCAGGTGACTCATCAATACTACATTCCTGGGTAAGTTCCCCCAAGATATGAAACATACGTCCACTCAAAGATACGAATGAATACCAAGAGCGGTAGTAGGCACAGTAGCTAAAAGGCGCCAACGGCGTTGGTCACCTGGCGAGTGAATGAACAAAGCTGTGGTCCGTCCCCACACTGCAGTGTCCGCCGTGAGAAGCAGCGCAGCCCTGACTTGTGCTGCACGCAGAGGACACGCCAAAGCGTCACGCTGAGTAACTCACCGGGGGCAGTCCCCAAAGACCACGTGCTCTAGGGTTCCACGTCCAGGAGTGTCCAGCACACGCGATCCACAGAGACGGGGACTAGATCGGAGCCTGCGGGGGGCTGGGAAGAGGAAGGCGGAGGTGGCTGCTGCGGGTGTGGGGTTTCCCTCTGGGGTGATGGGAATGTTCTTCAATTCGATTCTGATGATGTTTTCACGACCCTGACAAAACCTACCGAGTCGTATGCTTTAAATGATAGGACTTACTGGTGCACGAACAATGTCTCATAAAGCTGTCTAGGAAGGAAGGGAGGGAGGGAGGGAGGCAGGAAGGAAGGAAACCGTTTTTCTAAAGCCAAGAACCTCCCCCCCGGACCAGGCCAGACCCTCACTATGGGGAGCGGCTATGAAATGCACCCTTTTCCTCCAAGTGCCATAGGCTCTCAGGCAGCCAAAGCCGGGGACCATCTCCTGTCCCTGGTGCCCTGTGGGAGCTGTGAGCCTACCCCTCGCCTGGGAGACTAGGGTCCTCTGCTCAGCTCTACTACGACCTCTAGAAAAGCACCTCCCATGCCCTCCACTCTCAGGATCCCAGTTCCTCTTCCATGGGACAGAAGGACCACACAGACCCTCCCAAAGTCACCACCCAGTACACCTCAGAGCCCTGACAGGCACGCCCTGCAGAGGACCCACCCACCCGCCAGCTGCCAACCGGGGCCGGGCCAGTGACAAAACCGAAGAGGACGGGCCCAGGACAGTCCAGCTCTCCCCGTGCACCCGGATGGGCAGGCAGACCCCCCAGCGGCTGCTGCGGGACACAGGGGCCTGGTGGGCCCACAGCTGCCAATTTCCAACCAACGCCAGGAAGCTTGAGTTCATGTGACGCCTTCTCCGTGTGTGCAAGAAGATCCGAGGGCTTACGAAGACGCTTTGCAGAAAGAAGCGACACTGGCGTGCACCATCAGCGCAACAGCAGACAGAGGAGAGGCGGCGACCGAGGATGAGACGGCCGCTGGCAGCATCGACTCAACAGACAGGAGTTTGAGCAAACTCCGGGAGACGGTGAAGGACAGGGAAGCCTGCTGTGCTGCGGTCCATGGGCTCACAAAGGGTCGGACACGACTGAGCGACTGAACAACAACGAGACCAGCTGCCCGGGGTCAGTGAGGACCCTGGGGCTCCTGGACATCCCAGGCCTCAGGGCACACAAGGAGCGAGGGGGAGCTTCACTCAGGGACTCACCGAGGATGAGCAGGGGCGGGGGGTCCCGGGTCCCTGGTCTGCCCCTCGTGTGGTGCTCAGCGGCCGTGGGCTGAGGAAGGGCAGGGCCACCTGGCCTGTCTGTTAGCTCGGCTTGGGGGGCGGGGAGGATGCCCCCCTGGCCACGCTGCTCCAGGAACCAGGCGCTCTTGCATAAGATGTGGGCTCAGGAGTCCAGGTTTCCAGCCTGGCTCCCTCCAGTCCCCCGGCCGTGCTCAGGGTCCTCTCAGACCTGGCGCGAGTTTAAATCTCCCACACGCCCAGACTGAGGACAGCGGAGGGGACGGTCTGCGGTGATGGTCCAGGGAACAGGGAGAGGTTGGGCGGGTCTCTCTGCTGCCTGGGGCCACACCCGGGTGACTTTGGGGGACCCTGGAAAACCCCAGACGCTGATGGCCCCCCGTTCTGCCCCCTGCACCCGGAGGAAGCGTTCCATGACCCAAGTAAGATGCACCAGCTCCTGCCTCACACCAGCAGGGGTGCCCCCTGCCCCTGGGGAAAGGCCCCAGTCTTCGTGCTGAGGTAACACTGCCGTCCTGGGCCCAGTCCCGGCCCCTCCCGGGCCTCTTCTGACCCAGCCTCCCCTCCACCTGCAGGGCTTCTGCACCTGGTGTGGCCTCTGCCGGATGCACTCTCTGCTCCCCACCTGCCAGCCAGTCAACAGCTCCTCCTGCTCAAACAGCCCTTCCTCCAGGAAGCCCTCCCTGGTCTCCGGGGACATCAGATCCCCTGGACAGGCTCACAGAGCACATTCACTCCACTCCCATGACGCCTGGGTTTTCTCCTCTGCTAAACTGTACAGTCCCGGGGTCAGGGCCGCGCTGGGTTTTGCTGAATACTGTTCATCTGGCGTGCATCACAGCCCTCGGGCAGGCCGGGAACCAGAAGTGACTGTCGGGGTGAAGACGTGGAGAAATGGGGGTGGGGCGGGCCCGCCACGTCCTGCACGTGTGTCGGTGGGCAAGCGGCCCGATACCTCCATCGCGCGCCGAGGGGGCAGCTGGGACGACTGAGGGGGCCTCTGATCTCAGAGGGCTCAGGACGGTGCAGGCAGAGCCCTCGAGCATGACACAGGGTCTGCAGCTGGCATACAGCTCTCAACGCCAAAGCTTCCCTACTACCCGGACGTCGAGCCGCTCAAACACCCCTGCCCAGCAGAATCTGGGGGCGTGAAGCCCCAACAGGGGGCTCCTTTCCTCCCACAGGGTCCCGGGGCCCACAGGTTTTACTGGGGTCCTTTTCCGGGGGGTGCGCTGCCTCTAGCTGGGCCACCCTGACCCCAGATTCCTTCCCTGGGCCACCCTGACCCCAGATTGCCTCCCCTGTGCTCAGGGGGGCGGGATGGGGTGGTGCCCGGGTCCCTCCATCCTGCCAGCCCAGCGGTAGAAGCCCCCGAGTAACAGGAGACATCAGAGCCCCTCTCCCTGCCAGGGAGTCAGGCGTGTGGCTTCCATCAGGTTCCATCTGGACGTGCCAAGAGGCGGCCGGGAACCCTGGCCAGGCTCGGGCTCCAAGACAGGATCCCCTGCCCGAGCTGGGCCTCGGGCGATGGCTGGCAACCACCTTCTCCAGGCCTGAGCTGCCACAGAAACATGGCCAAGGGGCATTTCCACCCCGTGATCCACCTCTCAGCAGGTCCCACGGGCAAGCAGGACTAAGCTACCAACTCCCCAGTGTCACCCAAGGGCCCCTCCTTCCCTCGGGATCCCCCAGCCACCCCTACAACAGCACCCAGAAGGCGCCGAGGCCCTGGCTGCCCCAGAGATGCGCCATACAGCTCTCTCAATGTCAAAGCTCCCTCATTAACCAGACGTCGAGCTGCTCAAACACGGATCCCCGACCCCCACCCACCAGGCCTCCGCCACCCCGCTCCCCACGCCGTGTGCATGGTGGTGACCATGAACAAATCCGCGTGCCCGTCCACACGCGCCCTCTGCTGCCACCAGACCACAAAGGGCAGAGGCTGTGCCAGTCCAGTTTCACCAGCACGACCCCTGGTGCAGAGAGGCTGTTCCGTACTTGTCTGCTATAGAAACTGAGTGGGTGGATTGAGGAACAGATGGTGAATAATCACAGGGAGCGTTTTTAATTGCTCAGCAGCACTGAGCCCCTCGCGGAGCTTGAGTGAGCTAGTTGATGCAACCCTCGGAACCCTCCCCCGCCCCCAACAAAGGGCCTTCCCTGAGCTTACAGATGGAGAAAGCGAGGCGCAAAGTGGTGCCCGCTGGAGTTACAGGGCAGGAGAACTGGCAGGGGTCAGGGACACACCGGGGGAGGGGGAGGAGGAGGCGGTGGCGAGATGGGTGGGGTGATGGGCGGCGGTCAGTCCTTGTTCACGTGGCCAGGGACAAACTCCTGGGGCCCACTGAAGCTCACCCCGCCTGCCCTCAACGGGCCATACCTCCCTCCCCGGAGGACCACCGAGAAACCCTGCCTGTCCCCCGTCCGTGTCCTCCGCCAGGGCCCTGCCAGGACAACCCTCGGGTGGGCCAAGCAGCACAGAGTCAGGGGTCCCCACCCACCCCCAGCCGACTGCAGCAGCAGCCACACCCCAAAGCCCAGCTGAGAAAGCCCTGGCAGAGGAGAAAACCTGGGGCTCTGGAGAACAGAGCAAGCCTCCAGGACTCCAAGGCCCACAGCCACAGAGAGGCCTCTGGCAGCAAGCAGAGGGGGCGGGGGCCGGGCCTATTTTGGAAACCCCGGAGCCTGCAGGCACGGACTCGGGAGCCAGGCCTGCGAGCCCGCCCGCTCGGGCACACGTGGACTTCATCACGCTTCCCGCCTCCTGCAGGCCGGGGGCCTGGGTGAGGAGGAGCCCCTGGAAGCCCGCTGCCCTGCTGGTACCCCGCCACCTCCCGCCATGCGACCCGCTTCCACGAACCACACCTCTCCACCCTCGACCCAGTCAGCTGAAAATCAGAAGGAGCCCAGTGCCCAGCTTGTGGGGGGATCAAGCCACAGGCGGGGGCCTGGCAGCTAGTGGGAACTCTGTGAGGGTAAGTTCTGTGCTTACCCCCTGGGAGCAGGACGGAGGAAGGAGCAGTCAGGCCGGGGGGCCTGCAGTCTCGGCCTCAGCACACCGTGGACACCCGGGAGGGGCCACAGCTCTGGACTGATGGGCACCCCCCCCCCCGTCTCCATGAAACCCTCCTGGACACCGCCCAGGGGTGGCCCACTCACAGCCCGTGGACCAGGGCCATCTGGGCCCAACCCTGTCTCCCCAGCGTCCCACAGAGCCTGTCCACGGCTGATGCCCAGTGAAGGTCTTCAGAGAGAATGCCCCAGGATGGGACAGGACGTGGACTCCTTGCCGTGGAGAGAGATCTCCAAACAACAGGTCCCCAGGGCTCCCTCAGCAGAGAGGGCCTCGGTCACAGACCCCCCACCCCCCTCTCCAGCTGAGCACAGACCTGGGCAGGCACCAGGCCCCCAAGAACGCCCTCCACTGGCCAAGCATCCCTGGAAGAGTCTTACCTTCCAAGCCGCCTCTCTGGACAGAATGCACGGAGTTGGGATCCAAGTCCTCCTCCAGCTGAGACCGGGGCCCGGCCGGCTGCTTAGGCACTTCCTGGGTGGGTGGGACACGGGCTGTCTCCTGGTGAGCTGTGGTCAGAGCGGCATGGGCGATGGGCTCGGTGGGGCCCTCGGGGGGGCCCTGCGTGGTCTGGGTCAGGAGGATGCTGGGTATGCTTAACGTGGGAGGGGGCCCGGCGGCCCCCTGCCCGGTGCTGCGGTGTGTGGCCTGCACATCGGGGATGAGGTTCTCTTCCACCCCGGCCCTGGCCTCAGCCCCCTCCTCCCGGACAGGGTGACCCGGGATCGGGCCTGCTGTGGGCTGTCCATCCAGCTCCCGGGGGCCGCCTGCGGCCAGCTGCTCCTTGACAGTCAGAGCCTCCCTGTCCTCCTGACTGTCCTCTGTCACTCTCCTGGCTTTGGCCTGAACGGGGGCCGGGGGACCCAGGGCGGCAGCTGCCGTGGGCCTGGGGAGGGCAGCCGGCCAGGGGGTGGCCTGGAGGGCTGAAGGCGGCTGACCCCCGCCCCCCAGAGCGGCCGGGCCCCCAGCGCCCGCCTGGAGCTCGCCCGCCAGGGCCTCCGCCTCGGCCACCTCCTGGTCGTAGCTGTAGGGGTCCTCATAGTGCCGCTCAGCGTCCCCCTCCTCGGCGCCCGAGGAGTTTCCGGGGGCGGCGTCTCCGTGGCAGTCAGGCAGCGGGTAGCAGATGAGCTCGCCGCCCGCGTCGGGGCAGTGGCAGGCCCGGCAGGGCGCCAGGCGGACGGTGTGGCCAGCGGCGTACTTGCGGCCCTCGTGGACGCAGCCCACCCGGCCGCACTGCGGGCAGCTGTCGGCCGCCACCACGGCCTCGATGCAGTTTGGCGGCAGCTCCGGGCAGGGCATGAACTGGCAGCTGATCTTGCCGCCACCCGGGGGGCAGGAGCACTCGGTGCTGCCGAAGTCCACGAAGTAGGAGCGGCCAGCGGGCACGCGGCCGCGCACAAAGCCGCCCTGCAGGCAGTCGTAATACTGGTAGCCTTCGCAGGCACAGCCGCGCTGCACGCACGTGGCGCAGCAGGCCCCCGGCTCCAGCGTGTCCTCGATGCAGTTCTCCAGCGGGGGGCACTCGACGCCCGTGCAGTCCTGACCCGGGGCCGCCGCACTGATGGGACTCAGGGCCAGGGCCAGGGCCAGAGTCAGCCAGGCTCCCGCGGGCTCCCGAAGCCGTGCCATGCCCCGCAGCCGGCCACGAGCAGCCTCCAGACGGACCGTCCTCTCCCGCGAGGCCCTGGGGGAATCGGAAAGGATGGGGTCAGCACCGCGCGGGGGTGAGGGGACTCGCGTGCACACACGCCAGCAGGGGGGCACAGCTGGGCAGCCTCACCACCTCCGTTCACTCGTGGAACTCGCTCCACACCCCCGCACACACACTCCCGCCTGCTCCAACGCCGCACAGACAGGTCGCCGTGGTTCTCACGCAGTGACGGACGGGGTCGCCAGCACTCAGCTCAGGGCCGCGGCCTCCGCCCTCAACCCACTCCTGACACGTGCCCGAGTGGGACCCTCTGCCCCCAGTCCCGCATGCCCACGCGCACACACACACATCACACGTGTTCACGGGGAGCACAGCCACAGGCACGTGGGAGACGGGCAGGCAGCGGCCCCACCACAGTCCTCCAGGCGGTTACGTGCATCGTCCCACCAAGCCTGCCCCATGTGCCGGGACACCACGGGTGGTCTTGCACACATGGTCCCAGGCATGTGCACACGGCAGCACCCAGTTTATCTCCCCCTGAAATCCAGGTTGATCCCCGGCCATGCGCCCACAGGCCCAGGGCAGCCGGCCAGAGGACATGGCCAGGTGGACACGGGGCCAGGTCTTGCACAGCAGCCAAGCCCCCCACCACTGCAGCCCTCGGACCCCAGACCCCAGTGCTCAGCAACAACCCCCAACAGACCCCCTGGACTGCAAGCTTAGCTGCAGGGCAGCCTTCTGCCAACCTCCTCAGCAAACGTCACCCACCGCTCTTTGCAGAATTAGCCTGGCACATACAGTGTCCCGCGCACATGTGCGCGCGCGCACGCACACACACACACACACACACACACACACACACACACACACACACACGCCAATGCTGCCCATTCATGGGGCCTGTGAACAGCTCCCCGCCCCTGCTCGCCACCCCACACCCGCCCCTCCCCAGCCACCCCTGCCCACCCCCTTCCATCCACCCCTGCCCGCCCCCCTCCACCGCCACAGCCCGACCCGCTCTGGCCACACACGGCCCTCCCCCCACCAGCTGCCCTGGAACCCCCCCGCTGCCTCCCTCCTCCATCCCCTTCTCTGCAAAGCCAGTGGGCTCTGAGAGCAGCTGACCCCCTGGTTCTCGGCCAGCAAGGAGCAGCCTGGATTCCCTGTGGGAGTCGCCCCAATCTACCCTCCAGGGCCCTCATGTAATGCCCCCGCAGCCCCTCCTCAGCCTCCTCTACAAGCGACTCGAATGTTACCTTCTCACGGGTCCGCTCTCCTCCCCTCACCTCCATCCTCACAAAGGTCACTGGCCCCAGGGCCCGGGACCCCACCCCAGGCTGTGTGCTCCTGGTCAGAGACAAACGGTCCCTCTCCACCCACTCCCCACCTGGAAGCTGTGCTGTCAGTCACTGCAAAAGTTCTCTGATTTAGAAGCAAACACAATGAAGTGACACCGCTGGTCTTTTAAGTTTGTAAATTTCACACCTAAGAAATATAATCATAGGGACTTCGCTTTATTGAGTTTTTAACAGAGAGAGAGTAAACAGCCTTTATGCTGCCCACTTCCTGGCTGAGCTGGGAGAACACGATGAAAGAATGTGGGAGAACACGAAAGAACACAGGAAAACATGATGACAGAACAGGGGAGAAACCATGAGAGAACACGGGAGAGCACCATGAGAGAACACGGGAGAACACCATGAGAGAACACGGGAGAGCGCCATGGGAGAACAGGGGAGAGTGCCATGAGAGAATACGGGAGAGCGCCATGGGAGAACACGGGAGAGCACCATGGGAGAACACGGGAGAGCGCCATGGGAGAACACGGGAGAGCGCCATGAGAGAACACGGGAGAGCGCCATGAGAGAACATGATGAGAGAACATGGGAGAACACCAGAGAGAACACGGGAGAACACCATGAGAGAACACGGGAGAACACCATGAGAGAACATGATGAGAGAA
>ML660201.1:53871594-53888959 GCA_007570785.1 Antilocapra americana
AACACCATGAGAGAACACGGGAGAACACCATGAGAGAACACGGGAGAGCACCATGAGAGAACACGGGAGAACACCATGAGAGAATACGGGAGAACACCATGAGAGAACACGGGAGAACGCCATGAGAGAACACGGGAGAACACCATGAGAGAACAAGGGAGAACACCATGAGAGAACACGGGAGAACACCATGAAAGAACACAGGAGAACACCATGAGAGAACATGGGAGAACACCATGAGAGAACACGGGAGAACACCATGAGAGAACACGGGAGAACGCCATGAGAGAACAAGGGAGAGCACCATGAGAGAACATGGGAGAACACGATGGGAGAACACTGTGAGAGAACACAGGAGAACAGGATGAGAGAACACGGGAGAACACCATGAGAGAACACGGGAGAGCGCCATGAGAGAACATGGGAGAACACGGTGAGAGAACATGGGAGAACACGGTGAGAGAACATGGGAGAACACGGTGAGAGAACATGGGAGAACACGGTGAGAGAACACTATGAGAGAACACGGGAGAACACCAAGAGAGAACACGGGAGAACACCAAGAGAGAACACCATGAGAGAACACGGGAGAACACCATGAGAGAACATGGGAGAACACGATGGGAGAACACCATGAGAGAACATGGGAGAGCGCCATGAGAGAACATGGGAGAACACGGTGAGAGAACATGGGAGAACACGGTGAGAGAACATGGGAGAACACCAAGAGAGAACACCATGAGAGAACACGGGAGAACATGATGGGAGAACACGGTGAGAGAACACAGGAGAACACCAAGAGAGAACACGGGAGAACACCAAGAGAGAACACGATGAGAGAACACAGGAGAACACGGAGAGAAAACAAGGGAGAAACCGGTGAGAGAACACGGGAGAACATGATGAGAGAACACAGGAGAACACCAGGAGAGAACACGGGAGAAACGATGAGAGAACACGGGAGAATGCCATGAGAGAACACGACGGTGGCACAAGGGCCCGTGCAGCGGGCAGTGACAGAGTGGCTCGGCGGCCACACAACAGAAGCAGCCTGCATCCGCGGCCGGTCAGCCAGGACCGAGGGCACAGGCCCCCCAAGCCCGACGGCACAGGCCCCCCAAGCCCACACCCTCCAGAACAGGGCTAGTTCCGCCAGCGCTGTGGCCCCAGCGTGGGGAGGCAGGTGCCAGCCCACACGAACTCCTCCGGAGATTACTGAATGCCAGGCAGTCATGAGGACAATGGAGACATAAATGAATGAAAGCCAGGAAATGGGACAGGAAGAGGCTGGGGTGGGGGAGCAGCTGTGTCCGCCAGGGGAGCCGAGCAAGGCTTGTCTGTGGAAGCAACAGTTGAGCGGAGGCCTGAGCCCCGTCGCTCTCTGGAGGCAAAGCACGGCAGACGCAGAGACAGCGAGTGCAAAGGGCCTGAGGCAGGGGAAGGGGGGGAGGCGGAGAGGGTTCCCCCCACCCCGAGGGTCCACCCAATGATCCGCCGGGATGCTCAACTTAAAGGGTTCGTCTGCTGCGGAGCTGAGAGCAGGAAGATGGGAAACTGAGGGGTGGCGGGAGAGGATGTGGAGGGACCGGATGACAGCCTGGGTCAGGAGTAAGGAGTCCAGCAGAAGCGGAGGTCTGGGCCTGAGCATCTGGAAGGATGGATGGAGCTGGGGCTTCTGCAGGCATGGAAGAGGGCCATGGACATGCAGGGGAGTCTGGGCCAGGCTGAGCGAGAAGCCCGGTGATGGCCCAGGTGAGGACGACAAGGATGCAGCCAAGGACAGGCGCGTGTGCTGGGTGGGCCAGAGGCCAGGGAGTCCCTGGGCGAGGGCTGACCCCACATCCCACCTCAGGAGGGTGAGAGACCCCACAGCAAGGAGGCCCGAGATCCCCGTGACAAACCACAGGGATGGGGGCTCCAGGGCAGTCAGAGACAGACCGGGCTGCAGGGAGCAGAGGGAGTGCCGCGTCCCTGGAGACAAGCAAGCCGACTGGGAACCCTCACTCGAGAGAGGACTGGGCGGGCACGATCTCTACACTGCTGGTTCTCGGATCCAAACACACCGTTCCGGGGGGTGCCCACTGCTGTTCTCCCATGGCCCCTGCCGGACAGAGCCCCCCAGACGTCTGGCTCCCTGCAGAGGGCCCCCCTTCCAACCTAAAAAGAGGAATCACGAGGGGGGGTTAGAAAGGGTTCTTGACCTCCTGCAGCCAGAGAGTGGGGGGACACACAGAGACCCTGCGGCGGACTGCCCAGTGCCTGTGGCTGGGCCTGGGTTGGGGGGCGCCAGGCCCGAGGTAGGGGCTCATCGGGGACCAGGCAGAGTGAGACTCCCCCAGGCTCTCCCCGCAGATGAGCAAGGCTGGGCCATGCACGCACGTTGACGATACTATGACTACACCTGCCACAGTGCCAGCCGGCCTACGTGAGCCCTGGAGCGGACACCGCCAAAGGGGCACTCGTGCGTGCGGGGCGGGCGCCAGGCTCTCCTGAGCCACGGGGCTGCCCCCGAGGGATCTGCAGCCCGCGGCGACGGCCGGTGATGGGTGTCCTCTCGGGGCCTCACACTCCATCACCAAGAGACAGCAACAACAGGCCTTTAGACGGGAGGGAAGACGGGAGGCACCTTCGGCTGGGGGCGTCCCGCTCTGCAGGCCCAGGGCAGGCTCGGGGCAGCAGCGGGGAGGTGGGGTGGCTCAGGGCTGACCACAGCTCTGCCAGGGAGGGGTTCTGATGCAGCCCCGGGGGCAGGGTCTCACAAGCGGGGTGTGGGCTGGGTGGGCCAGGGTTCGGTCTGCAAGGCTGTCTTCCCAAGGGTCCACGGAGACAGGCCTACCATCCCACGGCCCCACATCCACGGGCACCTGGGTAATGGGGGGCTGGTGACCTGACCACAGCTGTGCTGCCCTCACTGCCCGGCTGCGAGCTCCTGTCCCTGCCGCCCTGTCCCCCCAAACAGACACACGTTCCTCCGTTCAGATGACCCCCACCCCCACAACTGAACCACAGCACACCGGTCCATCAGAAGCCCCAGATTCACGCTCTCTGAGCTGGCAAGGCCACCCCGGTGCGCCCCACGCGGGGCACCGACTCATCACCACTCCCGAGGCCAGGGTCTGGCCTCATGTGACAGACAGTAAATCACAAGATAAGGGAACTCTTCCTCTCTCCAGTTCGCTGAGCCTTCTGATTCTGACAAGAACGGGCTTGCCAGAGCGAGCCAATAAAAATACAAGGCATGCAGTTACAGAGGAATTTCAGATAAACAAGGCATCATTGTTCGGTACTAAGTCAGTCCTGTGCGATATTTGGGGGATACTTATTCCATCGTTTCTCTGAAATTCCAACCTAACCGGGCATCCTACGTCTTTACCGGACAACACCAGACAAGAACAAAGTCTCAGGTCGACGCTGGTGTGGCTTCAAAACTTTAAACATATCTGCGGGGCATCTTTCTTTTAAACCAGAGGCAGACACAGCCAAACGCTGAGGCTCTCAAGCAGCTGGGGATGGCAGAAGGGACATCAACACTCAGGACCCTTGTAGACACACCGGTTACGAGCACACACGGAATCGGGACCACCTGGCCTGCTGGCCGCCACCTCACTGAGCAGCGCTGGCCCCAGCTTCTCCCAGAAGCTATCCAGACTGCTGCCCGCTACCCCCAAGTCCAAGCAGAGGGTGATCGTCAACCAGCCACCCCACCATCTGTCCACAGAGTGTGTTTGGAACCCACATGGTCCTTCTGAAATCAGTTGCTGTTATTAACATTACAGCGTTATTAACTTATATAACTGATTAAATATTACGACACGTAAAATCAGAACATTTTACAGTCAACCTGGATTTCCAATTTCTCTAGGAAAATCAGAAGCTGGGCCTGACGGCAGGCCCATGCTCACTATCCACTGATATCCTGAAACCCCATTTCTACCCCCTGGAACACTCCTGGGCCTCTCCTATCTACACACAGGCAACAGAGTCCCAGGGGAAGCGGAGGTCCCTGCTTCTTCCCAGCCAGAGTCTCTACCTGAACAGCCTAGTGTTCTGGGCTAAGAACAATCTCTTCTCTAAGGAGGAGCTGAGGAATTGTGCTCACTCCAAAGAGTTCACTCCAAGGAGCCTCCAAACCTAGAGAGCATATTAAAAACCAGAGACGTCACTTTGCCGACAAAGTCCACCTACTCAAAGCTACGGTTTTTCCAGTAGTCAGGTACAGATGTGAGAGCTGAACCACAAAGCAGGCTGAGTGCTGAAGAAATAATGCTTTCAAACTGTGGTGTTGGCGAAGACTCTTGAGAGTCCCTTGGACTGCAAGGAGATCCAACCAGTACATCCTAACGGATAACTGTCCTGAATATTCATTGGAAGGGCTGATGTTGAAGCTGAAACTCCAATACTTTGGCCACGAGATGCAAAGAGCGGACTCACTGGAAAAGACCCTGATGCTGGGAAAGACTGAGGGAAGGAGGAGAAGGGGGCAACAGAGGATGAGATGGTTGGATGGCATCACTGACTCAGTGGACGTGAGTCTGAGTAAACTCTGGGAGACAGTGATGGACAGGGAGGCCTGGCGTGCTGCAGTCCACGGGGTCGCAGAGTCAGACAGGACTGAGCGACGGGACAGCAACCAAGGAGCCCGCTCCTACCCGAGCAGCCTGGAAGCTCAGTGGTGTGAGAACCCGACATCATCCGCAGAGCCACACAAGACACACAAGCACGGGAGGGAGAGCAGGAGTGACACGCTGGCACCTCCCAGAAGCAGAGTCTGAGATGGGCTCTGAGCACGTGGTTCATTGGAAGAACCCGTGGAAGAAGGGGAAAGGGGGCACGATGGTGATGGAGTCGTCTCGGCCGAAGTCCGACACCTGCCTGACCCCACGGTGAGCACCCAGGGCTCCCCCTTGTCGGGGACGTCAGAGGGTCATGTGATGATGGCAGAGGCAATACAGCGGGAGATCACCTCCTGGGCCCACACCTGTCGGCCCAGGGCGAGCGTCTGGAGAGGGTGCAGGGGTGAGCCAGGAGGAGGAGCAGCCTGGGCACCAGCGGGGACCACAAGCTCTACCACACACATGTGTGCACAAGAGCAGGTCAGGGAACCTAGTCCAAGAAACAACCCCAACCTAGCTTTCATTTCTATATAATTTGGGCTGGGGTCACCCCAGGCTCAGAAAAGTAAGAAAGTAATGTCCTAAAATGTCAACTCAACGGACATGAGTTTGAGCAAACTCTGGGAGATGGTGAAGGACAGGGAAGCCTGGCGTGCTGCACTCCATGGGGTCACAGAGAGTCGGACACGACTGAGCGCCTGAGCAACCAGGACACGTGTCCTGAAAACCGTCTCTGCACACCAGTGTTTACAGCAGCATTATTCACAGTAGCCAAAAGGGGAAAACAACCCAGGCGTCCATCAACAGACAGACGGGTCAACGTTACATGGCTCCCTACACGCAACAGAGTAGTATCCAGCCGTAAACGGGAAGTTCCGACGCTGTGACAACACGGATGAACCTGGAGGACACGGCTCAGTGAAACACGTCAGACACGAGGAACGAGGCCCGGAGAAGCCGCTTACGTGCAGTCCTTGGAGAAGTCAGCTTCACAGAGACAGAAAGCAAGGTGGTGGGTGCAGGGGCTGGGAGGGGCGAGTGTCGAACGGGGAAGAGGGTCGGTTTGGGAAGATGAAAGGTTTTGGAGGTGATGGTGGGGACGGTCACACAACAGCAGGAATGGACACACCGCCACCGAGCTGGCCATTCCAAGATGGCTCAGAGGGTCAGTTTTCTATGCGTATTCTACAGTCAAAAGTAATAAAACATGTGTGCTATGGAGCCAAAAGTGAACAGTCAAGGAGCGGAGAGAGCAGAGGAAAACAAGCACTGTGCCGAAGACCCAACAGGAAGCCCGGGCCACCCCCCGGGACTGCTCCGTTGTCGTAAGCTTCCTGGCGGCCAAGGCTAAAAGGGAAATCGGAGGATGACCCGGTGCTCCTTGTCCGATAAGAGGAAGTCATCTAATTCTCCGGGAAAAATAAACGTGCTCTTGGCACAAAAAGCCAGGAGGCATTTGAGCTGTTGATCAGGTTCGTATTAACCTTTACTTCCTCAGCACCGACAGGATGCCCAGCACTGGCCTGAACACTTCCAGCGTGCTGATTTTATTTAGCCATGTTCTACACATAAGGAAACGCAGGCCCACATAGGCCCACAGTGATAGCCACAGTAAAAGGTGGTTCAGATATCAGAAGGCAGACCCGCCTGGCCAGGGAGCACAGCCTGGGTCCTCCACTTTGCAGACGTTCACTGCCCACCTGCGACCTGCCAGCCCCCACGACAGGTACTGGGACATGGCCACCAACAAGACCCTCGGCGGCCCTCCACTCGTGTGGCCAACATCCTGGTGGATGGAAGAGGCAAATAAGACCTAAGAAGGGAACAAGGAGGTTGTGAGGGATGACCCCGGCAAGGTGGGGCCACATAGGCCTCACCAAGAAGACGACACTCAGGCTGAGAGTCCCCTGGCACGAGAGGTGGCCGTGCTAAGATGTGGGAGAAGCAAGCCAGGAGGTGGTAACAGCGCATGCAAAGGCCCTGTGGCATGAACCAGCTACACCCCTTGTGGCTGGCACGCAGGGAAATAAAGAAGGGAGGGAGAGGAGGTAAGGGGAACAGCAAGACGGAAAAGAAGTGGGGGGTGAAAATCAAGGACGGCAAGGTCAGCAGAGGAGAGCAGTCGGTCACCCACGCCCGGGGGCCCAGGGAATGTGGTGAAGTGTCTTGGTGGACCTATTCCAACAGGGTGGCGGGAGGCATCACCAGGTCCCAGCAGGTTAGGAAGTCGCAGGAAGCCAGAGGGAGGCTCCAGCCACACGAAGCAGGGAGCTGGGTCAAACTTTGTCATCATCAAGGAGGGAGAGCAAGCCTGGGGAGCAGGGCTAGACAGCCACACCCAGTGAGGCTGGTGGGTACCGGGGTGCTGGGGGTGGGGGAGATGGGCGAAGGACCACGGAAGGAGGGGTGTCCTCCACGGCCAGAGGTGCTGGTGGTCCCAGGAGCGTTATTCACTTGCATGCTGACGTTCGTGTACTTTTGGCTATGTTTTGGTATGTGTGTTTTTTCACAAGGGAAGAGACTTTTAAAATAAAAGAGCCTATGATAACAGCCCAGAAGAAGGAAATAGAGAGCTCTTGGCAGAAGAAATGGACGGGAGTGGACAGATATGAAAAATAGTCACAAATTCACCCAAAGGAAAGTGATTAGGCCTGGCTTCCAACTTTCAAGGCCGATATTCCTTCACTTCCTCATGGAAAGCCATCTCAGTAATCAATGTCACAATCTGCAAAAAGACAAGTCTGGCCAGGGGAGAGTGGGCAAGGCTGAGGGCACAGGGAACTAGCCTGAGACCCCCAAGGAGGCGGGGGACTAGAGGGAGAGTTCAGGGGACCCCGGTCTTGGGCCAACCCGGGGTGCAAAGTGCTGACAGCAGTGTGGCCCAGGTGGAAGGCGCAGAGGCTGCGGGGGCCCATGTGCTCACACTCATGGCCCTGGAGACCCCCCACGGGTGAGCTTGTGAAAACACGGGGAAGATCACCCTTCCAGTTTAACAGCCAGACTTCTTCCCCTCCCTTCCCTCTCTTTGCTCACAAAGAAAAAAAAAAGGAAGTAAAATGATTAAAATCTCCTTAAATCTAGAGTGAGAGCTGAGCCTTCATATATAATCCCTAATCTCATTATCAACATAAGCAGGTGAAAAATTACAAAGATGAACACCCGTGACTTACAATCAACCTTCCAGAAAAGAAAATGCTGCTTTTGGCACAGGGCAGAGCTGATATTTTCCTTCCCCAGGAGTCATGACTCCGGAGAGAGGAAACACACTGGGCGGAGCGGTGAGAAATGGCCCTGCCCGCGGCCAAGGCTGAGCTCATCACCCTCCCCACCTGCGTCCCCACGCCCTCCACCCAGCCCCAGGCAGACAGACAGGCATCCAGCTTGCCCGTGGTCCTACCGCCGAGGCATTCTTGCCCGACCTGACTGCCCCCTAGGTGCTAGAAATTCTGATGGTTCTCTACCACCCCCGATCTCTTGGTTAGTCTACCCATCTCCACCACAGAAGGAAAATGTGAGCAGGGCTGAGCACTGGACATGGGACGGTTCCTCATTACCCATCATACATTCACCCTCCTTGCAAGAAGGGCCCCCGGATTTCATTCCAGGGTCCACACCACTCAACTGTCATGCCAGTCAGCACTCCTGATTTCTCTTGCAACAATGCCTAACCCAGGGATGGACACCATGAGGCCCGTGAGGCCCAATACAGGTGAGACATTGGGCAAACGGCCTCTCTTGTTCCCACCGTATCAGATGTGAACTGATTTAACACTGAGGGTCCCTGAAGCCACCCTGCTGTCAGGTGGAGACTGTCTGAGGCTGGACTCAACTCAAAACAAAAAAGAGAGAAACCGAAATTCCGGAAAAAGAGAACCAGAGTCACAGGGACAGCTGTTGAGCACCTGGATCCAGCCATACCTGAAGCTAACAGGAAAGCTGAACTTTGCAAAATCATGAACCCATTTGCTTAAGCTTTCCATCTCTTGCAATCAAAAGTCTTAACAAATACACAGGCTTATATAAAAAAAACTGGTGCCTATCATTTTAAGGGGTCTCAGAGACTCTCCGGGACTCATGGAACCTGGGTTGAATAGCCCTGGCCCAAGGATAAAGTGAAAGCTCCTAAGGTTGGCTTTCAGAGTCTTTCACCACCCACCTCCCACCCATCTTTCCTGCTCCATTTCTCTCAGTTTCCCTCCACATGTGTAATTCCTGCTAAATTCTAAGGCTCTGGTTCCCAACTGCTCATTTTGGCTCATATCATTATCCCAAACAAGGCTGCACTCCCTCCTGAATCTCTGCAAAACCTAACCAAATCTAACCTTAAGAATGAGACCCAAATCTCTCCCAATCTAACCTTAAGGATGAGACCCAAATCTCTCCCAATCTGACCTTAAGGCCAAGACCCTAGGGCGAGTGGATGGATGAATGGATGAATGGATGCCTGGATGAAGGCAGAGATGAATGCATGAATCAGTGGACAGGTGAGCAGGTGGGTGCCAGATGGAAGGTGGGAGAGAAGGTGGACCAGCAGATGGGTGAGGGAGCTGGCAGGCGGATGGACAGCTGTTGAAGAGACGGATGGGTGTCTGACGGATGGTGGTCCAACCAGGGATGCTGGGTGAATGAATGGAACATGGAAGACAGATGGATGTGAAGATGGATCCTTGGATGGAGGAGTAACCAGCCTGTGGATAAATGCTTGGTGGATGGGCAGGCAGGTGGGTGGAAAGATGGGTGAGGAGATGCAGGCAGCGTGGACAGGAGGCTGGGTTAACAGTGGGGGCATCAGCACGGGGACGAAGGGCTGAAGGACAAAGGGCTGACTGGCAGGGAATGGGTCAGCAGACAAGCGGATGCACGGATGGCAGCTGGGCCAGCAGATCGTGAGCAAGTGAAGGGAGTACTCACGCCCTGAGTGCTCCCCCCAGCCTCCCTGGAAAACCCAGAACAAGGCCTACGGCTCCCCTGCAGGCCAGCGTCTCAGGGTAGTCCTGCGCCACGGTGAACAGCCTGCAAAGCTCGGGGTGGGTATCAGACTGGCTCAGGCTCACAGCCCAGCGGAGCTACCTCCTGCGGTCTGACCACAGACCAGCGGCTCCAACTCTCTGAGCTTCCTTTTCCCCATCCATCCAGCGAGTTGAACACACTACCCTCGCAGGGCGCGGAGGGATGAAATTGAAACGTAGCTGCAGAGGCCAGCCCAAGACCTGGGCCAGTCAGAGCTGACGATAATTCCCACTCTATTAAAAATTGTTCCAGTGCCTAGAATAAGAACGGGGGCTCCTCCTCCCGTTTTATGAGACTAGGAAAAGTCCTGATACCAAAAGCAGACGTGGACACAAGAGCGAGGTACCGGCCAGCCTCACTTATGAATCGAGCTGCCAAGCCCTAAGTAAAATATCAGAAACTTGAATCCAGCAGCATATTACAGGGGTAATAATACATTGTGTCCAAACAGGGTTTACCTCAGGAATGCAAGCATCGAATAACACTGAAAATTCAAGGCAATTCCCTAAAAGACAAGTTCTATGCGATCCTTTCAATAGATGCTCCTCGAAAAACCTCAACATTTCGTGATTATCAGCCCTGAGAGAAGTCAGTTGCTCCTGGTACAGTGCGGATAATCGACTCGGTCCCTATTGGAGGGGTCCCTCCCTGCCAGGCATGGAGAGTGGGTTCACCCATCACCCACCCACCCCCCTCAACACACAGAGTAAACTGGTCTTTACAGGGATTTGACTCCTCCCCTGCGTGCGTGTATGCTGTTATATACGACTCTACGTGACCCCATGGACGGCAGCTCACCAGGCTCCTCCATCCATGGGACTCTCCAGGCAAGAACACTGGAGTGGGGTTACCAGGCCCTCCCCCAGGGGATCTTCCCAATCCAGGGATCGAACCCAGGTCTCCTGCATTGCAGGTGGACTCTGTAGCCACTGTACCACCTGGGAAGCCCAATTTCACTCCCCTGAAAGGGACACAAAGGTAGGAGATCGAGTCTGGGGTCCACCGCTCCTCCAGAGCCTCCCAAACCAAGCACATGCCCTCCTCAGCCCTCCTCCAGCCCCTGGACTCCCAGGGTCCAGGCACACTGAGAAACTGCTGGAGGAGGAGAGGAGCCCCCGAGTGGGGCCGGGGCCCAGTTCTCCGCCTACCTCTGGGCTCACGCAGACCATCTCCGGCTCTTGTTTTCCTTCTCCTTCAGAAGCAACATGTGTTTTCAAGGGAAGCTGAAAGACCAAGGGCTCCTCCACGAGAGGTGCACGGACATCACCTGCGGGTCTGTGTGAGCAGGAGTGTTGGGGCAGAGGGGGTGACGTGCATCTGTGTGCACGTGAAATCTGAGTGAGTGTGCGTGTGGGCAGGCGTGTGCCCCATAGCACACTTAAGCATGTAGGAGTACGTGTGCATGAGTGTGAGCCTGTGCACCCCTGCCCCACTGAGTGCCCAGCTGCGCTGGTGTGAATGAGGGTGTCAGCGTCCACTGCACCCCACGTCCTGTTCGACCTCAGGACACCTGAGGCTACCCACAGCTCTGCCCACATCCCTGCACTCTGGGCTCCCACACTGCCCTGGGCAGGCTGGTTCTGCTACCACCTCCCCTCTACCCAGGTGGGCCAGACGCTCACGGGGCCAAGGCGGGCAGGTTGCCTCCCCGTGCTGGGAGCTGACACCTCCCATGGATGGGCCGGGGGCGGGGACCCTGCTCTCCTGCTCAGCCCTGATGCTCCTGGTGGGCATGAGAGTGGGGACGGGTGGCTGGATTCCTTTGCCCCGCCCAGCACAGGACTGGCATAGAATATGAAATGCGTCCTTAATACAAGTGTCACCTACAATCATCCCAGAAGGGACTTCAGCAACAGAGAAAAACGCACCTGACGTCACCTGGCAAGTCCCTGGCTAAGCTGGAGGTCACACCGTAACCACCACCGGGGTATGTCCACCCTTCATACAGAAACCCCGTCTCCTGGGTCCTCCTCTGAGCCTCACGGAGGCCAGGGAGGGGCTCTGGGGTCAGGGGGTGGGGGACAGGCAGACAGACAGAGACACGGGGACACAGAGGGAAGTAGAGGCAGGAAGACAGACAGACAGACAGGGATGCGCAGGAGGTATGATGAAGCGGACGGGCACGGGGCCAGCCCAGCAGAGCCAGGCTCCTGGATCACCCTCCGAAGCATCAGCGTCCGGAAGGCAACGCAGCCAGGGAGGTTCTGTGACCGTCCGGGCCTCTGCCAGGCACACCATTCTGGCCTGAGCAAACTCCTGTTCATCCCTAAAGACCCAGCTCAGTATGCCCTCTGCCAGGAAATCTTTCCTGGGAGTTCACAGCTGCCTTTTTTGCCCTCCCTGTGCCCTGTGCACGGAGTCCTGACGACTTGGAGTAAGGAAGGCTGGGCCGGAGATCAGGACCCCGCAGCCTCAGCCCCAGTCTCCAACTCCCAATTTTCCAGGCCCAGGCAGGCGCACTGTTGCCCCGGCCCAGCAGGGTCCTCACTCCCACCATCACCCAGCACCTCAGACCCCTCTTCTCACACTTCAGGCCATTCCTGGGCACCAAGTGACCGCAGAGCCAGGAGGGCTGTCCCCAGTTTGCAGGTGAGTAAACTGAGGCCCTAGGAGGCGAGATGGCCTGAGGCCAGCAGGGTCTGCGCGAAGGCAAAGCCTCCAGGGCCGCAGGCAGGTGTCCACTCCTGGGCACACAGAGGCTCTTGACGCTCCTCGCCAACTACCCGCCCCCCCGGCAGGCAGGCACAGCACTTCCTTGCCGATGCTGACCCAGGCGGGAGACCCCCTGGCCACCCATATCACACCACACACACCCCCACACCGAAAGCCAGGCTCCCCACCCTGGAGGAAGGAAATAACCTTTCCCCAAACCAGCATTTTCTTTGCAATAATCTCCATATATGAGAAGACGGGCATTTTTGCAATGCTTCCAGATTCCAACCCGGAGGACAACGGTACAAAATGACGCACGACTTGACCCCACAGGGGCCCCGGGAAGGGACCAGCCGGAAGCAAAGGAATTAGTGGTTCGTGCGTGCCATGGTACCCCATAATCCAGGGCCGGCCCACCCGGGGCAGGACCCGAGGTGGACAGACCTGGCCCCCGCCCAGCCCTGGTCCTCACTCGCTGTGAGACTGCAGCCAGCCTTCCACCTACGCTGAGCCTGGTTCCCTGCCCTGTCATCCGCCCAGGCCTCCTGCTGGCCGGCAGACCCCCGCCCCCAGTCTCACCCCTGGGCTGCCAGAGGGCCCCGCCCCTCCGCTCAGAAACGCCCAAGGCTGCCCACCCATCACCCCCAGAGCAGGGCTTAAGGTCCTCCCTTTCTGGCCCAGGGCGTGAGGCCAGGATCACACCCCGCCTCCCCTCCAACTCATCCAAGAGGAACCAGGGTTCTCCTGTCCACCCCTCAACCTTCACATTACAGAGACAGTATCACCCCCTCCAGGAAGCCCTCCCTGACCACGCCCAAACTCCCAGAGGCTCCGTGCTCTCCCCCAGGACCACTCTGACGGAAGCATTTCAGGACTGCCTACATGGGTCCCTGGGGCTCTCAGAATGGCTACAGGAGGGACCACAGGCTGGCCCACACCAGAGGCTATCATGAGTGCCATGTGTGAGGAGGGGACTCAAGGTCCCTCGTACAAAGGAGCCCCGAGCCCAGCCAGCCTCTCCTGGCTGCTCCCACACAATCCCACCCTGGATTTCCAACGTTCCCAGAGGCAGGCTGCAACCCCACTCCCAGCAGCCAGGGGTCCCTGAAAATCCCAATCAGATTGGCCCACTCTCATCTGATATCCCCTCACACCCAGGGTAAAACTGAAAGCCCTCCTGTATCCCCAGATCTGACCACCCCCATGCTCACAGGGGTCCTTCCTCCAGCTGCTCCGGGTTCTTTGTACCTGCTGTGCCCCCTGCCCTGAACCCCATTGGCCTCCGCTGACGCCTCCCCTATAGCAGCCCCACCCCCGCTGCGGTCCCCGGCCAGCTCCACCCACTTTGCAGCCCCCCCCCCCCATCTCGGGAGACAGAGAGCTCTCTGGGGGGGCAGAGGAGCTGGTCCTGGCACTGCTGTCCCCAAGGACAGCGACCAGCACCCACTGGGTATCACCTCCTCCCTCCTTCCAACAGCCCTAAGAGATGGGTCATGAGGGGGTCCTGTCCTGAAGGAAGCATGGCCTGGGAGCAGCAGAGGTGGGATCTGAGCTCGCCAAGGCAGGGACCTCCCTGCGCCCAGCAGGCCCCCGTGGCCTGGACCTGTCGCTAAGCTCCGGCCGGGCTGGCAGGCAGACTGCGGAAACAGGCTGAGGACGGGGCGCTAAGCGCCATGGTGCCCACCCCAGGAAGAGCCAGCAGTCAAGTCTGGAGAAGGAAACACCCACAGGAAAGGGGGAAGAGAAAAGGGGGGCCGTTTTTCTTTTGTCCAATTGCCAAACTTTGCAAAACGTGACTTTGCTCGCATCTAATTTTAATCACAGTGGAAACCTTTGTGTACCATGCCAGGAAGAAGTCGGTCTATTCAATAAAGCAAGGAACTGAGAAACCGTCCCTCAACACTGCACTTAAAACTCACAGATGAACACTCACCCACCCAGCGCTCAGCTGCGTCTGACTCTAATGCAATGCTGAAACAGGGAACACAGGGGCTCAAAATCCAGAGACTATAAGGCACGCAGTGGGGGTGTCACCTGATCTTATACCCCGTCCCCCACCTGCACACGCCCTCCAGGTAAACCACAGGTAACCCCTGCAACTCACCCGAGGGCTGCCTCCCAGCGTCTGCCTACGAGCAGAGAAGCAAATGAGGATTCACAGCTCTTACTTGACACAAGACACACTGTGTTTCACACGCTGTTCAGCACCTTCTCCTCTTCTCAATGGATCTCGAAGCTCAGAGCCTCCTTTCTACAGCTGCGTAGTATTCCGCTGGAAGGTTAACACCTGCGTCACTAGCGCGCATCACCCTGGATCTCAAAGATCTGTCGATGGCCCTGTCCCCTTACCTACCCTGTAGCGTCTCAAGGGGGAGATCTGCCCTCAGGCACAAGCCGGGACAGGGCCTCCCTGCTCCTGCCAGCACCCCTCGTGGTGGGGGCACACAGCCTCCAGATGGCGCCGCCGCCAGGGAGGCTGCCTTAAAATGGCAATTAGAGGTCCTGGCTCCCTGGATAAACACTTCTCGGCAGCTTTCCAACTCCCTGCCCCGCCTCTCCTCCCTCCCCTACCGGCTCCAGCTTCCTCCCTGTCAGTCCCGCATCCCTTGAACACACCAAGGCTCATACACACCACACCGGGGCCCCACCAAAGGCCGTCTGCACCAGCTGCGCCCTCAGCCTGCACGCTCCCGTCTCAGCTCAGAGATCCCCTCCTCGGGACCCTGTCCTCCCACCCGGGTTGGGCCACCCTGTTGGCCTCAGCTCCGTTATAGCAACGATACCTGTCTGAAATCAACCTAATTCAGTTCTTTGTTGGCTGAGGCACCCCACCTGATAGGCTGGAACTACATTCCAGGACTAGGCCTTCAGTTTGGGGGTTGGGGGGCAGGTGATGAGCGCTGGGACATCAGGGTCCAAGAAGCCAGAGGGAATACACCCATCTACCTCCTGGGCAGCGGGCCCCAGGCTCCCCTCCCCAACACCCCATTTCAGGACCTTGAGTCCTGGAAAGCCATCAGACAGAACCCGCTTTACAGAAGAGAAGACGCAGGGTCACGGAAGGGCGGAACAGGCCCTTGGCACCTTCCTCCGCAGCAGGAACAAAAACCTCAGGAGGTATAGGGATGAGGCCAGGGGCTGAGTCCACCCCCAAGTCCAGCGTGCCACCCACAGGGCCAGTCTTCAGTCAGTCAGTCAGCAAACTTCCAGGAGGCTACCCATCACAGGCAGTCAGCTCGCAAGAGTTCGGCCGCATCCAGGCAGAAAGAGCAGAGAAGCGCAGCAACCGCCCCGCCCCACGCCACCCAAGGAGAGGCCGCCAAGGAGCTGGAGCGGGGGAGCCTGTCCCTGGGCCTGAGCCCCGCCCTGCAGAGCGTGTCCTCCGCCTCCAAGGCCGGCCAGGGGTGGGGAAGGGAAAAAACTGCTCCCCCACGGCCCCCGAGTGCAGGGCAGACACAGAATTCCGATGCCCAACAGGACACACCACGGTCCTCCGGAGGCCCTGCAGCCTTGGCAATCTCGGGGTCTTCAGGCTGGCAGTCCCGGGGTCACAGTGACGGCAAGGCCACAGCAGGAAGAGTGTCCACCAGCCCAGGCCCACTCGGGGTGGGCACTGCTGCTGCAAGAACACCCCAGTTTATACAGCAGGCCTGGGGGGAGCCGTAGACGTGAAAGCGGCCAGCTGGGGACTACGGCCAAGTGGGCCCTGGCCCCATCCCCAGGGGCAGCAGGCGAGCCAAACTACCCAAGGGCACCAACCCCCGGCGACGTGGGTCCCGAGCCTCTGGAATCCTGTGATTTCTCACAAGACGGAAATCCGGACTTCTCTGTGAAGCTCACCGATCTGTAAATGCTGACAGCTAATTAAATTTTTAAAATAATACTAACGTGGTGAGAGCCAAACCAAATAGGCAGGCCCAGGCTCAGTGGGGGCTGGCGAGTCCGCGCCTCCCAAACGAGGGCCTTTGAATCCATCCACACCCTGCCCACCGCCCTTCCCAAGGCTCTGGACCCAGTGGTGGGTGGTGGGGTGGGGGGGGCAGTCAATCCAGCAGTAGCTCCCAGGCCCTCCCTTCCTCCTGGGGGTCAGGGGGTTCGGGGATCTTCACCCCTGTTTGCGTGTGGGGAAGGAGACACTTAGAGCCCCAGTCACTCAGCCACACACTCAGGCCAGGCCCAGGCACGAGCTGCCTCCAGGAGGGCCCTGCCTCCAGGAGGGCACCTTGATCCAAGGGGCTCGGGGTGACGGCCAGCACCCAAATATTCTTTCCGTTTTTCCATTTCTGGCCGGTCACGGCGACACCTGCTGGCCCAGGCCAGCTTTGGACCAGCCCGAGTGGTGGGCACACTGAGGTGGGAATGAGCCCCTGCAGCTGCAAAGGGCGAGAGGGCACCCCTGCCTGGAGAGTGGGCAGGAGGAGAGGATACAGGGAGGGGGGCGGTGAAGAGGAGAGAGAGGTGGGCAGGGTCAGTCACCCCGGCTGGGAGCCACTTAGGCTCCCCTACAAGGGACGAAGCCTCTGGGGCCTGCCTCGGCCCCCACCGGGGTCAGGGGGGCATGCAGCCGGGTGCCCACGCGGGTTGGGGGGCCGGGTCCGCCCACGAGGAAGCTGCTGGCCTGTGCAGGCATTCACGGTGTGTGTGTGGGAGGGAGGGTCTGCTCACCACCGCAGGTACGGGTGTGACACACGGGAGAGGCGTGTGGGACAGACACACGTGCGTGGCACACCCGCGTGCTCGGCGGCGCGGCACGCGCGCTTCACAGACAGCGGGTGGAGGCGGGCGTGCGTGTCCGGGGCCGCCCGTGTGCAAGGCACGTGTGGGGGAAGCCTGCGCGCGCACAGGAGACGTGAGGGAGCCGAGTGTGAGGGGCCGGGCGTGCGCGGGAGCAGGGGATCGCGGGCCGCCCGCGGAGGGGGACACGCGGCCGGGGTCCCCCCGGGGCCGGGGGCCGGGGGCGGGCCTAGGCGCGGGCGCGCGGCAGGAGGGAGGCCGGGGCCGGGGGCGCGGGCCGGGGTCCGCGTGCACTCACCGCGCCGCGCTCCGCTCGCTCGGCCGCCGGCGCGTCCGCCCGTCCGTCCGTCCGTCCA
>ML660201.1:53889359-53931102 GCA_007570785.1 Antilocapra americana
GTCTCGGCCGCGGCCGGGAGGGGCCCGAGCGCGCGCCGCCGCTCCCCGCCCGCCGCGCCCCCGGGGCCGGACGTGGCCGCGCCGCGCGTGCGCCTCGACCCCGGGCGCCCTGGGCGCGCCCCCTGGCCGGCCCGGCTCGGTGCGGAGTCCGCGCCCTGGCCCTGCTGCGCTCAGGGCCCTTTGGCCTGGCGGCTTCGGCCAGCCGGGCCGGCCTCGCCGAGCATTCGCTCCCCCCCGTCTGGGCAGGCTCCCACACCACCCCTGGCCTGCTGGCACCGGGTCCCAGCCCCCAGCCCGGGTCTGGCCTTTTCCCCAGCCCACACAGCTGCCCGCGGCCACTGTGTGGCCTCAGCCAAGACCCTCGGCCTCTCTGAGCCCAGGCGCCTCTTGTCCTGAGCAGTCATCTCCTGGGCTGCTGGTGGGGAGCTGCGGAGAACCCCATAGTACGCCCTCCTGTCTGGCTGCGACAGGCAGTGAGCACTCCAAGCTGTCAGCTCAGAAGGTTAGGTGCCCTGACTCTGACCCCCACAGCCGAGGCGCGGGGCATCGTCCAGCCCCCACTCACCGGGTTTGGCAGCCTTGGAGCCTGGTGAGAGCACCTTCAGGGACAGGCTGCCTTCCCGAGACCTCCCAGGCCCTGTCTCCTGGCCAAGGGCTCAGAATCCCATCCCAAAGCCCACGTAAGCAAAACCGGCCACTGCCAGACCAGGGCAGCGCGGTGAAAGGGGGAACTGGCCCCCAAACCCCTGGGCCCTGCAGGCCTAGACCTGGCACAGGGACCCACTCCCCAGTCCCTTCCCCACCACCAGCTTCGGGCCCCAGAGAGAGTCAGGATCCCAGAACTCTGTCCTTCCATCGCTGTCTCTCTTTTCACTGTAAAATTTACAGAGCGTGAAATTCACCATGGCAAGGAGCATTCAGTGGCATCCAGACAGTCACAGCGTTCTCTGCTAGCGCATCTGTCTCCATCTCTCTTTGCTGCTGTGGGTCAGCATCTCCCTGTGTCTCTGCATGTCTTCTTCAGGTGGCCCATGTCTCCCAGGCTCTCTGGGGGTGTCTCCCCCTCCCCATCCACCCTGTCTCTTCCTCTCTGCGTCTCCGTCTGACTCTGCCTTTCGTCTCTGCGTCTCTCTCAGCCCAGAGACCTCTGGGAGCACCTTCTGCCCTTGCCTGGAGACGCGTGGTCCAGCGGTGGGCCCATCATGGGCCCTGCCCCCGCCCCAGGGGCCTGAAGAGCCCAGACTGGGGTGAGGCAGCCAAGGGCAAAGGCAGAGAGAAGGGAAGCTGCCTGCCCAGGGTCATCCAGCTGGGAGAAGGTGAAGCCAGAGAGTGCCTAGGGGCTCAGACTGGCTGCAGACGAGCCAGAACCAGATGGAGGAGCCAGTTCAGTACTGGGAGCCTGGGGCCAGGCCAGCGGCTTCCCTTCCGCATAACCCCATCAGGCCCTTTCTCTGTAGGCCCTTTTCCCCTGGAGCTTGTTCTCCCTCAGGGCCTCTGCACTAGAGTTCCGTCCGCCTGGAATGCCCTTCCCCCAGATCCCCATACAATGGGATGTCACCTCCCCCGACCCCAGGGAGCCCTCCTTGAGACCCCAGCAGAGATAGCAACTGCCCCTCTCTCCGTTACTCTCTGCCCACTCTATTCCTCAGAGTTCTCGTCCCTAGATGCCTTTTTAAAATCTGTTTATAAGTAACTCTAGGTAAGCTAGCCTGGTAAGGACTGCTGTGTGACCTTGGGCAAGTTGCTTGACCTCACTGGGCCTTGATTGTCTCAACTGTCAAATGAGCCGAATGATATCAGGGCCAATCTCCTGGGATTTGTGGGGAGGATTAAGTGAGTTGAAATGCAAGAGCACTTTGAACAGAGCTTGGCCCTGGGAGGGAGCTCAGTAAATATCTTGTGGTCGGGTGAGTGGTGAGTTGAATCTTTCCTTCTGCCGGCAGACGTGGAAGGCCCGGGAAGCTCTCTGCTCTCAGATGGACTCCCTTTCCGCCTCAGGTGTCCAGGCCGGGAGGGGAGGCAGTGAAGTTGGGCCTCACCTTCCAACCCGCCCCCAAGGCCTGGTCAGCTTTCCAGAAGATAAAGCGGAGATACCTCCCTGTTATCCGAGCTGGAGATGAGCCAAGGCAGCCGGCCCCTCAGAGCCCTGCCAGGGCCGTTATCGCAAACGAAGTGCACATCACCCACCAGGAATTTGGGGCCCGCGGCCCAGCCAAGACAGGATTGGAGGAAGTTCCGGGCCGATAAGGCTGAGACAGAGCACTCAGAGCGGGCACAGGGGAGAGTTACATGGGTGACGATCTCCCGGGCATCGAGGCGCCAGGGCTGGTGGTGTGGGGGCTCACCTGAACCCCTCTGCCAGCCCCGGTAGGGCAGAGAAGGCCTACTGAGCTTGCTGGGTCTATATCCTTGCTGCGTAGGCAGGAGGAGGTCCCGTGCCTCTCCTGGTACGTGAGAGACGAGAGTGACAACGGGGATAACCCCAGACAACAGTCACCTAGGTTTGGACGCACGGGCTCTGCAGCAAAGGGTTGGTTTAAAGCCACGTCTGCTTGTGACGTTCGTGGGTGGCTCTAGCCCTCTGCCCTCAGTGGGCTTGACTGGAAAATCGTTCCTGCCCCTGGGATTGTTTTGAAGATGCTACGGCGAGTCTGGCCTGTGATGAGCTTTCAATTAAATGTTCGCTGTGACTAGCCACACACAGCCTTCACCAGCTCGAGCCAGCCACTGTCCCCCTGCACCCCTGCGTGCCAGCAGTGTGGGGGCTGCTCACTCCCCCCAGGATCCATCTGCAGCCGCCTTTGGGGAGTCACGGGGAACCCCCTCCTTTTTCCAAGACCGAGCTCGGCACTGGGCCGGCTTTCTCATCGCTCTTGTCTCACGTTCAGCGTCCGGCGCAAATACAGTATCTGGGCAGCACAGAAAGAGAGGAGTCTGGGCCCAGCCAGACGGGAAAGATATTTAAAGTGGATGGACAGTGCTTTTCAGACAGAGGCCCTCCTCCCCAGAGTGGCGCTGCCTGCCAGACCTCTGTCCGACAGACCCAGGGTTGCACCACCGCTGGGAACTCAGCTCTAGGACAAAGCTGCTCTCGAGAACCACCCCACTCTGGAACGAAAGTCTCTGGAAGGTGTAGCCAGGTGTTAGGATTGTTTTGTTTTAAGCCCCAGTTGCCTGGAAGTGCTGCCAAGTGGAGAAAGCACAGGCTCCCTGTGGCCTTCTGGCAGAACTGTGTCCCTGCCGCCTGGAGCTGCCCGTGCCTTACGCCAGGCCCTGCTCAAACAGCCCCCGAGTCCCACGGTCTGCACTGGCCCCGCCCCTAGCAGTGGCTGGAGTGGATGCACTCCAGGCCCAAGGGGTAGCCGAGGGCAGCTGCTGGCAGGTAGCAGGGATGGAGCTCAGATCCGAGCACATAGTCAGGCCCGGAGCCCCGCTCAAGCCCTCTCTGCTCTGGACTCCCTCGTCCCTCCAGCCCCTTTGCCCGTCTGCACTCCTTTCTGTATCCCCACCATCCGACTCATCAACCCAAGGAAAGCTGATCATGCCGTCCCCACTTCCCTGCCTTCCCACCCCCGTGAATGCTGGGCCACCTGAGATGGACAGGACCACCCACCCCCGGCTCTTTGTGTAAGAAACAGAACCACAGAAGCTGGACACAGACCCACGGCTGCCAATCTGAACTGGGGCTTTATTACTTGCGCCCAAGAGCCTCAGCTGATAGCCCGAGTTTCACTGTGGCGACATTACCTCCCGGCAGTTCCCAGGCCCACTTAGGACACCAGATTAGTTAGCCATCAGGAATCTGTTTTTCATGCTCTCCAAGGACGTTCTGCCTTAAATAAAGGTGACACTGGTTGGAATGACAAATAAACTCGTATCTGTTCATCATAGACCTCAATAGTTCAAACTGTTTTGCTGGAGAAGACTCTTGAGAGTCCTTTGGACTGCAAGGAGATCCTCCTAAAGGATATCAGTCGTGAGTGTTCATTGGAAGGACTGATGCTGAAGCTGAAACTCCAGTTCTTTGGCCTCTTTGGTCACCTGATGCACAGAGCTGACTCTTTGAAAAGACCTGGAAAGACTGAGGGTAGGAGGAGAAGGGGACGACAGAGGATGAGACGGTTGGATGGCGTCACTGACTCAATGGACATGAGTCTGAGCAAACTCTGGTAGATAGTGAAGGACAGGGAAGCTGGTGTGCTCCGGTCCATGGGGTCACAAGAAGTCGGACGCAACTTATCGACTGAACAACAATGACAGTAGTTTAAAAGGAACCCTACACTGATTAATTCATTTGATCCTCAAAGTAATCTTTGAAGGACTAGGTGTTATCACCACATTTCACAGACAAACTGAGGCTTGATGGCAAAACTAAGGCCCCAGCCCAGCGCAGTCTGAGCACAGAGTCCGCACACTCCCCCTGCCCTTCCAGAGGCAGGAGGGGAGTGCCCTGTAGTCAGGCAGTAGGTTCCCCATACACAGGGCGTGAGCAGGGACTGGGGGACCCCTGGCAGAGTGGTCGGAGGGGCTGGAGCGTGTGGAGTGGGCTGTGTGGAGAGAGGAGCTGGAGGAAACCTTCGCAGTCCTTCTCCCACTCTAGGACTTCTCTCCCCTTTCCCAAGCTGTCAGCTGATTCCAGGAAAGCAGCCCAGCCTTACGCCTCCCATCTGGGAATGGCCAGACCCTACCTCCTGTGGCCTAGCTCATCCGTGACTCACTCCCGCCCATCCCTCTGCCTGGTGTGATGAAATTTCTGGCTCTTCTGAAAAGTTCTGGTCACCCTAGACAAGACTTGGCCCAGTCTCACCATCAGGCCAGCTTTCCTGGGAGGGGAAGAGGGAGGGAGGGGGCCAGGGGCGCTCTGCTCAGGGGGCTAGGACCTCCCTGGAGGGCTGGAACACTAGGTCTCAGCGCCCCTTCCCTACTGGGGCAGCCCAGAGACAGGAGGCCTGCTCCCAGCAAGTCTCTTGTCTGCTCTGAGCCTCAGTTTTCCCATCTGTGAAATGGGAGAGGATGGTTCTGATTTTACTAAATAAGTTAGGAAACGCATGATAAAACACTCAACACTAGCAAATCTTTCTTTGCAAGAGAAACTCTTCCAACCCCTTCTGTTTTATATATACGAGCAGTTGCATGAATGAATGTGTGTTTGTACCCATGCATGCATGCTAAGTCGCCTCAGTCATGTCCAACTCTGTGACCCCATGGACCGTAGCCCGCCAGGCTCCTCTGTCCCTGGGATTCTCCAGGCAGGAACACTGGAGTGGGTTCCCATTTCCTCCTCCAGGGGATCTTCCCGACCCAGGGATCGAACTCAAGTTTCCTGTGTCTCCTGAAACGGCAGGCGGCTTCTTTACCACTCGCGCTGCCTGGGGAGCCCGTCTGAATGTACGCCCACAATCAAAGTCTAGCCCACACTGTCTGCTCCGTTCTTATGTGATACACTGTGGCCGTTTTCTACATCAAAACATGTATCTACATAATTACAGTCAAGAGCTGCCCAGCATTCCACTGTCTACTGTAACCCCGGTTGATCTAATCCTCCATTCATCATTTCCATTTTAATGTTATTAATTTTCTTTACTTTATTGTGTTGGTTTTGCCATACATTGACATGAATCTGCCATGGGTATACATATGTTCCCATTCCAGAACCCCCCTCCCTCCTCCCTCCCAATTCCCTCTCTCTCAGTCATCTTGGTGCACCAGCCCTGAGCATCAAAACTGGGCTGGCGATTGATTTCACATATGATAATTAACATGTTTCAATGCCCTTCTCCCATATCATCCCACCCTTGCCCTCTTCCACAGAGTCCACGAGTCTGTTCTATACATCTGCATTCCTTTTGCTGTCTCGCATACAGGGTTCTCGTTACCATCTTTCTAAATTCCATATATATGCGCTAGTATACTGTATTGTTGTTTTACCTTCTGGCTTACTTCACTCTGTATAATAGGCTCCAGTTCCGTCCACCTGAGTAGAACTGATTCAAATGAATTCTTTTTAATGGCTGAGTAATATTCCATTGTGTACCACAGCTTTCTTATCCATTCGTCTGTTGATGGACATCTAATCATTTCCGATTTTTTTATCATGAAAAATGATTTGAAGAATATCTTCAAACCTATATTTTGGGGCACTTGTCCCCCTTCCAGAAGTTGCAAGGGTGTGCACACATGTAAATGCTTGCAATATATCCTGCCAAAGGACCCCCAGAAAGTCACACAGTTTTCCTCCCCGCAGTCATGTGAGGATGCTTGCCTCTCACCCAGTCACCATGTCTGGGGACCACCCAGCTTCTGAGGTCTTAGCCCATATGCCAGGCGAAGGCGTGCTCCCACTGTCTGAAGTCGATTGCCTTTGCAAATGATTGTGTGTCTTCTGAGAACTCCATGAATCTATTCTTCATCCGCTTTAACCGTTGAGGTGTTCATCTTAACAATTTTTGAGAATTCTCTGTCTAGTGGGAGTGCTGACCCCTTGTCTGCCAAGTACCTGCTGCAGACACCTTTGTTTTCCGTTTGTTTGTTCGTTTGAACATGTAGAACTTGTCAAGTTTTTTTTTTTAACTTGTGAAGTTTGATGTAGAAAAACTGTCCAGTATTTTCCTTTGTGCTTAGAAAGGATTTCTCCATTCTCAGATGGACTAGTAAGCAACCTGTATTTTCTTCCAGCTCTTTTCTCATTCACCAGCCTTCATCCATTGTCGCTCTTGTCTCTAACTCCTAGGTCTCTGGCTACCCTAGCCCACACCCCTCATGGCTGGGCCCTCAGCACGATGACTTGTTGAGAGACAGGAGTTTCCAGTAATTCCTTGAAGCCTCCCCTTCTGAGAACGTGGGAGGAAAAACACATCTCTATTTAAATCATGAAGTTTGGCCTCGGAGGCTCCACATAACCTCCGGTTACCCGACAGGGCTCCACCCAGCCAGTCCGTGGGTACCGAGGAGTTTAGGGTTGTGATGCTCTCGGTGGCCCTGGGAATGCCTCACCTCCTGCTCCAAGGAGCACGGTGACCCCCACCCCTCCGTGTGAGCGGCCCCCCAGCCAGAAGCTGAGCCCGGTGGCTACTAACCCAGGACCACTCCAGCAAGACCCAGCATTCCCCCAGCAGACGGTGGCTGAGGGCTCCCTCGTCCTGACTGAAGCTTTGGGGAATAACGGTTAAGATAGTCACGGGCTTCCCTGGTGGCTCAGAGATAGAGAATCCACCTACAAAGCAGGAGACGTGGACTCAACCCTTGGATCGGGACGATCCCCTGGCAACCCACTCCAGTGTTCCTGCCTGAGAAATCTCATGGACAGAGGAGCCTGGTGGGCTACAGTCTATGGTGTTGCAAAGAGTCAAACAGGACTCGGTGACTAAACAGCAAAAAACATAATCCACAGCTTCACATAGCTTATGAGCCTCTGATACAACCACCTCTCTTGCGTCCTTCTCCACCACACGGCTGAGACTCAGACCTGAACTTGGATGCAAACCCAGCCTCTCTCTTTCCCACCAGGAAGCTCGCGTGGGCCCTGTGCCCACCCTCCCCACACCCCAGAGTCCCAAGCCCTTGAGGCTAAGTCTCCCAGTCCAGAGACACAACCCAGCAGGCTCTGGGTTTCCTCTTCCAGCTCTGAGACCCCTGGACCCTAGCTGGTTATAGCGACGCTGGGGGAAAGGGCCCAGAACGCCCTTCCCTAAGTAGAGGAGCCCAGATTCTCCTCTCCCAGCTGAATCTGAAAGAAGGAGCCAGAAACTGGGCTGTTAGGTGTGGAGAGCAAAGTCTTCCTTACACAGGAAGGCCACTCCTCCTTGGGTTCCAGCCCTGCCCTCTGGTGCCCACAGACCTCTCTGCCACTCCTCAGTCAGAGCCCCAATGCGCCTGTTTTCCAAGCTGACCGCCCCCAACTCCTCCAGTACCCTGTGACCAACTCAGCCTGGCCCTCTCCCAGGGCTGTGCCAGAGGCTGTCTACACGGTCCAAAGAGAATTCTCACCTTCCACGTTCCAACCTTTAGACCTCAGGAGATGTGACCCACGCTGGAGGTGGTTATTTAGGGCGGCCATGCTGAAGCACCAACATTGCCCGCAGTGTCCCTCAGCTGCCTGCTGACCGCACAAAGCTGAGGAGTCCTTCCAAGAAGGGTGGTGAGAGGAGAGGGCTTGGTCAGGCCCAGTGGGCTGGCAGAAGGATTTGGTGTTTATTCACAGAGCTATGAGGGACTGCTAGAGGATTTTAGTGGGAAAATACTGAGAAGGCTGGGGCTTCCGTGGTGGCTCAGCAGTTAAAAGAATCCTCTTGCCATTCAGGGGATGCAGGCGACATGAGTTCGATCGCTGGGTCGGGAAGATTACCCCTGAGAAGGGCATGGCAGCCCTCTCCAGTATTCTTGCCTGGAGAACCCCATGGACAGGGGAGCCTGGAAGGCTATGGTCCACAGGGTCACACAGGGTCAGACAAGACTGAAACAACTTAGCGCGCGCGCACACACACACACACACACACACGCGCACACACACACACACACACAGACACACACACACACACACAGACACACACACACACACACTGAGAGGCTGGGTGCTATGATACAGTTCGGATGAGGGTTGTGGCGAGAGGATGTGGTCAGACCAGAAAGACACTGAGGAGAGAGACCACCCAGGCCAGTGTGACGCTGGGAGCTGGGGAGAGGGAGGGGCAGGGCGACTCCCAGGTTTCTGGCTCCAGAGGTGCCACTGATGAGCTGGGAGGGGTGCTGGTCTGCAGTTTCTGCTGCAAGTCACAGAACACTTGACTCACAGGGGCTTAAAGCCAAAAAGAAAAAGGAGGTAGTGAATTCCATAACGGAACAATATAGAGAGGAGGATTTCAGGCATAGCTGGATCCAGGTGCTCAAATGTCTCCAGGAACAAGTTTTCCCCCCTTGTCTCTCAGTTCTTCTCTCCTCTCCTCCACTTTCCACCCAGAGCATCTCTCCTGGTGACCAAAATTCCCAGAAGTTCCAGCCCACAACCCATCACGTCTAGACGAAATGAAGCAATACTCCATCGGCCTTAAGGTTCTCTCCTGATGGAGGGGCTTAAGTCAGATGCTCAGCCCTGGACCAATCACTGCAGCCAGAGGAACAGGCTGTGCTGATTGGCTCAGCCCCGATCATACGCTCTCCCAAAAGCCTGGGTGTGGGAGTGAACCTCTCATTGGAAACTGGGGGCCGCTGCCAGATCCTGGAGAGGAATCCGTGAATGACCCTGACAGGGCGACCGCATTTGTGTCCCTGGGTTTGAACTTGATTTCTTCTGCATTCGACTCAGAGGCGGTCAGATACTAGCACACATTTCTGAAGCGTGTTCTCTGTAAAATCCCCAACTGACGCTTTGGGGAGTTCATCGAGCTCGTCGTGATTGGCTCTCAGCCAGTGAAGCCCTGAGCCACCAGCCAATGAGAGCCCAGAGATTCCTGCATCTCACATGGTCGCTGACTGCGGCTGGACTGGGTACCAGGAACCCCGGCAGCACCGTGGCAACAGTGTGGGCCTGATAGGAATGCCGTCGCCTGCGGCTGCTGACTAATAATGAAACAAGCAGGTTACACCCATTGCAAAAATGTGAAGCCAGCAGGAGAGAATGTGACGCGAGCCCAGTGGCTGATTCCCACTTTGTGAAAATACCAGGGGTGAGGGAGTGCGGACGACAGGGTCCACCAGATCCCGAAAGCCTCTCCCAGGCCCTTCCCAGGTGGCAGCATCTCCTCGGGTTTCCTCAGAAGCAGTGGCCAGCTCTGGGTACATCCCTAAATCGTTGTTGTTTGGGTTGTTTTTGAACTGGACCTAAACAGACCTGCTGCAAACGTTCCTATTTGCATCAGTTAGCGCGTGCGTGTCAGTCCACAGCCGGTCTGCATTTCCTTTCGGGGCTGTGTAATATTCCACCGCCCCTGGGTGAGCACACCGATGAACCTCCCATCTGGATGCTCCACGCTGTGGCGGTTACACGGGACATGGCTCTGGCTGCTCCAGGGACCTCTGTACTAGTCCTCCAGGGCTGGCGTCCAGCCTGGGCCACGGGTGTGCACGTTTTCAAGTCCACCAGCTCAAGCCAAACTGCCGTTTCCAAGTGTTTGCACCAACACAGGCTCCTGCCAACTGCTGCCGGCGGCGGGGGGCCGCACCTCCTCACCAGCCCTTGTTAACCTTGGCCCATGTAGTAGGTGTGAAATGGTGTCTCAGCGTGGTTCTTATTTACATGTCCCTGGTCACTAATGAGGACGAGGATTCTGACGTGTTTGCCAGGCATCTGCATCTCCTCTTTAGTGAAGTTTCCGCTCAGGCTTTTCACCCCCGAAAATATTGTTTTCTTCTCGGCAATCACCAGTTTGCAGAGCGCAGCCTGACCATGTGACTCCCTGCCTTTAAGCCCTTCCATGGCTCCCTGGGGCCCTGGAGCAAAGCCCACGCCCAAGGCCAGGCCGGCAAGGCCCTCGAGGGGTTGGGCTCTGATCAGCCAGCGTCTACCCTCAGTAGGTACCAAGGTTTCTCACCCTCCTCTCACAGGCTCCCCCCCTTTCTGCGCCTATGGGGCTATATCCACTTACTTGTCCACACTCTGCTCTCTGCAACCTCCCAGCTCCTGCTTGTGCTGTGACACCTGCCAGAAACACCCTCCCTCTCCCCACTAGCCCCACATCCTTGCCTGCTTGCTCCTTTCTCAGCCTTCGCATCTCAGCTGAAACATCACTTCCTCCAGGGAGCCCTCCTGGCTTCCGTCCACCCCTACCCAGACAGTGGGTCCACAGGGCCTGTCTCCAGGCACTGTTCTGTGTGCCATAACTGTCAACAGGCTCATGAGCCTTTGCCACTGAACAGCAGACTCCCTGAGGGTCCAGAGCATGACTGTTTTACTCACAAGTATATGCCTTGTAAGTGGGATCATAGCCGCACAGAAGCAGATCAGCAAAACTCCGTGGAAGACACAGGTGCACAGGGGCAGCTTGGGGACGTTTAAGAAAGGCGGCTGCACTGACAGAGGCCCTGGAGAGACCCAAGGACCCCGGGTGGAGGAGGGGCGGGCACTGGACTGGGAGTCCTGGAGCGGGTTCCAGTCCTGCCAGGCTGAGCTCTCCAGGCGCCTCTCCTGTCCTCACAGAGGGGTGTCCTGGCTCTCCTCTCATCACAGGTCATGCCAAGGGTGGCCAGCCCCAACTCGGGCCCACAACTTCAGTCTCGGGGAGCAGGCAGCCCTGGGACCCAACAAAGAGGCCGTGTTCAGGCTCTTTCAGCAGCTTGGCTGCAGCTGAGCAAAGCCACGTGCCAGCATGTTGGAGGAGGGGCTGGTGGCGGGCAGCACCCCAGCCGCTTCTCAGCCTCCAGGCCCGCTCTCCAGGTCTCCCGTGGGCCCGAGGGTGCTGGAGGGCCCGTCTTGGCTCATGCCAGGCTCATGCCCATGGCCTGTGAGCGGATGGGGACCTAGAGAGGCTGGGGGGCCGTGGTCCAGGGTCCTGGGACGCTGCAAGGACGGGCAGAGGCTGGACTGCAAACCGTTGCACCGCCCAGAGCCTCCCTGCCGGGGTCTCAGCAGCCAGGGGAGGGGTGTCATCCACCCCACCTCCCCCGGTCCTGCCCTGGGAAGATGGGGCACGGTGCCCTCCTGCCAGCCGATCAGAGGGCTGGCAGGGGCAGCTGTCATCACCAGCCAGCTGCACGGCTTCCAGGACAGAGGTGGGCCTCAGTCCCGATCACCACCCCGCATCCGGAGATCTGCCCAGCAGCCACCCACGTCCCCTCCCCCCGCCTCCTGCCAGCTGGCAGAAGGCCCCTCGCAGAGAGCCTGGCTCAAGCCCCGGCCGGCAGCCCGCACGCTGGGTGACGTGGGGCCAGGGACTCCCTCTCTGGGCCTCTGTTCTGTCTCTTCTCTGAAGCGTGGAGGAGCCCGGTGGGGGGTCAGAAGGACAAGCCCCGCGCCCGCTAGGTTGGTAGAAGGAAGAGGAAAGAGGACACAAGTCTGCAGTGTGGGTGGGAGGAGCCGCAGCTGGATCCTTGTCCGCCGCGGGTGGGAGCTTCACGCGGTACGGTCATCTCAGAAAGCCATTTGGTAGAATTGGCTACAGCTGAGCTCTTGAACTTGGATGACCCGAAACTCCCCTGCAGAGGAGGCGAGGATGTGGCCGCCAGCAGCCGGACAAGACGGTCCCCACCAGCGCCGCCCTTGGTTCCCCAAACTGGAAGTCACTCGCATGCCCACTGCAGAGGGATGGATACGGGGGTCAGGGTGCGTCCACACAGCTGCAGACGGTATCACGGTGAAAACAAACAGTTCCCAGCCACATGGGACAACGTGGACAGCGCTCAGTCACGCAGCCCAAGAAGTCAGGCGCAAACACCATATGCAGAGGAGGCCTCGCTTTATGAAGCTGGGGAACAGGCAAAACTAATCTGTGTGGCTAGATTGGGAGCAGGGACCCTCAGGGTAGCCAGGCCTGGGAGGTGGCTCCGAGGGGACTTCTGAAGGGTTCTTGGGTTCTGGATCTTTTTTGTTTTCAGTCACGTTCGTGGCATGTGGGATCTTAGTTCCCCGACCAGGAAGCGGACCCATGTCCCCTGTGTTGGAGGCGCAGAGTCAACCGCTGGACCGCCAGGGAAGTCCCCGGGGTCTGAATCTTAACCTGGGGGCCAGTTTCATGAGTCTGTGTGATTCGTGAGAGTCCAGCATGCACACCCTGATGCTGCGGGCACAGGACGTCACCCCAGGACAGGCTCGCGTGGGAGCTGGGATATCCCCCCAGCTCTGTCTGTGTGAGTTTTGACGAGGTCTCCAGAGGTGGCAGAGCAGTCCAGTGGCAGACAACAGCCTGCCTGCCGCCCTCAGCCCGTGCAGGAGGTCACTGAGGCCCTGGGGTCAGCCTTGCACACACGTGTGGCTTCAGGCTTCAGGGGTGTACCTGGCCCGTGTGTGCAGGGCCACCCCAGTGCCGCGGAGTTAACCTCAGCCAGCAAGGGGCAGGATGGCTGGGCCAACACCCAGCCTCCTCGGCCCCCACTGGGGCGGTTCTCAGGAGGGCCCTGCACAGTCACTTCGGGGGCCCTGGCTGGCTACACCCCAGTTACCTTGGGGGCGACTCGCCCCCCCCCCCCCCGCTAATGACCTTCCCCCACCCCTCCCTCCCACCCTCACTGAGCTTTCTGGGTCACCCCTTGGGCCTGAATCCTTGCTCCAAGTCATCTTTTGTGTCCTTAGACGTGGAACAAAAGGGCAGTCGGAGGGATTACCCCTATCTGGGAATCTGGAGGCAGGCGGCCTCAGATCTAATCAGGAGCCCTGGGGGCTGAGTCACCGCCTTATCTGAGCTGCTCAGCAGCCCAGCATCTTGACAGCAGCTTTTGCTTTTGCAGAAACTAGTGGCCAGGACCCAGGGAGAAGGTCAAAGAAGCCTAGTGAAGCCCGTGTTCTGTGATAGATTCAGATTGCGAATTTCTTGCATATTTGTCTTTTTGTACTGGCCACGCTACTCGGCGTGTGGGGTCTTCATTCCCCGACCGGGGATTGAACTCAGGCCCTCTGCTGAGCGAGCGCAGAATCCCAGCCACCGGACGCCCAGGGAAGTCCCAATCCCCACCTTCTAAAGAGAGCCAGTAAGCTGCAGCCCCATCGTCCTCGCGGGAGCGCCCACCACGCGTCTGAGTCCATGGTGCAGCAGGAGGCGGGGGTGGGATGGGGGTTTTGGGGTGCGAGGGTGGGGGCTCAACAACCAGGGGGGGCTCTGCACTGTTGGGACATAAGCCTCACTTCCCCTCCCCCAGAAGCCATGGTAACCCCCAAACCTGCCCCCCCAAAGCCGGATCTCCAGATCATGTGGACCTGCAAGGAGGCAGGCCTGTCACTCCTGGTTGGATCCCAGCAACCCCGTGTCCGGCACCCAGGTGTGCAGGGGAGAGGAGGGCAGAGGGCATCACTGGTGAGCACCGATGGTCGGCGCTAGAGGGGGCCATGCTCGGGCTGTCTGGGCAGCTCCCCACGCTGGAGGGACGCCTGGCCTGGGGGACCCTGCTGGGGCAGGACCGGAACGGATGGGGAAGGTGCCCCGGGGTCAGCGCTCTCCACAGATGGGGCCTCTCCCTAACAGTGCTTCTTGAAGGTTCTCACATGCCCACGAATGTGATGGTGGGGGCGGAGGCCACCCCAGAGACCTTGATGGCCGCTCAGGGCAGCCCAGGGGGCTGTGGAGACCAGCAGCGAGCAGGCAACAAAGGCGGGTGAACAGCAGAGGCGGGGGGCAGCAGAGGCAGGCAGGGAGGCAGCAGGGGGTGGGCAGCAGAGGCAGGCGCCGGCCTCCTCCCTGCAACCTCCGGCCTCTGTGGGCTGGACGCAGAGGAGGGTGGGGCCAGGGGGAGGCCACCATGTCTGCCCCACCCTGTCCCAGGCCACAGGCCACGTCCCACCCGGGAGGGGACACGGCAGAGGAGATTGGCAGAGTCCTGAACCCAGCTGACCCCTCTGAGTTCTGCTGGAGGTGGGGATCAGGGGACAGCCAGCGAGCAGAGCTAGGATGGAAGGAAGAGAACTTTCTGCCTTGTCCGCCCAGGAGTGCAGGCTGCTTGTTGAGCCAGTGGTGGTGAAATAGGAAGCTGGGCCTCATGAAAGAAGAGACCGGGGCTTCGTGGGGCGCCAGGCGGCAGCTCAGCTGCAGGAGCCCCCCCATTAAACCCCCACATGCCAGGCAAACTGAGGAGGCCTCTGACCGCTTGGTGACTTTGCCAGTGGGCACCATCCTCAGACAACAGGACTGCCACCCCAGGGCCCCCAGGCTACACGGAGGGGCTCAGGCCCCCCAGACCCTGGGAACAGCACCCCCAGCGATGGCCTGCACCTCAGTCCTGGAGCCCCAACGAGCTTAGATGGCTTAGCTGTGAGAGCATGGCCGGGGAAGGGGCAAGGGAGGGGGGCCAAGAAATGGAAGACCCCCCAACTAGGAGGAAGGATAAGCAGAGGCCAGTCTCATCCAGAGACACAGACGGGAAGGTCCTGAACGAGGGTGAACAAAGCAAATCCAGCCGCCTCACAGAGAGAAGCATTGCGTGTGAGCGTGGCCCACCAGGACGGCGAGCCTGGAGGGCAGAAGGACCGGTCCCCGTGGTGAAAGAGCCGTGGGAGGCCGTGCGGTCGTCTCAGTGGACGCGGAGCACAGTGCTTAACACACTCAACGTCCTCGCGCAGACTGGCGTGGAGGCTAACTGGACAGAGGGCGGGAATGGGTGATTCCACTGCAGGAGACAGGGCAGAGCTGGCTGGACAAGCCCACGCCAGTGCCTAGCGCCACCCCAACACCGATCGCCCTCCCAGACAGCAGCTCACTGGGCCCCTCCAAGCCAGGTCCATCACTGTACTGGCCTCCCAGAGCAGCGCTGGGACCCCGGCTGGTGGGCCATTGGGGCAGAGCCCGTGTCCCGCTGCAGCACTCGCTGGGCGCCCCAGGACTTTGGGAGCAGGCAGTGCTGGCCCCGGTGCCTCCACGCCAGCCTCCTCAGCCTGCCTCTCCCCTCCCCACGGGAACTTCACAGCCACTGCCTTTAAATTGTGGTCATTTCACACGTAACACATAATTGTAGCAAAACACACATAACAAAGGCCCGTCTAGCCAAGGCTGTGGTTTTCCCAGCGGTCATGTATGGATGTGAGAGTTGGACTATAAAGGAAGCTGAGCACCGGAGAATTGATGCTTTTGAACTGTGGTGCTGGAGAAGACTCTTGAGAGATCCTTGGACTGCAAGGAGATCCAACCAGTCCATCCTAAAGGAGATCAGTCCTGGGCGTTGATCGGAAGGACTGTTGTTGAAGCTGAAACTACAGTCTTCTGGCCACCTGATGGGAAGAGCTGACTCATTGGAAAAGACCCTGATGCTGGGAAGAATTGAAGGCTGGAGGAGAAGGGGACGACAGAGGATGAGATGGCTGGATGGCATCACCGACTCGATGGACATGGGTTTGGGTGGACTCCAGGACTTGGTGATGGACAGGGAGGCCTGGCGTGCCGTGGTTCATGGGGTCGCAGAGTCGGACATGACTGAGCGACTGCACTGAACTGACTGACACCTAACAGAGTTTACCGTCTGGACTGTTGGTAAGCACACAGTGCGGCGCGGCGAGTCCATTCACGCTGTTGTGCTAACGCCCCCACCGTCATCTCCGGAGCTTTCCCATCTTCCCAGACTGAAGCCCTGTGCCTATGGGACTCTAGCTCCCCAGCCCCTGGCAACGCCCTCCCCCGAATAGTTCTACTTCCTGCGTCTATGGATTCAACCGTTCTAGGGACCTCATATATGTGGAATTATAAGAGTAGGGGACAGCAGAGGATGAGATGGTTGGATGGCATCACCAGCTCAGTGGACATGCGTTTGAGCAAGCTCCGTGATGGACAGGGAGGCCTGGTGTGCTGCAATCCGTGGGGTCACAAAGAGCCAGAGACGCCTGAGCGACTGGAAACAATGCGCTGTGAAGACCACTGTAGACGCGGGTGTGCAGAGATCCGCCGAACATCTCGCTTGTAACCATGAAATGGAACAAAAATGTGCCCCCGCCAAGTGCAAGGCTTTCTCTCAGAATCTGCATTTTTCATCCCATGGTTTGAGATCTTAATTCTAGATAAAAGCTCCATGTGGTCACATAGAATGGAAGTGAGTCAGCTTCTATCTCTCCCAGATCTATAATCACGGTGCAGGAACTGATTATTTCCAATCCACCGACCAAACACAGGAGTAGGTGGCCCGGCGGACAGCAGAGACCCCAAACACACTTTATGTGCCCCGAGGGCGCTGAGCCGTCCCTGACTTAACCCTCCAAACACATGCTTGGCGCTGAGTCCTCAGGGGCCGGGGCAGCCGGATCGCAGGGAGTTCGGTTCAATTCCACGGATGACGTGATACTTATGAAAAGGTGCGTCGTGAACACAGGCACATCCGAAGCAGCCGTCTATGTTATGAACGTGACCGTATCCACGGCGATGGTGTAACACGGGCAGGCACTTTAGCCTTAACTCTGCAGGATTGCTGGGGCACGGTGCTCATGAAAAGCAGACTGCCTTTACGGCTGGCTCAACTCACGCACAGGCAAGGCCCGTGTGTCGGCCGTGCCAGGGCGGGGCTGGGGGCTGCTGTTCCTACCAGCCCGCCGGGTTCTGTGTGGCTCTGGCAAGTCTCCCGCTCTGGAAAAAGTCCTGCTCGCCAGGCCTAGCCCCGGGGCCACCGCTCAGGCCCTGTGGCTGCAGGCTTTCTCTTGTTTGCTGGGCCACCGATCAGCAGGGTCTTCACCTGGTGTCCACCCTGGGGCAACCTCCAGGCTCCCGCTCTGAGTCGTGGCATGGCAGGGCTGGATCGAGGGGGACCCTCGGAGGCGGAGCCTTTTCTGGCTCTGCCCCGCACCCCAGAAAGATGCTTGTCAGGCTCCCTCTGTCGCTCTCTGACTTCCCCAGCCCCGATGGCCTCGAGCACAGTGCTGAGAAGACGTGACCCGGCAGACAAGCCCCCGCGCCAGCCTGGATGTTGTGCCCAGCAGGCAGCCTGGACCACCCCGTGCCTGCTCTGCCAGACTGATGGCCCCAATCCTGCGAGCAGACGGGCCGGCCAGAAACCATCCTGCACATAAAAGGCCTTTGTTCGACTGCCTTCGCCCCTGGCCCCCCATCTCGGCCTTCCTCACGGCCAGGGAGGAAGCAGGCTGCCTGCCCAGCGTCTGTCGACCCCTGCCAGGCCCTGGGCCAGGCGGCCATCGTGCTACAGCTGCGGAAAACGCTGGAGAGGTCACGAATGTGGGCTTTGGTGTCATACCCGGGGGGGCTGCTCCTCACGACCACACACCAGCCGCATAAACCTGGGTTTGCTCCTGACCACTCTGAGCCCCGCTGGTGGCTCAGACAGTAAAGAATCTACTCGCAATGCGGGAGACCCGGGTTCCAACCCTGGATCAGGAAGATCCCCTGGAGGAGGACATGGCAGCCCACTCCAGTGTTCTTGCCTGGAGAATCCCGTGGACAGAGGGGCCTGGCGGCTACAGTCCATGGGGTCACAAAGAGTAGGACACGACTGAGCAACCAACACTCTCTGAACCCCACTTCTTGGACAAAGAAACATTCTAACCCCCAGGACAGATCTGGGGTGGTGGGGGCCCCCTTGTCCCCACGTGCCTCCTGCTGCGTCTCCAACCCCCCAGCCTGGACCCCGGGGCCTGGTGCTTTCGGGCTCTGAGCCCGTGCCACCCCGTCTCTGGGCACGCCGAGCAAGCAGCGCTCCCCTGGCCCTCTGCGTCCTTACCTGGTGTGACGCGGACGGGTGTGTAGCCCAGCGGGCCTCAGTTTCCTCTCGGGACCCTTAACGAGGGTCGCCAGGCTTAGTGTCAGCGGGAAGCAGAGCACACTGACCGTGCACACGTGCCCACCGCGAGGTTCCCTGTGTTCCCGACCCCAGGAAGAGTCTGTCCTCGCCTGAGACCCCCGAGCCCAGGATGCCACGTGGAGGCGCTGGCACCAGGCCCGCTGGGGGATCTCCCCTTTGGATGGCTGCCCGGGTGCCCCGGGCCGCACTGCCAGCTTCCCCCCGTTGGAGACTTTGGCCTGGGTTCCACAGCGCTGTCTCCAGGATGATGCCTCCCCGTGGAGCTGGCTGGGCAGGAAGCTGTCCTCAGCAGACGGGGGGTGCCTCCCCGAGGCAGGCACAGCCCTGTCCCTACCTGGGCCACTGGCCACCTTTGCTCTGGCCTCAGCTTTCCCCATCCCCAATCCTGGACCCCCCTCCATCCAGCCAGGGATGGGGAAACAGAGGCACAGAGAGTGGAGGGCTCTCCCCATATCTGTGATGCTCAGGCTGCAAATGAGGGGGGCTCTTCAGAGGCCCTGGGGTGCCATGGAGGCAGGACCACCCTGTCTCAGCCTGGCACTGCCCGGGTGGAGGAAGGGAGCTGGGGCATCAGGGGACCGGGCTTCCCCAGCACCCTGGGGAGGGGAAGGAGGCTGCAGGAGGCAGCCTGAGCCCACGGGTGTCTGTGGGGGCTGTCCCAGGTCTCCCACAGGGACCCCACCTGATCTCGCTCTGGGGGACACTCCCCTCAGAGTGGTGCCTTCGTCTACACACAGTGTCCTAGGCCACCCAGCCCTGGGGCTGCAGAGCCTGGCACACTGGAGCCAGGGTTTGGAGAAAGGCTGGAGTCATCGGTGAGGGTGGAGGGACCCAAGGTCAAGTTCAAGGGCCAAGCTGGGAGCCAGCTTCCCTGCAAGGGGGCTGCCCATCCAGACCCCTGGGGGGCACCAGCTCTGAGGACTGCCCGGGGGGCTGCATCTACAAGGGTGCAGGGGCCGTGCCCCTGCCTATCCTGAGCCTGCCTGTGCTGTCTGCGCGGGGTCCCCCTTTCCCAGCGGGTGTCTCGGACGGCTCTGAGGGGCCACAGGCTGGTCCCTGGAGCCATGGCTCCAGCCCTGGACACCTTGCCCTGGCTCCCTGGCTCTGCACCTGACTGCCAAGCCTGGCTGGATGCCCTCTCCTCCCTCCTCCCGCCTGGTCCACGCATCCAGCCACCATGGGGAGCTCCCGATTCAGCTCAGTTCCAGGCATATTTTGGGGTGACATTTGCTCACAGCCTGCAGGCTCCCCGGCTCCCCTTTCCAGCCCTCGGAGGGGGAGGACCTCTGTCTGCTGTAGACCCTGCCCGGAAGCTGCTGGCGCTGGATGGGCAGGCAGGGCCCACTGTCCATCCCGGGTCAGAGAGAGCTTGGCAGAGCACTGCCCTCCCGTTCCTGGGACAGACCCAAGTTCCCATGGGCAGAGCACCCGTCCTGGGACTGACCTGGCGGCTTCCAGGGCCTTGGGAGCTGGAGCCAGCGCGCTCACTGCCCACGGCTGCATCCTCTGGCCCCCTGGACGAGGCCCAAGGTGGCCAGAGGCGCAGAGCCCCGCCTGCCTGCCTGCCGGCCGCCTGGGTACACCAGGGCCCAGTTGCACGTTGAGGGAGTTTCTCCTCGGCTTTGTGGACGAGGAGCGGGGGATCAGAGAGGAGAAGGGCCACACAGCTGGGACGGGAGCCAGGCAGCCCTGGGACCACGGCCTGTCTCGGCAACGCCCCTCGAGTCGGCCTCCCTGCCCGGGCCCTGCGCCTCCTCCATTGGCAGGCGGACCTCAGTGTCAATGACCTGGCCCCGGTGCCCACGCAGCTACCGTCTCCCTGCTGGGTCGTGCTGTCATCAAGCCCTGCAGCTGGGTTCCTGGGGATGCCCCTGCCTCCCCCGGCGGGGTCCTCCCCGGGATCCGACTGGCCTGGGACAAGCCCCCCGGCCAGTGTCATGACTCTCCCCTCCCCTTCCTGAGGCCTTGCCCATTCTGGGGTGCGTGGTCCTTCCCCAGCCCAGCAGCTGCCTAGGCCCAGCCGGGCCAGGGGGTGAGGGGCCAGGCACTTCCACCGGTGGACGTGCACACCCACCTGGCACCTTCTTCCCGCAAAGGGCCTCTCAGATGCCGCCAGGAGCATAAAGTCCCGAGCAGCCCCCAGCCCCATCCTCGTCTCCCAGGCCTGGAGTGGGAGCCCCATCCCCTTGGTTTTCACGGAGAGGCAGGGGGGAGCACCGGGCCTGCAACACTGGCCTCCAGGGTCCCACTCGGTCAGCCAGAGGCTGTCCCGGGCCAAGGAGCCGGGGAGCCAAGGGGCAGGCATGGGGGCGGGGGGCGGGGGGGCCCGCCGGCGTGTGATGACCTGTGTCTCCTCCAAACAACAGCAGGGACAGCAGCCAGGCGGGTGGGGACAGCGTGTTCTCCCAGCTGGGCCCCGGGGACTCAAGTGGACGCCCCTCAGCCCCGCCAGACCTCACAGCTGCGGGGCCACCCTGCCCCCAGCCCCGGCTGGATGTCGAAATCGAGGCTGCCAGGATGCGGTGATGTCTGTAGATCCACCACGTCTGTCCCTCGCACTTCTGGGGGGCAGCTGCTAGGCTAAAGACAGGCAGAGGTGACAGGAACCGGTGGGAGGGGAGGGGTGTCGGTGGGCTCACGGCTTCCCCACGTACACACAGCGGCTCGGAGACAGGACTGACCGCTTCACCGCAGAGTCGCCGTCAGCGTCAAGACCGCAACACGCAGGAACGATGCCTGATAACTGTAAGGATCATGGCACCGCATTTCTGGAGCCTTCCTCCAGGGCCAGACGCTGTTCTAAGGCCTTTGCACGGGCCCCTCAGCCAGGCTGAGATGTCGTCCCCATTTCATGGATGAAACAGAGAGCCAAGGGCAGTTCTGTCACTCAGCGGGGTCCAACAGTGGGCGCCGACTCGCGCCATCCACTTCGGTCAGTGGATGGAGTGGCTGAAGCTCGGCTCCTCCCTCGCCCGCTGGCGGCTCACCCGAGCCCCCCAGCTTGGCTGTCAGCCGCCCCTTGGAAGCTCCAGGTGGAAAAACAATTGTGGTGTTGGCCCAGGTCTGCTGGCGGGGCCCAGGGCTCCCCGTCTCTGCACCAGAGGTGCCAAGCAGCCTGCTGGGGAGCCCTGGGGAGGGCCTGGCCAGGGATGGGGGACGGGGCACTTGCTCAGGATTCAGAGGGGCCCCCTCCCGGATGTGCGGTGGGGAGGGGGTCTCTAAGCTGGCCTGGCAAAGACTGTTCCCGGCCTGTCTCCTGCAGCCCGCGGGGGCAGATCAGAATACAGACACGGTGCTTCCAGAGGACCTACTGGGGCTGATGCTAGAGGAGCAGGCCCCCCACCCCTGTCCCCTTGCTGCCCGTCAGGGAAGCAGAAAGGGCCTGGTTGTTCCTTGCACCCTGGGAAGCCACCTCTTGACAGACGAGGAAACCCAGGCTCCCAGAGGTGAAGCGACTTGCCACGGGCACTTGGGGGCCCACATCAGGGTCCCTGGGCCCTGCGCCTGCCAGCCACGCCCTGTGCCCTGTGGTGCACTGAGCACCCCCAAATGCTGGGTCCCTCGCACGCCCACTGGGCCCTCCTGAGGACCTCGCAGGGGGGTGTCAGCTTTCCCACTCTTGGCCGCCGCAGCTCTGAACAGGCAGGGGTGGGGGCTTGTCTGGAGTCACCTCGCCGGGAAAGGCAACAGCAAGACCACCCTCCCACCCTGCCACCCCGACGGTCCGACGTCAGCCCACAAGCTTGCATGCTCAGTCGCTCAGTCATGTCCGACTCTGCGAACTGTTGGGCGGTAGCCCGCCAGGCCCCTCTGTTCATGGGATTTTTTCAGGCCAGGATACTGGAGTGGGTTGCCGTTTCCTCCTCCAGGGGATCTTCCCCACCCAGGAATGGAATCCAGGTCTCCTGTGGCTCTGGCATAGCAGAGAGATTCCTCACCTGCTGGGCCATCAGGGAAGACCCACTGTCTCTCCCAAACCTTTCCCTGAAATTCCCCGCATTTCGAGTCATAGGAGAGAGTCCTCATGAGCCGGGCAGAGTGGGGTTAGGGCCCTGGCCAGCGGGCACCCCCCTCCTGTGCTGGGGACAGCTGGGGTCTGGGCCCTGGCCAACAGCATCCTTTTACAATGATACACTATTTACCTAGCTCAAGCCGCACACACAGGCGCCCTCTGCGGATAATTTTGGTCTGTCCTTTTTAAGCAACAACTCAGTTATACTTAACCATTCAAGAGGAAGTGAAGCCCACACAGTGTCGCCTCTGTGATCCTCAAGAAAAACGACCAGGCCAGCCAGCCGAGTTCAGGCCACAGCACAACAGAGTGTCTGGTGCCTTTGGAGAGAGCGAGGGTTACTCGCGTCTACACAAGTGGCCGCCAACCGGTACTTGGTGGCTGCTGTTCTTGTGTTTGCTTTCAGTGGTTGTTCTGGCTCCTCCCCTGTCGTTGGTCTGTCACTTCTAGAAGCACCCAGGCTCTGCTTGGAAAGCGGCTGACAAGCTTGACGCCTCCTGCCAGTGGATGGACCATCGCTGACTCTGCTGTGAGCAGAGCTTAACAACAAGGGGAATTCATGGCGAGAACAAGCGCCGTCGAGTCCTACTCGAGCTCTGGACGCTCTGGGGGCTCCGGGATGGAACTCGGGGGGTCTGACCCTGCAAAGCTGCCAGCTTGGATGAAGTTTTGTGCCAAGTGCCGCGAGGCTCCACCTCCTTGAGAAGCTTTACTGCCACCTGCTGGAAAAGTATCCGGCAAATACATCTACCCTGATGCCCCTGTGAGCAGCACACATCAGCGTTGTGTAGTCCGCAACTTATACAGCTGTCCATGACAACCCCGTCTCCACGCTACCAGGCTTCCTTGTTTCTCCATCATGTTTTATCCTTTCCTGCCTCCGCTTCATCCTCTAGTACCTTAGACAGGCTTTATCTTTGTGGTTGAAGTCAGGTTGCTCTGTGACTTGTGAGACAAAGTCCCTTCCCCTCCCGCTCCCAAATATTAAAGTCTAGGTGAGGACTCTGGTCCATCACTGAACCTTCTCCGTGGTCAGAGGCGGGGGATGGGTGTCGGGATGGGCAAGGTCGTGCCCTGCAATGTGCCATGTAGAACCTCAGGGGTGGTTTAGTTCTCCCTCACTCTGAACACCCACCCCTGTCTGCCCAGGGGGCTCTGCTCACCTGGGGCTTTCGAGGGCCCAGACTGACAGATACCACAGGTCCAAATGTGTTCCTGCCATCGCTGCAGCAAGGGGGAGGCACTCGGAGCATCGCCCTGTCTGGGAAAGCGTCCTGGGGAGACTCACAAGGCACTGAGCCCACGGGTCCTGGAGCAAGTCCGCGGGCACGTCCACGGTCAGGGGCGGGGAGGTGCGCCCTCTGGGAGGATGTGACCTTGGGTCCCACGGTACTCTCAGGACAGCGGGGGCTGGGCAGGGGACCGGCACCGTTACAGTCTGGGCTGGAGGGGTGGGAGGAGGGAGGAGGGTGCCAGCAGCTGCAGCCAAGAGGGAGCCGAGCCAGGCAGGGGTGTGTGAGCAGGGGCACCGAGCACCTGCACCAGGCTCTGGGTGCGCAGCATTGGGAGCCCCGAGGGACCCCCAGGGACTGGCTCTCTGGGAATAAAGAGTCAGGCTCTGGCCCAGGGCAGTGAGCAGGGGTGGTCTGGCCTGGACTCCACATGGATGGGTTAGACGGGGACCCTTTCTATTTGCTTCCCCTCTGGTTCTGGGGTTGGCTGTGGGCAGGCAGGGGTGTCAGGAATGACTCATCTGTCAGAGTTGGAGGTCCCGCTGGACAGAGGCTACTGGTGCTCAGATTGGTCAAGGAACTGTCTCAGGTTCGAGGAGCTCTTGGGGAAGCCAGCATGGCTACGTGCCCACCATGTGCCAGGCTAGCGTGCCCCCCACATCTCAGCCGCGTGGACGAGAGCCTGGGGTCCGGGAACACATCACACGGCCAGCACCCCGTCCCAGGCCTCAGCCCCCCGCGGCATCTCAGGATTCCTGGGGAAGGAGCCACAGTCTTTAAAACGACAACGGGTCCTCACGTGACTGAAGACCTCGGGAACCAGATGGGCGTCCGCCGGCCTGTGTTTCCGGCACATTCCTGAGCTCCGAGAGGAGAAATAAAAGTGTTCCCTTGTCTGTGAGCTGAAGAGACAGCAATACTGTGGGGTAACTAGGACCAGATGGGCTCCAGGAATTTCCAAAGGCCTAGCAGCGTATTAGACAAAATAGCCTCCCAGCCACACACCATAACTCCGTCTGGCTGCCCGGGTATCGGTTACCACAACGACCGGCGGGTTGTAAGCGCTGGCTCGGGGGTCCCAGCAGGGAAGGGGGTCTCTGGTCGGGCCACCACCCCCTCCTCCTGGCCTCTCAGGAGAAACCCTCATATGTGACCCCTCCCCAGAGCTCCAAGGCCAGGGCACCCAACGGAATCTCAGAAAGGGGTGGGACGTCCCTCAGCCACAAAGCTGGATGCCTGAGGCCCCCTCGTCGGCACACCACCTGGGAGGGGAGGTCATGGGCACGGGGTACCCAAAGGTGGGCACTTCCAGCACACGAGATGCAGGCTCGGGGGGTGGGGGCATGTCCGGAGACCCACCCTCTAGGCAGCGGTCCTCCTCGTGGACACAGCTGGGCTGAGAATGAAGCCAGTGAACACACGCCTGGGCACGACCCGTATCGTGAACCCGGAAGCTGCACTGAGGCCACGAGATGACCCTGGATGCTCCGGCCCCAAGAACATCCCGCCCAGTGCTCTCCTGAACGATGCCAATGTTAACTGAGAACGTGCCGACCCCAGGGCATCTTCTGGGGGAGATCGGGGCTCTGTGATGACGGCCTTAGTCAAGGCCGCAGAGCTGGCAAAAAGGTCCAGCTCCAACCACCGTGTCCACCACCTCCCGATGAGTCAGCTCCTGCGTGCAATGAAGTCTCTCTAGGTATCCGTTTCCCGTCTGTGCAGCAAGAGACTGCGGAGCAGGCCAGGAGGGCAGCCCACACTCTTCCACTGGACCCTAAGTCTGCCCTCAAGTGACCGGACCGCGTAGGCCAGGCCACTTCCGTCCCCTCACACAGGGCTCTGCGGAGGGAGGGCCAGCCTGCGGGCAGGGACGCATCTGCCCAGGGTCCCTCTCAGGCCAGTGGCAAAGCAGGTTCAGACCGATGCTGGTGAGCCACAAAGCCCACATCATTCCTCCAGAGACCGCGCCCCTCCTGGCATAGCTCCGGGCTCCCTCTTGCCCTGGCAGCCATGCCTCGAGCCTGGTGGTGACGAGGCGTGCAGAGGAAAGTGCCTGGGGGTGGCAGGGGCGACGCTTGGGACCCCCCAACTCTCCATCAGAAAGCTGCCATGGGCGGAAGCCAGGAGGCCGGGCTCTAGTCCCCAGCTGGCGGCCAGGCTCCTTAACAGCCCCCCTTGGGTGTCAGTTTCCAGACTGACCACCAGCCCCGAGCTGGTGTCCCAGCGGGCGCTCCAGAAAGGACAGCTCTGCCTCTCCTGCACCCTGGTCATTCTGAACCTTTGCCACACAGCCTGCTTGCGTGGGGGGCAAGGGCACTCATTCTAGAGTTAGGCAGCCTCGGGTCCATTCCCTGGCTTTTCTGTTGCCTGTATGACCTTGGGCAAGTCACTTGACCTGAGTTTCGACCTCCTCGTTCCTGAGGCAATGATACAGCTGCTGATGGGTAACTAGTACAGATAAGCACTCAACAAATACTGACTTCTTGAGTTCTCCTGACAACTGCCCCCATGTGTAGTATTATTCCCACTTTGCAGATAAGTATACTGAGGCAGAGGTAAAAGCACCCAGCTAGCCAGGGGCAGAGGGTTGGGACTTGAGGTCCAGCCAGTGAGGGACGGGAACTCACAACTTAACCACTGCCCCCCGAAGCCTGGCTGACAGTCGCAAGGCCCAGCTCCGAAGGTGGTACCGAGCCTCCCCGCGGTGGCCCTGGGCTCGGGGCAGGGAGTCCCCAGCCGGGGCTGGCTGGGCTAAATGAAACCAGCTCAAGGGCAGGCGGCCCTGGAGGAGCTGGGGCAGCACCGTGTCTCCTTCAGATCTGCCTGGGAGTCCTGTGAAACTGAGGGGCCCTGCCAGTGTCCCCGCCTGTGCTTATGCCCCAGGCGGCAGGCTGGGCATGTCCCTTCCTGCCTCTGCCCCCTCCAGCCTCAGGCGTGGTCCCCTGGGCGGGCAGTGCTGCCTGAGAACCCGCACCGGCCCCTAGCCGAGATCAGGGCTCTGAACTCTCTCGAGAGGATCTCCCAGGACTCGCGGGCCTCCAGCCGGGCCTGGTGCTGGGGTCTTGGGGACGACGGGCGGGGACGTGATCACACAGCAGCTACGTGGGGCCAGGCTCTGAGCTGGCTCCAGTATCACCCTCGACACCTGACCCAGCCTCGCGAGTTCAGGACGTGAGCCACCAGGAGGGCTGAGGACAGAGGCTTGGAGGGCTCCCTATGTAGTGGGCGTGGGGCCCGGGGTCTGCCCACTCCCCAGCACAGGGCGTGGTGGGCGGGCGGTCCTCCTAGGTCAGATCTTCAGAACGCTCTGGAGCACCTGCTGCAGAAATTCCCACAACTGCCGGGCATCGCGCTGGCCCACCTGGGCTCCTTTCTGCAGGAGCTTTTCCAAGCTTGCCCGTCCCTGGTTCTGCCCAGAGCATGCGTCTGACCCCAGACCTCCCAGCCTGGACCATCAGGCCCACTCGGTTGGTGGGGGTTTCATAACTTGGGGGATGCCTTGCAAAGAGCAAAGGGCACACATCCTAAAAACAGACCCCAAACACCTCACGGGAACCAGCCCGGACTCTCATCCCGCCCTGCAACAGAGTCACCACCGTGGTCACGAATGGTCACGAACATCCCCCGGTGTTTAGTCCTGGGCCCACCCTCCGGGTGAGTACTGTGTCCTTCGAGGCCCATCTCACAGAGGAGGGAAGGGTTGCATATTCTGGAGCCAAGGCCTTGGGAATTCTGCCCCTCCAGCTCCCAGTGTGCGCTCTGAGCAAGCAACCCCCCAGCCCCCCCAACCGCATGCCTCAGCATCCACATCTGTAAACAGAGATGACGGCCTTACCAGCCTGCATCCGCCCCACACCTAGCACAGGGCACACCTGGACCCCAACCGCCACCCCGATGTCTTCATCTCTTGTCCTTGCCCTGGCACTGACCCTCGAGGGACCACCCACTCCCCGCCCAGGCTGTGCCCCTAACGCTGGGGGTGCCCTGGCCACTCTGCCAGGCTGAGGACAAGGTCCCACTCCCCACCTGCCCCGACCCTCCTGCCCCGGTCAACCCATCCCACATACGCTCCCTACCTGGCATCTTCCCATTCCCCACCCTCCCCTGCCCCTGAAACCCCTCTGTCTGTAGAGCACCCTCTCTTCACCCTTGCTACATCAGAGGCAGCTGAGAACATTCTTTGGGATCTGGCAGAGCTGGGGTCAAGCTCACTCAAGTGGTTCCACCACTCATTAGATGTACAGCCTGGGGCAAACTCACTGAGCCTCAGTTGCCTCATCTCTAAAATGGCACAGTGACCTTCCTTCTCCAGGGAACTCTGAGGATGGAATAAAACAGTAGCATTCACCAGGCCTCTGCTGCAGGCCCCTTGCTGTGTGAACTTTCAGCCTTTATTTCCTGGGATCCTTAGGAGGGACGGACTCCCCCTGTGAAGAACACACAGCAGCCAGCTCGCATCAGGAAGGGCCTTTATGGTTCTCTGGAACAGAGGCTCCGTGGGGACAAGCCCGTGGCCGCCTGCCCTCTGGGGTCGCAGGCCCGTGTTGGAGGAGAAGGGGTGTTAGGTGCAGAGACTGGGGGGCGGGGCGGTGGGGCATCCAAGTGTCTGGGTCACTTGGTAATCTTGGGACCCGCCCCGTCCCCTGGCAGAAGGGGTGTGAGGAGGAAGGCGGGAGGACTCAGGGCACCCCCAGGTGGCAAGGAGCAGAGTCCCCCAAGGGGGTTGATCAGGACTGGCCCACCTTCCCATCCCCCGACTCTAATCACTGAGCGCACACCCAGGCCATGGAGCGCTGGATGCCTTGCCCACCCCCAGCTTCCTGGGGGTCCTGAGCATCACCTTCAGAGTAGAGCAGATGACAAGGTCAGGGTCCACCTGGGACTCTGGACGCAGAGCAGGCCTGGCATTTTTGGGGAGGCCAGTGGAAGCTCTAGCCTTACCTGGGCCCCACCCCAGCCCCCAACCTCTATCCCTACCAGCTTCAGACCAGGATGGAGACCCTCTGCTCACCCCCAGCAACCCCAGCCTGGCATCGCCAGCACCTCGGTCCCCACCTGGGCCTCGGGGCCTGCGGGACCCTGCTTGGCAACCTGCCCCTCCCCAGTCTCCTGGGCTGGGCCTCACTTTCCTCCGCCCCTCTGGCCTCCAGAGCTTAGGCCTCCCCTGTCCCTGAGCCCAGGGCTCAGCCCCCACTTCCCAGAGCCTACCCTTCCCTCTGAACAAGATGTTGCTGAAACAGGCTCCCCTCCCCACCCTTCCACGAGCGGGGAGGGGCTCAGGGACTGTAGGTTCAGCCCTTCCTTTATTGATGGAAAAGCCAGACAGGAAAACCTACCTGTACCCACAAGCGCTTCCCTGTGACCCCCACATCCAGGACCAGGGCTCCTGCCTGCTGCCTGGGAATCCCGGCCCCTAGAGACCTGGCTCAGCCCCGTCTTGAGTGTCCCATCCCTGGCAGGAGGGGGAGAGGGCACAGGAGAGGCAGGAGGGAGGTCCTGCAAGCCTCCTCAGTCTGAAATGGCCGTGGCTGTGTTGAAAACTAGAGCACCCCACCCTGGGGGCACCCCTGCACCCAGAGCCTCACCTGCCTCCTCCCTCCTGGGAGAACGGCCACCTCTGCAGGGTCTGGTCAGGCTGTGCCCTGTGGGTCCTGCTGGGACTCAGACCCTGCCCTCTGCCCCATCTGCAGAGGGGTCCGGAGCCCCCAACCCCCGGCGGGGAGAGCAGAGCTGCGCGAGGCGCCCCCTGCCCCTCGGCTAGAGAAGGAGATGCGCTGGGAGGCCAGTGGGTGGGCGGACGGGCGGCAGGCGGGGAGCCTCTGAGAGGGCGGCGTGGTCAGGGCACCTCCGGGGGCAGCAGAGGTGTGTCTGAGTTCTGTGCTGAGACGCTGGCGGACTCAGGCCCGATAAGCCCCAGGCCATACAGGTTAAGAATGGAGTCGGCGATGATGCGGGCTGTGCGCTTCTGGTATCCACCTGAGGTCACCATGAGGATGGGCAGCTGGCGGCCACGGACTATCCGGAACACCAGCTCGTCCCGCTTCACGACACCCTGGGCGGGGTGGGGGGTGGTGGGACGGGCTCAGACAGGCCCGGGCCCTCAGGGTAGCGGAAGTCCTGCTGTGAGTCTAACCCCGCTCTCGGTGCTGCTGCCGCTGCTGCCCAGCCCCCCTGGCCTCAGGAGGCACGCCCACGCTGCCCATGTTCCCACTGCTGAGTCCCCAGAGCAGACCCCGCCCCCGCCCAGGACGAACCTGCGGACTGATGGCCAGTCCCCCGAGGCGGTCGCCCTCGAGGACGTCTGTGCCCGCGTTGTACACCACCACGTCGGGCCGGTGCTCCTGGAGGGCTCGCTCCAGGTTCCGCTCCACCTTATGCAGGTACTCATCGTCTTCCGTGCCCCACTCCAGCTCCACCTTCCGCCTGATGGCTTCTGTGGGGGAGACAGCGATGCCCCAAAGTGCAGACGGGAATGGGGTTCCCCGTCTGACTCTAGCACCACTCAGCCGCTCATCCACCCAAAACAAAGCTCAAAGGGCAAGAGAGCTGCAAGGGACCCAAAGGTCAGTGGGCGGGGGGTGGGGGTCACGGATGAAACACTGTCCTGAGGATTCGGGGACCCTCGCCGGGTGCCTGAGCTCACTGCCTCCATGAGCACTCGCCCGGAGACACAGAAACCCCATGTGCCCTCAGGTCTGAATCCAGTCCGCTCGGGATTGAGTTCAGAAACGTGTCCCTGGGGCCACAGAGTGGCTGAGTTACCCAAGCAGACCCACAGGCACTTCCTGCATAAACATCCCCTCCCCACAAGGTGGGCAGGTCCCCCTGTCTTCAAAGCTCATCGAAGAGTCTCTGCCTTTTAATCGATGAGTTTAACTCACTTGTGTGTATTTAACAACTCTCATGTTTGAACTGATTCCTGCCATCTTATCTTGTATTTTCTACTTCTATATTTTTCTGTTTCTTTTTTGTCTTTCCCTGTTTTTGACCGGACAGCTGCAGAGCTAGCAGAAAATCCTACTTTATTCTCAAGGTGGTCATCCTAGTAGAGGGATTCACAGGGTGTTTACTGGGGTGGGGGGGAGGTGCGGTTACATGGTCTTTGGTGGGTCAAGCAACCTCTTTAGGTCTCAGTTTCCTTGTCTGTGAAATGGGGATGGCCTTCCCCTCCCTGGGATGCTGAGGATCAAGAAATAAAGTGATGTCTACAGGGCCCAGCATGCAGGAAAAGCCCCGCAGACAGAGTCTGGTCCAGGCAGGGGCACGCTGGGGTGGGGGGCCACTCACGCTTGGCGAAGCGGTCCCCAGGGTAGATGTGCCGGTTGTACACGTCCATGATATACACGCGCTTGTCGCCCATGAAGTCACGCTCATGCCCATTGCCCTGAGGGGAACACACGGAAGCTGCTCATGGCAGGCAGGTGCCTGGGGCTGGCCAGGACCCCCAGCACTCCCCAGGAAATGCCCCCTGCGCCTGGGCGGGGGCAGGGTGGCAGAGACCCAGCCTGGGGCTCGGGGATGTTCCTGGGGGCAGGGAGCCCCTCCATGTGGGGCCGTGTGTCAGAGGCTGCCTGGCAGGGTGGGGGGGACCCCAGCCCTGCCGGCCACTCACCTGATGGGCGTCGAGGTCCACAATGGTGGCTTTGGAGATGCCCTCCACTCGGTCAAACAGGAACTGCCCAGGGCAGGAGAGTGGAGAGGTAAGGAGTCTCCCGCCTCCGGGCCAGAGGATGCAGCCCCCCAGGGGCCCTGGTTGGTGATGAGGCGGGCTGGGAGCGCTTCCGTGCTTGTGGGAGACCCCTGGCCGCTGGGAGGTCTGTGTGGCTCAGAGGAGCCTGTGTGTGTGTCTGCCGAGGGGACCCCCTCCCGGCTGCAGCTCCCTCTTGCCATCTCTGCCTTCTTACAGGGGCCCGGCCCTGAAGCCACCTCCTCGGGAAAGCCCTTCCTTTACCTGCCCTCCCCTCCCACCCGGTCTCCTTGCAGCTCCCTCTCCAAACGGCCAGGGTCTGCCACCCCCTCTCCCCCATTCATTCCCATGCCGTGTGGACAGGAGCCGCAGGGAGCACGCGGGCTCCCAGCCTGACCCTGGACACGGGAGCTGGGGAAGCGGTGGCTTCTGACAGCCGCAGAGGCCACGGCCAGTACTGCCCCTTCAGGCTGTGCCCTCACCCCCTCCAGCCCCGTTCCCTGAGGGTGAAGGGGTGAGCCCGGCAGCCAGGGCTGGGCCCTCAACAGATGCCAGCCGCTGTCGCCACCATCAAGATCTTGATTCCTGTCTCCTCCCCACTCTCCTGGAGCAAAGCCCTGTCTCCTATTACTAATCTGGTGGCCTCCTGCAAGCTGCTCTCCTCCCGTCCCCTGCCCCTGGAGAAGGCTGCCTCCTCTGGACTGTCACAGGCGACACAGCCCAGCTGAGGGACCCAGGTGAGCCCATTCCAGGCCTCAACTCCCTCCACGACAACGTGGGGTGAGAACACCAGATTGGGAGGAATTCCAGGGAGGCTCCTGGAGGCGATCCCCGCCCGCCCCCACCCCTGCCCGCCACGTGCGCTCGGATGCACCTTGATGGCAAGCGTGATGTCCGCATAGGCACAGAAGCCCCCGCCCCGGTCGCTGGAGCAGTGGTGGAAGCCGCCGCCTGCGAGGACAGTCGTGGAGTGGGCAGGGCCGGGCAAGGGCATGCCCCAGGTGCCCCCTCCGTCCTCCCAGGGACAGCTCTGGGCCTCCAGGCTGGCCAGGCAGATGGACCCCCCAGGGCAGGTCACCGTCCCTGGGTCCCTGGGTCGGGGTGGAGGGGCAGTTCTGCCATCACGGCATCCGAGCTGCCGCCACCAGGCCCCAGGCCCTGCCCCGGGGCACTCACCTACATTGATGGCCCAGCCTCGGTCCACGGCCAGTTTCCCCGCCTTTGAAAACAGACACAGGGTGAGCCAGGCAGGGGCCGCTTCCTTCACTCACTCACTCACTCGCTGACTCACTGCCCCCGTGAACACCGTTTGCGGCCAGCTCCAAGGTGGGGATGAGCTGCGAGGTGGGGTTACGGGGGGCACCACCCCGTCCCCACCTGGCAAATCCCCGACCGGCTGGCTTATGAGACGGGCAGTGCGCAGTCTGTGTGTGCCAGTCGTGTCCGACCCTGTGACCCCGTGGACGTAGCCCGCCAGGCTCCTCTGTCCATAGGATTTCCTAGGCAAGAATGCTGGAGTGGGCTGCCATTCCCTCCTCCAGGGGATCTTCCCGACCCCGGGATCAAACCCACATCTCCTGTGGCTCCTGCACTGGCAGGCGGATTCTTTACCACTGAGCCACATGCAAAGCGTAAACCACCATGTAACTGTGTGAGGAAACTGGGGGAAACCAAATTTCAGTTCTCAGGCTTGCATGTGAGCCGACAAGGATTCTCACATGGCTTTTGAAGGGAAAACAGACAAAATTTTGCTCATGGAAATACCCTTGCTTTAGTCCTGAAATCCTGTAGGAACTCATTATTTTGGGGTGAACAGGAATATTCTAATATACTTTTAAAATGCACAAATTTGCAAAGCTAAGAATAAAATTATAAGGGGTCAACCAGTGTTGATCCAGGTCTGAGTTAGATCACTATACATTTAAATCATTTCCGCTTCTTTCCCTCACTGTCTGTGGCTAATTTTCATTGGAAGGACTGATGCTGAAGCTGAAACTCCGATACTTTGGCCCCTGATGGGAAGAACTGACTCATTGGAAAAGACCCTGAAGCTGGGAAAGATTGAAGGTGAGAGGAAAAGGGGACGACAGAGGATGAGATAGCTGGATGGCATCACCAACTCGATGGACATGAGTCTGAGCAAATTCCGGGAGTTGGTGATGGACAGGGAGGCCTGGCGTGCTGCAGTCCGTGGGGTCACAAAGAGTCGGACACAACTGAGTGACTGAACTGAACTGACACACACAACGTGAAAGCCAATTTTGCCTCGAGTGTTGGTGACTGCCACACTCTGATGGGGGTGAGGGGCACCATCCCCCGCTGGGGTCAAAGAGGTTTGTTTTCATCTGAAATGTGAGAAGCTCAGAGCCACAGTTTCAGGACACACTCTGGGTGGGGGGGCGGGTGGTTAAGGACACTTCCTACACACCATCAAACACCGTAACTCTAACAGGGGGTCTTGGGGGAGGAGCTTTGGAAGAAAGAGTTCCTGCCGCCACCTTGAAGAGTATTTATGACTTTGCTCAACTACTCAGCAGGCCGAGGCATTCTGGAGGGAAGACCCCAAGTGGGCAAAGACCCAGGGAGGGGAGGAGCGGGGGCTGGGGGTCCGGCGTAGCCACTGCCCCCACCCCCCACCTACCATTATGGTTCCTCCCGTCTGGGTCCGCAGGGGCTTGAGCACCTTCCTCTGCACCAGGAAGTTGGGCAGGAAGATGACCGGGGGGATCTCTGTGATGGTCGCGACAGCAAAGGACCACTGCGGGAAGAGACGTGGGCTGTTGGGCCTCCCTCTGCCCAATGGGCCCGGGGGCAGCAGATTCCCTCTGGACCAGCTTCGGGGCGCCTGGGGGGCTGCGGGCAAGTGCAGCTCCTCGGGTGAGAAATGCCCCGCCCCACGACCACCAGTGGCCGAAGTTCAGGCTCAGCGCAGAGACCTCACACCAGGGTCTCCTAAAGTGAAGTCAGCGCCAAGGGCCTCACGGTCCAAGGCCCTCGGCCGCCCTCCTGTGTCCAGAAGGAGAACTGCAGGGGCCGACCAGTCTCCACCGAGCCTACCCAGAACTGGCCTGGCGCGCACCCCAGGGAGCAAGGCCCTGCCGGGGAACGGAGGGAGGATCCTCCTTTACAAAGTCACAGCGAGTCATTGGCAGAGTCCGGACTGGACGCCCAGGGCTGCTGCTCCCCCAGCACAGCATGCCCCTTCATCCACCAGGAGTCAGCCGAGCCTTCAAATGGGGCTGCATGCTCTCGTCCGTCCCCTGCTGCCAAGGCAGGAGGGTCTGGGGCACCAAGATGAGGATACAGCCTCCCTACAACCTCCTGGGCTCTGGGCAAGTGTCCACGCACCCCGGTCTGGACCCGCTCCTGCCTGGCTGGGAACACCCACCATCCAGACCCCGCTCTCCTCCAACCCTAGGCAGAGCCCTGCAGGGGCCCTGGCACCTGGCAGATATTTCCCAAGAGCCTGGGGAGGTGCCAGGCCCGGAGATGGAGCTGGTCTGTCCTCATGGACACACAGCAGCCTGGTGGGGAGGTGCTGACCTGCAATGTGGCAGCTTTGCTGGGGAAAGGAGAACCGGTTGGACAGCTGCAAGACCCCTGTGAGTGTGCATATGCACGAGGGTTCATGTGTGTGCGCGTGAGTGAGTGGGGGCTATGTGTGCCTGTGGGTGGAGGGGGCAGACCCAGAAATGGGAAAGGCAGGGGCTACACCTGTCTGTCACACCAGCCCCACCCCACAGCAGCCCAGCACGTGGGAAGCAGGGAATGACTGTTCCCTGGAAGGGAGCGACAAGCCCCCACAGGAAAACATCCATCACTGCCTCCCTCCCACCCCCAGCGGGCCAGCAGGGGACAGAGAAGGAAAGAAAATGAAGCCACCGCCCCCAAAAGGAAATTAAGAAAGCAATTTCATTTACAGCGACATCAAAAAGAATAAATTAACCAAACAGGTATAAGACTTGCACAGTGGAGACTACAAAACGCTGCTGAAAGAACTTGAAGAAGATCCGAATAAGGGGAAAGACATCTGTGTCCGTGGGCCGGAAGACCTCAGCTTGTGAGGATGGCGGTTCTCTCCTAATTCATCTAGATTCATAACCGCTACCCAAATCCCACCTGCGGTTTTTGGTGTGTTTTTTTTTTTTCAGAAGTGGAGAAACTGTCCTATAACCCTGGGGGTTCCTGGGGACCCTCAGAGGCTCACCCCCAGGTATTCTGTGCTCGGGTCTGTGTCTCTCCTCTCACAGACTTAGGGCACTGTGGGGGCAGCAACAAGGCCCAAGTTATGCCCAGATTCCCTGGGGCTCCGGCCACAATTTCCGGGACATCCTTGGCTTCCAGACCCCACACCCAATCTGAACACAAGAAAGTCCTATTGTTCCAACTTCACAACAAACCCCGAGTTCTGCCAGGTCTGCCCCTGGCCACAGCTGCTTCCAGCCTTGTCCGAGTGCCCAGGCTCCCTCACCAGGATCACGCGGCAACCACCCGCTTCCTCTTGGGCTCCTGATTTCATCGTGATAGCCTGGTTTCATCTATTCCCATCACAGCTGCTAAGCAAGCTTTGGAGACCTAGGTCAGATCACGTCTCCCTGCTTGAAACACTCCTGGGCTCCCACCTCCCTCAGAGCAAAGTCGCAGTGACCGCAGGCCCTGGGTGGTCTCGCCCCGTGTCACTTTCTGACCCCGTCCCCTACCACCTCCCTTCCACTCCCTCCATTCCAGTGATGTCACTGCTGCTGGGACACTCCTGCCTCAGGGCCTTTGCCTCTGCTCCTCCTGCTCGCTCAGAATCCCCTCCCCCAGATGCCTGTGCAGCCCACTCCCTCTCTCTCACCTTTGGGAGGCTGAAGCCCCCTCCCCCTCCAGGCCTAAGTCTCTGCAACCGTCTTCCTCTGAAACGCCACTGGTATCGCCTACTCATCACTCTGTGGTCTCAGCTCACACCTCACCTCCTCTGTGAGGCCCTCCTTGATGACTCAGACTACACAAGCATCCCGCTGCCTAGTGACCCTCTTTCTCTTCCCTCTGTCACAGTCGGTGCTCTCTGAAATGCTGTTGTACTGTTACTTCTTTATTTTCAGTCTTCTACCAGGAAATGCAAATCCATGGCAGCTGGGAACTTTGCTTATTGTGTGGCTTTTGTGTGTGTGCACCCAGTACACAGTCAGAATTCCATAAAGATGTGTTGTATGACTGAATACTTCTTCGCCTTAGCAGGTAATATGGAAATACATCATGTTTCTCCTTTTGCTCTGGCCACTAGGGAGCTCCAGATATGCAGCTCGGCCATGGCCTCTTGGTTACGCTGGCATATCTGAATTCTCCTCCTGCCCTTGACCTCAGTTTTCTACTTGAGACTCTAACTGTGAATACACGTTCGTATTATCACATAGCACCTAGAAAGCTGCCTTCAGGGTGCTGGGGGGCCCAAGGCCAGGCCTGCGGTCAGCCCCCCCATGGTTCCCTGAAAGGACCTCCCAACAGAGGTCCGGAGCCCAGCTGTGCCCAGCTTTCTCCGGGCACTGGCTCCAGCCCGGCCCCACTCCGTCCTGGCCTCCCCCTGGCCCCACCCTCACCCTCTGGACTCTGGCAGGCCTGTCCTCCTGGCCCCGCCCCTGGGCTGTGGACCGTGACCACACACATCCTGGCCTTGGGAAACCAGGGCAGCCAAGCGCTGGGCTTCCTGCCAGGGCCTCGCACACCTTGCTCTCCTGGGAGCCAGGCTTCACCCTCTTCCTGGTAACCTTTCAGGAGTGGCTCCATCTAGAATTCTCACAGCTCAGGCCGGCGTGCGGGAGGATGAGGGGCAGGAGGCGTGGCCAGGAGCCCAGGAGACCCTGCCGGACGGCCTGTCTGGGGGTCTCCCCCAGGGCCTGCGGGACTTCCTGGATGACCTTGAGCAGGTGTGGCCACTTTGCAGGCTTGTCCACCTGGGGGAGCAGGGCCTGGTGACCGCAGTGGTCCACCCTGGCTCTAAGGTGAATCCTGCTGGGAGTCCAGTGGCAGGTGTCAGCGTTCCACGCTCCTGGGGGCAGAGAACCTGGGGCATCCTCAACCCATTGTGTTCTGATGCCACCCCCAGCTGAGCCTGCCTTCCGACCCAACAAAGGGGACCAACAACGCCTCAGAAGCACAGTGACGAGGGCCGTGCGGCTCCTCTAGAAAGAGGCAGCCTGCAGGCCAGATTCACAAATCTTCCGATGAGTCGCTGCATGAAGCAATCAGGAGCCGTCGCCCACAGAGGAGCTGGGCAGCAACCCTGAGCTCCGGCCTCATACCCCCCACCACCCGCCTGACCTCTCGTGTACGTTCCCAGCTGGGCCCTGGGGTGCAAAACTAGCTTTCAGCGCAACAGCTTCCAACAAGTGTCTAGCAGTAGATGCCCTTGAAGCAGAATCTTCAACTTCAGCCCAATATAAATATAGGCCAGCATGGAAGAGATGTGATTGGAGGGGGACAAGGAGCTGGGGTCCCCCACCCATCACCCCAGCAGGGGTCTTGGAGGCCTGTCCACAGAGCCCAGATGGAAAGTCATTGAGGCAGAAGCCCCAAATCCCAGCAAAGGTTTGATCTCTATTGGGGCCATCCGTGCTTTCACACTCCCAGGGACAGGGGTTCACAACCCCCAGGAGCAGCCACGCGCATCCCTGGTACCCGCCCTCCTAGGACCCCTCGTTCCCGATGGGGACCGCAGACTCACATGTTCCCGCTGCACAGGGACAGGAACGGAGCCCCTTGAGACCAAGCGGCCCCTGCTCCCAGCTGGCAGCCCCCAGGCCCCGTACCTTCAGCTCGTTGAGATAGCGTCTCGTGTGTACCACCAGCAGGTCTTCGTCTGAGGCCTCCCGCGCCTCCACCAGCATGCTGTCTGACAGAAGCTTCTCTTCTGAAACCGCAAAGTGGGCACCATGCACCTCTGCTGGCCTCCATCCAGCCCCAGCCCCTCCCGCGGGCTCAGACGTGGCCCCTGGCAGCCCCACCCCAGGAGAAGGTGGCCCCTGCTGGCCAGTGGGTGGTCTCAAAATGGGCCACCTCTCAGGCCAGTGTGGAGAGAGCCGCCAGGCCCTCGGGCCAGGGGGCATAGGACGTTGTGCCCAGCGATCCTCGGGTGCCCCAGGCCATGAGAGCCAGGGGGCGAGCTCAGGCGTGGCTGGGCAACTTGCAAGAGGCAGGTGGCATGGGGGTCATTAATGCTGCGTCTCAAGCTGAAAAAAGCTCTTCCGATTGAGTCTCCTCCACCTTGGGGTGACGTCATGGGGGTGTGGTGTGGGGGGCCTCTCTTTTAACACTTGCCTGATCCTTGGCCCTCTCCCTTTTTTTAACCCCTTCACAGGCAGCGACCAGCTTCCGTCTGTCACAACAGTAAGCTGCCTGGGCTGGAATACACGGCTACTTTCATTGCATTTATTTTTTTTACCGTGACCTTCTATTTATGGCAAATGAAACTGGCTTTTTCCATTGAGATGACATAATGTTCCCTTTTAAAACAGGCTTATTTAAGTTTTTAAACATGAAGTCTAGGTCGATAAAAACTCTGATGTAAATAATGGAACAGGTGGTATGAGTCGATGGCAAGGTCCCAAGAGTGGTTTGCCAACGACTGATGTTTGAGAAACATCCCACTATGTCGTCACCCCCCACACACAGCAGACAAAATTCCCTCCTTTTTGCAACAGAAGAAATGAGACAGAAGGGAAGAAGTGCTCTGTCTAGGGCACTGTGAGAACGGACCTGTGATGCGCTGGTTCTAGGGAAACGGAAGGACAAGGTCAGAAGCTATGGGACCTGTGCTAACGTGTCCTTCTCAGAAACCGACTCGGGTAGAAACCAGCTTGCTGTTTAGTCAATAAGTCGTATCCGACTCTTGGCGACCCCATGGACTGTAGCCTGCCAGGCTCCTCTGTCCACGGAACTTCTTAGGCAAGAATACTGGAGTGGGTTGCTATTTCCTCCTCCAGGGGATCTTCCCAGATCAGGGATCGAACCCACGTCTCCGGCACTGGCAGGCGGAGTCCTACCACAGAGCCACCTGGGAAGACCCTAGATACCACCTAGTTCCCTACATTTCCCACAAAGAGCTCCATGGAGAGCAAGTATCCCCCTGCCCGGAACATTTCAGGGCTCCCTACTGCCTTCGCCCAAAGGACCAGCTCTGTTCCTGTCAGTACCCAAGGCCCTTCACCACGTGGCCCCGCCTCCTCTCTACCCACATCCTCATCAGAGAAAGAAGCAAACTCAGGAAGACGGTGGGCTCAGAGTGATGGGGACAAGGCACCCTTAAATTGCACTGCAGAGTGACATGTGAGCCCAAGAAGGGGCAATCTGCAGAGAGCCTCAGGCCCGCTGGACGCAGAGAGGGACGGCCATCACTCAGGGAGGCCTGAGAGAACTCCCTGGTGGTCCAGCGGTTACAGCTGTGAGCTTCCACCCCAGGAGAGAACAGGCAGGGGCAGGCAGGCCGGCTCCGCCCCCACCCCGGCCCCCATCAGAGCTCCTCCCAGGGCGGCACATTTGTCCTTCTTTCTACATAATCTTTTTCTCTGAATAAGCACTCTGGATGCTACTGCAGGTGGAAAATCAGCATCGCCTGCCAGAAAGAGAAGGTAACCAAAACTGAAAACAAACAAAAACAACAAGATACAAAGGCAACAGTGTCATTAACCTCCAATGTGACTGTTTTCTGCAAGGTGCAGGGCCGGAGGCTCATTCTAGATTTGTTACAGAGGGAGATGGGCTTAGGTGTTAAAGGTGGGCTAGCCCCCAAAAGAAACATCCCCCAGGGCGTGATCAAAGGCATTGTGTGATGCAGAGATAGTCAATGCTTCATCCTATGCCAGGTAACACTTCACGTAATACTTCCTACTTCCCTCAGTTAAAGAACCCCCAATATAGGAAACTGGAATATCTTTTTTTTTTTCTCACCAGTCTTGAATTTTCAACCCTGGATTACAAACCACGGTTGAAACAGCGCAGTCCCCACAGCATTACCCTACTCAGGGGACGAGCTATACAGGGGATGAGGCTAGAGCTCTGAGGTTCAGGCCTTTCTGGGCCAGTTTCCTAGATCTTTCATCAGTGGGGTTGGAGCAAAGGTGGTCCAGCTCCAGGACCCTCGGACTTTGTGGGATATGGACAGTGCATCCCTCCAAATGTCAGCTTCCCTGGCTCCATGGCAACCAGCTTCCCTGCTACCAGGTCTCCGGGGACAGAGACAGGGCTTAGGTCCCCAGGGAACGGGAGCCAGTGATGGTGTGCTTCGGGGCCAGGTTGAGCTCAGAGGTCTGTGTTGGCAAGATCCTCATGACAGCGCGGCTGGAAGGCAGTCTGAGGGTTGAGACTGGAGCGGGGAGGCTCTGAAGCTCGCGTGAGGGAAAGGCAGCATGGGGTGGTGGTGGCAGGTGGGCTGCGCGGAGCGGATGCAGGTCCCGGGGGGCCTTCCATACCTTTCAGGAAGCTGATCACTTTGCCCCATTTTCCTGCGTCAAAGGGGTGCAGCTTCTCCAGGCCCAGGAAGGTTATGTTGTAGCGCGGCGAGTACACGATGGGCCAGCGTGAGTCCGGCACAGGCTGGTACAGCTGGGTTGGGTGTGGCCTTCGTGGGCACGGGGACAGACACGCACAGACAGGAACAGCCTCAGTGTGGGAGCAGCTGCGCCTTGGCGCCAGCAGGCTCGGACCAAGCACACAGCCCTGACCCAGTACCACTAGCTCCCTTGGTGGCAGAAAAAGGGCCACAGCAACAACACTAAAATAGTGGCTCCTTACTGAGCTCCCTGAACCATCCCGCCCAATCTGGCAGCAGCCCTGGGCGGGGGTAGGCACCACCATCCCATCAGAGGCTCAGAGAGAGGACCAGGGGCGCCCCAAGGTCACCCCGGTCTGTGGAGCAGCCGATGTGCACCAGGCGTGTCCGGCTGTAAGCCTTAGCACCTCACCTCCACCTGACAACAATTACAACCCACAGCTGTGTGGCCTTAGGCCTGGTTTTCCTCGGCTGCAAAACGCGCGGCTGTCTGTCGGGAGGCCTGAGATAACGCACTCCACAACCGGGCACGGAAAGCGCCCTGCCCCTGTCAAGCGAGGGGGACAGTTCCCAGAAACAGCAGCTCGGGGCTCACGCAGGCTGCGGCCCAACCCGGAGCCAGGGATGGGGTCACCTCGGGCCCTCCGCGCCAGCTGACCCCCATCACACCTCCGCAGCCGCCGCACAGGGCACAGAGAGCCGGCTTGGCTCCGCGGGGGCCTCCGCGCGCGGCGGGGCCCCGAGGACAGACGCCAGAGCCGCGCCCGTCGCGGGCCCCCGCCCGGCCAGCGCCCCGCGCGCCGCAGATGAGTGGCGCCGGGCTGGCCGCGGCACGCGGCGCGCTGACCCGGGCCAAGCGGCCCGGGCGCCCGCCGCACCTGGGCCCGCACCTGGCGGAATCGCCCGGCGCCCGCGCA
>ML660201.1:53931502-53947386 GCA_007570785.1 Antilocapra americana
CTCACATCCCGGGGCCGGGCCCTCCCTGCGCCTCCGCCGCTCCGCGACCGGGCGGGGCGGGCGCGGCCCCGCCCAGGACACGCCCCCGGCCTCGGCCGCCTCCGCGGGGGGCGGAGCCCGAAGGCGCGGCCCGCCCCGCCCCCGCCCGGGCTGCGTCACAGAGGGTCGGAGCCCCGCGCCGAGCTCTCCGGCGGCGCGGGCGGAGGCCACGCCCCCAACGCCCTTCAAGCGCCAAGTCCCGCCTTCCGCAGGCAAACACCCAGTGGGATCTCGCCCTGCTCGGAAGCCGCGCCCCTTAGGGGGAGGGCCGCTAGTCGCAGAACTGGACGGGCGCGATCGTCCCGCCCCCGGGGCGTGGCCATGCTGTGCCCCGCCCCCGACCTCCCGGCTGGTCTTCGCGGTCCCAATGCCGGGAGATCCTGGGCGTTAGGGACGCCCGGCTTCCGGGCGGGCCCCGAGGCGGAGTCGCTGTGTGACCCCGACCCCAGCTGGGCGAGCGTCTGAGCTCTAGGGTCTCTGTTTCCACTAGCCAGATGAGGTCGGGGGCCGGTGTTCTGGCCTTGCCATTTCCGACCTAATGCGATGCCTGACCTCTCTGCATCCCACGCCCACTGCCCAGCCTCGTCCGGCAGCTCTGACTTGAGACCAGCGCTCCGCACACAGCCCTTCAGCCGCTCTGAGCCTCCGCGTCCTTATCGGTAGACCCAGACTGGTGATCCACTCTTCAGGGCACGGTTGTTTATCTACACAGCCACCCCTCCTCCACCTCGGGAAGCCAGAACTAGCTGGGCCACAGCCGAGTGTCTTGGGGCTGCGCCCTGGGAGGAGGCCCCAACAATAGAGCCCCAGAGGATGGAGACAATGGGCTTCCCTGTGGGCCCAGCCGCCCCGCCCCGCACGCAGAAGCAGCTGACCCCAGGGCTGCCAGGCACAGGGCAGCTGGAATCCCTGGTGGCCGTGTGAGAGGGTAGGTGTGACGGGCCTGTAGGCTGGGGGTCCCCGTGAAGGGGAAGGGCACGGACGTTTGAACGGTGTCCTCCTCGTTCCTGGCACCTGATTGCATGACAGCACTGGACTCTCAGGGCTCCTCTAGTGGCTCAGACGGTAAACAGACTGCCTCCAACTCAGGAGACCTGGGTTTGATCCCTGAGTCAGGAAGATCCTCTGGAGAAGGGAAAGGCTACCCACTCCAGTATTCTGGCCTGGAGAATCCCATGGACAGAGGAGTCTGACAGGCTATAGTCCAAGGGGTCGCAAAGAGTAGGACATGACTGAGCAACTAACCCTTTTCACTTTCACTGGACTCTCACAAGCTAATACTGCCGGGGGGCTCCATCATCATCCTGAGTTTATCATGAGGTCACTGAGGTTCAGGTCTGGATTAAGTCCAGACTCAGCCACCAGCCTGCCAGCACTGTGGCCTTGGGGAAATGGTCCTTCATTTCTTTATCTCGAGTGACGCCTGCCCTTCCACCCCATGGAGAGATGGAGAGAATCCAAACAGATAATCATGCTGATTATTATTTAAAGAGCACAGAACACATGTTAGGCTCAATTCTAAAAGCTTTATGCTCATTTGATCCTAGGAACAAACCTAGGAGTCGAACTATGGTTATTCCTGTTTTACAGATGAGGAAACTGGGGGCACAGAATAAAGTACTTTGCCCAAAGGCTGGGGATGTGGACAGAAAACCTGTTAGCCACAAAAAGAAACAGTTAATATTTAATAATAACAAGGGGAAAAGTGCACACAGTGGTCCTATGTCTTTGGGAAAGGCGGGCCTCATCTCAGAGAGCTTGCTCTGTGGTTTGGGAAGTCATGTGGCTGAGCCTCTTGGTGACAGAACAAAGATCTGGGGCAGACTGGATTGGGACCTGAGGCCAAAAGAGTGGGCAAGAAGGTTTTTAGGTTGTGTCTTGTGCGGCTGACAAGCAAGGAGGCCTGGGGAGCCCTGGGGCTTGGGAACACCGTCTAGCATCCACGCTAGCCTGGACCATCTTCCCACACTTCTGCTTGCTGGAGAAATAAACTAAGTTATTTGTGCTGAGTGTTTGGGGGCCTCTTTTATAGAATCCTACTCTGTCCACCAAGACAGCCCCACAGGCAAGATCTAAAAGCTTTTGCCAGGTCGGTAGGGCCTTTGGAGAGCAGCGGGGACGTTTGGACGCCCTGGGTGGAAGGAAATCATCGCTCCCATCTCCGGACTCCTAGCACCAGGGAGGACAGGCCCCAAGGGAAGTCACTCCACAGCCGCGGGCATCTCATTAGCCCACAGCTGCCTGGCCTGTCACTCGAGGGCCCCAGGGGGCCAGCAGCAAACAGTGCACACGCTCTCGGGGTATCCCGCAGCTGCATGCTATACACTCCACAGCCATAGGCACACACCCGCCACATCACACCCAGATACACACACAAGCACACAGGCAGGCACAGGTACGAAGCGGACGCAAACACACTAACAGCGTGGTCCATTGCCCCCGCCCGGGGTCCAGTCACCCTGGCCAATTCTTCAGTTCTCCCAGGACCGGTTTGGTGGATTGTCCCAGGAAGAGGGTGGCACACCCGACAGAGTGCTCCTGTGGACTCCTGACCCTCCCTGGAGTGGAGCGTCTTCTTCACCTCGGTGCCTCTGCCCCAGAGGCGGACGTTGCTGGAATACAGATCTTGGAAGAAGAGGGGAGGGAGGGAGGAGACGCAGACATGGGCGTGCTACATGTGACTTCTAGCACGTGTGGCGCACAGATCTGTAAGCCCGTAAACACCTATGGGAGCAGATTCACAGACTCCAGACCTGCTCCAGGGGACTATTAGGGGCTGAGCCCAGGGGCCACCAACCTTCAGAGACCGCTTCAGCCCTCACTTAGAAAGTGGGCTTTGGTCCAGCTTCACACCAGCAGAGCATCCGCCCAGAGCCTTCCCCGGCCGCACTCCTGCTGTTTCAGAGGAGTGGACTCTGCTCCTGCTGTCTCACCTGGACCCCCACCTGGACCCCACCTAGACCCCAACTCCAAGCTCACCTGCTCCATAGGAGCTGGCTTCACACCAGGTGGGCCGGTCGAGAAGGGTATGGGGCTGCCTCTGGAGAGAGCTTTGGGCTCACAGTGCAGTTACAGCTTCTGGCCTTTAAAGCCCAGCCCACCTCCCTCAGCCCACCTCCTCCAGCTCTTTCCCTGAGGATGAGAAACAGGCCCAGAGAGGGAGGGTGTGGATTCTATGAGAGTCCTCATGGGCAATGGCAGTTCATCACACACACACACACAGAACCATCGCACATTTGTCAGCAGTGCAAGAGATTTCTCAAGGTTTTCTTTTTCAGTACAGAAAAACATGAAGAAAATGAAAAATGGCTTGGAATGCTACTGCACAGATAATCCCAGTGGCATTTGAAAAATAAAGTTAATGTATGCACACATTTAGAAAATTTAAACAGTTCCCCAAAGATGATAAAATAAGAACTAAAAGCTTCTCTACCGCAGTCCTTCTCCCGGGAGATGATTCCTTTTTTTGCATTTCCTTCCTGAGTACTTTGGTAAATCAGCATTTTTACTGATGAAAAGAGAACTGCTCTCTGTACTTTGCAAGTGGTGCCCCTAAATGACGGCTCTGAAGATCTCTCCAGACCAGCAGGCCCCAGTCTCCACCTCTTTGTGACTGGTCGTATCTCCATGGTAAGACTGCATTCTTTGGGCACGTGTGTTCCCTTCCTGCTTCTTTGCTCTTACCAAGCCCAGCTGCAGCTCCTTGGTGTACCTGGAAGTGCAAAATTTCCATAGGGTCAGCTGGAAGTAGAAACCCTGGGATGGAGAGCGTGTGCGCTTTTAAATCTGGCAGAGGTTGCCAAAACGCACTTCAGAAGCGTGCCACCAATATCCACTTTTATTGACAGTGTAAAAGATGGTCTGTCTCCCTACACTCTTATGAACTTTGCCAGTATGAGGAGTGAAAAGTCATATGTCACTGTTTTCTTAACAGCTTTATTCAGATGTAATTCACCTGCTAACAATTCACCCATTTAAACTGTACAATTTAATCATCTCAATATATTTAGTGTCATGCTACCATCCACATAATCAGTTCTAGAACATTTCGTCACCACTCTCCCATAAAAAAACCCGTAATCACTAACAGACACTCCTGTCCTCTAGCCCCAGGCAACCATTAATCCACTCTCTGCATCTATTGATTGGCCTGTTCTGGACATTTTATAAAATCAAATGATGTAATATATAGACTTCCGTGTCTGACATTTCACTGAGAGTGATGTTTATGAGGTTCACCCAAGTCGTAGCAGGCCTCAGGACTTCATTACTTTTGTGTCAGAATAACACTCCACAATAGGAACAGAGCACGTTCTGTTTATCCATTTATCAGATGATGGACATTTGGGTTCTTCCCATCTTTTGGGTTTGGGGAATACTGTTGCTATGCACATTAGGGCTCAAGTGTTGTGCGCACCTATGATTTCCTGTCACTGGAACTTGGGCAAACTCCGGGAGATGGTGAAGGACAAGGAGGCCTGGTGTGCTGCAGCCCACGGGGTTGCAAAGAGTCAGACACGACTGAGCGACAAACACTTTCACACAGTAGGACACCCAGCTGGTACCACAGACTTGCTTGCTGTAAGAACAGAACCCACACAGTGTCACCAGTGGGCAGAATTACAGTTGGTGTCAGAACCTTACTGTTGATTTGAGCTCTTTATCAATCATGGAAAGGTAGTCCATCGTCTGGCATGTGTATTCTAAATAGATTTTTCTAGCTTGTCATTCATTTTTTGACTTCATTTTCCGTATTTGGTGACATTCAAGAATCAAATGTTTTCATGTTTTTAAAGTTACAAGCTTTTTTCTCTTTAGGCTTATAACCAGCTTTGGCGGGTCTTCCCCAGCATGATTATAAACTTATTCATAACTTCTTCAGGAATCCTCACGACTTTTGCTTCCCCTCCCCCCTTTATTGTCACATTTAAGACTCTGATCTGTATGGGATTTACTCTGATGCCAGGAGTAAACTTCCAACAGTCTTTCCAAATGCTGAAGCAGTCATCTCAGCATTTCTAGTTGAAGAACCCTTCTTGTTGCCACCAGTCTGAAATGCCACTTTACCATAAATTACATGTTCAGGGTGCCAAGCCCGCTTCGGGACTCGCCAACCCAGTGGTTCTCAATACTGGCTGTGCAAGAGTCCTCTGGAGGCATTTAAGAAAATAGTAAATTAAACACTGGTAAATTTGAAGTTTTTAGAAAGGAAGAAAACACCAGTATCCAGGTGCCACCCTGTTGAATCACAGTCTCTGGGAATAGGGCCCAAGTATTGTCTTTTTGTTTGCATTTTAGAAGCATTTTAGGGGAGTCTAACATGAAGCCAGGGCTGAGAACCCCTACTCAGCAGCGCCCCACTGATCTATCGAGCTATTTCTTTCCCACCAGACTGTGTCTTTTTAGGGCTGGCCCCTGTCCCTGCTCTTCTTTTTTCAGGCTAATCTTGGCCATTATTCACAGATGTATTTTTCCAGGTGAACTTTACTATCATTTTTTATGATTTGGGGAAGCGGGAAGCCTGTTAGTCTAATTTGAGCCACGCTGATCTAATCTTCATGACCCAGATAACCACGATGTGTGTGATCACTCACCTAGAGCCAGACATCCTGGAATGTGAAGTCAAGTGGACCTTAGGAAGCATCACTACGAACAAAGCTAGTGGAGGAGATGCAATTCCAATTGAGCTATTTCAAATCTTAAAAGATGATGTTATGAAAGTATTGCACTCAATATGCCAGCAAATTTGGAAAACTCAGTAGTGGCCACAGGACAGGAAAATGTCAGTTTTCATTCCAATCCCAAAGAAAGGCAATGCCAAAGAATGCTCAAGCTACCACACAATTGCACTCATCTCACACGCTAGTAAAGTAATGCTCAAAATTCTCCAAGCCAGGCTTCAACAGTACATGATGTGAACTTTCTATGTTCAAGTTGGATTTAGAAAAGACAGAAGAACCAGAGATCAAATTGCCAATATCCTCTGGGTCGTCAAAAAAGCAAGAGAGTTCCAAAAAGCCATCTACTTCTGCTTTATTGACTATGCCAAAGTCTTTGACTGTGTGGATCACAACAAACTGTGGAAAATTCTGAAAGAGATGGGAATACCAAACCACCTGACCTGCCTCCTGAGAAATCTGTATGCAGGTCAAGAAGCATCTGCATACAGTTAGAACTGGATATGGGACGGCAGACTGGTTCTAAACTGGGAAAGGAGACCGTCAAGGCTGTATATTGTCACCCTGCTTATTTAACTTCTATGCAGAGTACATCATGAGAAATGCCGGGCTGGATGAAGTACAAGCTGGAATCAAGATTGCCGGGAGAAATATCAATAATCTCAGATATGCAGATGACACCACCCTTATGGCAGAAAGCAAAGAAGAACTAAAGAGCCTCTTAATGAAAGTGAAAGAGGAGAGTGGAAAAAGTTGGCTTAAAACTCAGCATTCAGAAAACTAAGAACGTGACATCCGGTCCCATCACTTCATGGCAAATAGATGGGGAAACAATGGAAACAGTGAGACAGTATATTTTGGGGGGCTCCAAAAACACTGCAGGTGGTGACTGCAGCCATGAAAGTAAAAGATGCTTGTTCCTTGGAAGAAAAGTTATGACCAATCTAAATAGCATATTAAAAAGCAAAGACATTACTTTGCCAACAAAGGCCCGTCTAGTCAAGGCTATGGTTTTTCCAATAGTCATATATGGATGTGAGAGTTGAACCATAAAGAAAGCTGAGCGCTGAAGAATTGATGCTTTTGAACTGTGGTGTTGGAGAAGACTCTTGAGAGTCCCTTGGACTGCAAGGAGATCCAACCAGTCCATCCTAAAGGAGATCAGTCCTGGGTGTTCACTGGGAGAACTGATGTTGAAGCTGAAACTCCAATACTTTGGCCACCTGATGCGAAGAACTGACTCATTTGAAAAGACCCTGATGCTGGGAAAGATTGAGGGTGGGAGGAGAAGGGGACGACAGAGGATGAGATGGTTGGATGGCATCACTGACTCAATGGACATAAGTTTGAGCAAGCTCCGGGAGTTGGTGATGGACAGGGAAGCCTGGGGTGCTGCAGTCCATGGGGTCACGAAGAGTCAGACATGACTGAGCAACTGAACGGAACTGAACTGATATCTTCAGCCAACAGATATTTACTGAGCATCTACTATGTGCCAGGCAGAGGAGGAAATGGCAATCCACTCCAGTGTTCTTGTCTGTCAAACCCCGAGGAGCCTGGTGGGCTACAGTCCATGGAATTACAGAGTTGGACGCGACAGACCCCTGGGCATGAGCAAGCATGAAGATTCCCAGGAAAATACTGAGCTTGTCACTCAGGCTCTGTCCTCTTCCCAAGCCCGAACTGGATGCCAACAGGAGGGGTGGGCATGACTTTGTGGTCCCAGAGGGTCAGCAGGATTTCAAGGAGCTTTTTCCCCATTGAAATACTTCACACAGCTACAAATGTGGAGAGAATTATACGAAAGAGCCCCAAGTCCCCATCAGCTGGCCTCAGTAATGATCAACTTGTGATGAACTTGTTTCAATTATATCTTTGGCTCCATTCTGAAGCAGATCCCAGGCAACATATCCTGACATTCATTTATTGCAATTAAAAGAGATAAGTCCCCTGATGCCTCTGGGAAGATACAGAAATGTGTTTCCTAACCAAGCAAAACTGAGTGCAACCCAAGTGTATAAATGAACACTGACCCCTGCTGCATGAAAGTCATTTACTTCATGCTGGTCAACTGCTCTTCCTATTACACTTGCCAAAGCAGCTCACGTGGCCAAGCCTGTCACCGGTGGGGGCAAGCACTACCCAAGCATATGGATATTAGGAGTCAAGAAAAAATGGGGCTGTTATAACCGTCAATTGACCACAAGCTGCATCCTCAGCAGATGGGAGCATGATCTCCATGGCAACCAGCAGGGCCCACTCCTGAGGCTCGGCTGGTACCAAGATGACACCTCAGTGGAGCCTGCTGACCTGCCCCCGACACACGAGTCAGTACCACACTTAATCACCCGGGGATGTCCGTGTATCCTGGGGTTAGGAAGAGGGGAATGTCTGAATTGCCAACCTAGAGGAATGGGATCTGGAAATAGAAATTAAATTGAGGGATGAAAATTACAGATGCTAGCATTTGAGTCCACAACAAATGAGAGAATAATGACCTTAGGTGGAGTGCAGAGTGGAGGCGGAGCGAGGCGGGGAACGCACTAGAATGCCATGAAGAAATGTCCAATGTTGGAGGGGAAGAAACCCTCCCACCTGCTTGGACTTGCCCGTCTGTTGGCCAGCAGGGTCCCTAAATAGCAACCGGCATCACCCCCTCGTCTCACAAGCCAGGAAGCAGGGCCCAGGGAGGGGAGAGGCCTGGTCTGAGGTCCCTCGTTTGAGCTGCTGCCGGGGCGAGAGCAGCCTGAGAATCTCTGCTGCACTGGCCGCTCTGGGTTTGCGGCAAACACGCCAACTGCTTCTTAATTGGAGGCTCCTGCCTAATTAGCCGCTTCCTGAGCAGCCTGTGCTCCCTGTCTGGAAATCTCAATCAACACCATCTCCTCTAATTGGTGTGACCGCGCTCATCTTTCCGCACTGGGATGTGCTTCCTGGTTTTGGGGGGCTGGGGTTAGGTAGGACAGCTGGGGAGGGGGCGGTGTGCAGGCAGCGCGTGGAGAGGGACAGCTGTTCTCTCCAGCACCCCTCGGGGGCACTTGGCAACCTCACACGGGGGCAGGAACTGGGAACAGGCAGACTGCCCTCAATCCTGGGTTTGCACTGACTCCCCCTGTTTTTATTTTCTTTACTTTTTGGCTGCACCCTGAGACATGTGGAATCTTAGATCTTAGTTCCCCGATCAGGGATCAAACCTGCGCCCCCTGCATTGGAAGGCAGGGTCTTAAGCACTGGACGGCCAGGGACGTCCCTTCCTGTGTGTTTTTGAGCAGATCGCTGTCCCTCTCTGGGCCTCAGTGGCCACTTAAGGTGTCCCCCAGATTAGGGTTGCCAGTTTAGCAAATAAAGTGCAAAATGCTCATTTACATTTGAGTTTCAGTAAATAACAAAGACTCTTAAAGAAAGTGAAAGTGAAGTCGCTCAGTTCTGTCCAACTCTTCAACCCATCCATGGAATGGATGGTTCCTCCATCCATGGAATTTTCCAGGCAAGAGTACTGGAGTGGGTTGCCATTCCCGTCTCCAGGGGATCTTCCCGACCCAGGGATTGAACCCAGGTCTCCAGCATTGCAAGCAAACGATTTTTCCATCTGAGCCACCAGGGACTAAGAAAAATTTTACTGTTTATGTGAAATTCAAATTTAACCAGGTATCTTGTATTAAATCTGAGCGCTCTACCACACATGAAAATTTCTATTCCATTCTGCTCTATGGAGGCGGCCGGATGCAGTGCTCAGAGCGGAGACTGGGGGTAAATGCTGGTCTGAGTGTAAAGCCCATATACCTGGCACCCATTCCTGTGTAACCTTGGGCAAGTCACTTCACTTCTTTGAGCCTCAAGTTTCTGAATTATAAAATGGACATGTCACTCCCCAGTTGATCCTCTCAGGACTGACGTCAGCATGAATAAAGGACATTAATTAAAATCCCCTTGTTAGGGGAAGCACACTGACTGAAACCAACCCCCTACCCAGGTACCATAGTAACTATCTGCATGAGTTGTTTTACACCAGGAGGTTCTAGTAAGGAACGCGGAACTAATAAGCCTCCACCACCAACCAGAAGAGTGTGGGAAAGGTCAAAAGGAGACACCACATGTCTGACCACCTCCCAGAATCCTCCTCTCTGGCATCCATCTTGGCTGAACAAGGCTGTACCACCAGGAAGGACTCTGAGTCAGAATGATTGGTTAAAGACCACCCAGAAACTAATCCCGTCACCATAAAATCCGAGACTGCAAGCCATGTGGCAGAGCTGTTCTCTTGGGTTCCCTCACTCTACTGCTCTCCACCCAGGTGCCCTTTCCCAATAAAATCTCTTGCTTTGTCAGCACATGTGTCTCCTCAGACAATTCATTTCTGAGTGTTAGACAAGAGCCCAGTTTCGGGCCCTGGAAGGGATCCCCTTCCTGCAACACCCTTATAGACGAAAAAATGTGCTACAATCTTGAACATTTATTAAGAAGCTACTCCTACAATTTATAAAAGAAAAAAGAAGCTACTGTATGTAACACATTCTACCAAATATGAGACACGGAGATAACAGTGCAACTGGCAAGAAATTTGCGTAAGAAAGGAAAATCCAAGGCTGTCTATTTCCCCACAGAATCCTTCCATCAAGGGAAATTCCACCGTGAATGTGAATTATGACTGCCATGAACTGATAAGGAATTAGATGGTTTAAGAAAAAAATAATCTGTGCAGTCTTGGGAAAGAGTCACACCTGGACTTGAGTCCAGAAAGAGCAGGAATAAATCCTTGGCTACACTGGGCTTTCAAATGTGCCTTTGGGACAGTACCTGACTAATTCAAGGTGATGGAGCTAATCAGTTTGGGTGGAATCGCTCTTATCTTTCCTGTGGGCCTTGGAGGTGCCCCTGCTGTGAGGGAAGAGAAGACTAATTCCCACCTTCCAGAAGCCTAGACTGGTCGGATGTAGGTCAGGGGAATTGCCTGCCCAGCACACCCTGATGTCAAAAGGACCCATCTTGGCCACCCAGAGTATGGGAGAAAATAGCCGTGAATTACATAGTGGTAAGTTGGAACTAAAGAAGGTTGAGTGCAAACAGTTCTTTGGTTTAGGACTTCCCAGGTGGCATAGTGGTAAAGAATCCACGTGCCAATGACCCAATCCACCCAAGAGACGCAGGTTTGACCCCTGCGTCAGCAAGATCTCCTGGAGGAGGAAATGGCAACCCACTCCAGTATTCTTGCCTGGGAAATCCCATGAGCGGAGGAGCCATGGACAAGCTAGAGTCCATGGGGTCACAAAGAGTCTGAAACAACTGAGCAACTGAGGACACACAAGCACACTCTAGCCTGTCTAACCAGTTGGGGTGTTGCTGACTGAAGACCCCATGCAAGAATGGGCATGTAGAACCATCAATGGAGAAATCACCGCCGGGCCGTCCTGACTGGGGCTCAACACCAGGCCCCGTTGTGTGTGTTGAGGAGAGCAGTGTATCCGTGTACTCAGACTAGGAACGCCCACCGCGGTGGGCGTGATCTGGGGACGACAGCTCGGCAGGAGACTAGGAACCCAAGCCTTAAACAGTGAGGGACAGCACGGAGACAGGAACACGGGCCCAGGGCCAGGCTGCCCAGCACTGGGGCGCCACAGAAACTCACCGTGTGGCGGGGACGGAAGAAATCCCAACCAAATTACAGCCTGTGAGAGGCTGGATCCAGCTCTCTTTCAAGAGTTCCTTTGAATTGCTGGATTAATTCTTCACCATCTTCCAAAAAGTCATGCTTCCCAAGTATGTGCAGACTCAAGTCTGTTTTAATTTGAAAAACTAGAAGGGGACTTTATTTTCACCCCCAAGTTGCTAAACAAAGCCCAGGTTAGCTTTAGTTTTGTTGTTCAGTCTTTTGTCTTTTCAATGCGTTCTTCTCCCGTTTCTCACAGTCCCTACCTGAGGCTTTTTTTCTCCTTTTCTGGTTTGCTCCTAGATCTGCAAAGCATGGGCGTGAGTGTTGGGATAAGGTTTAATGATCTCTCACTTACAAGGGAAAGGGAAAACTAGGTCAAATGTGTTGAAGATAATTAATTCCAATTTGTTTCCCAACCTCGGCATCCATCCAGGACTGCCAAGCTGATCATTTGTCAAATACTCCCAGATTCCTTCTAATCGTGGGCCAGTTTCCCAGGAAGCCTTGGTTGTGCTGAAAATTTGTGCAGAGGGAAGGAAACTCCAGGCCGGGGGCTGGCAGAGAGATGACACCCTCTAAGGGCCCTATCTATATTCTCTGTGTATTAGAACTCCCTTTTCTCATGTTCTTTATTTTTTTGTTTTTTTAACAATTTAATTTTTTAATAAATTATTGTTTTTTAACTTTTACAGTGCTGTCTTGGTTTCTGCCCTACAACAATGCGGATCAGCCATAATTATACACACAAGCCCTGTCTCTGGAGACGCCCACCCCTGCTCTCACCCCACCCCTCTAGTTCACCACAGAGGGCCAGACTGGGCTCCCTGTGTTACACAGCCACCTCTCACCAGCTTGCATTTTGTACGTGATAGTTTCTCCATTCCTCTCCTTCCTTCCCTGACTGTGTCCACAAGTCCATTCTCTACATCTCTGTCTCCATTCTTTCTTTGCAAATGGGTTCATCGGCACCATTTTTCTAGATTCCATATATATGTGCTAATATATTAATACTATATTTGTTTTCCTTTTTCTGAGTTACTTCACTCTGTACAACAGGCTCTAGGTTCATCGACCTCACTAAAAATGACTCAAATTCGTTCTTTTTTATGGCTGAGTAATATTCCATTGTGTGTGTCTATATACACACACACATATGTACCACATCTTCTTTATCAGTGTATCTGTCAGTAGACATCTAGGTTGCTTCCACATCCTGGCTACTGTCAACAGCGCTGCGGTGAACATTGGGGTACGTGTGTCATTTACAATTGTGGCTTTCGCAGGGTATATGCCCAGTAGGGGGGTTGCTGGGTCACATAGGACCTCCTTTTTATTTATTGTCCTTTCAATACTCACTTTCTTTTATAGAATCCCTTGAATTGACTGGGATAAAAACTTGGCTGCTAAAACCAGAAACAAGAGCAAGCTTAAATCAGCTAGAGTTTTATTTCTCCCTCTCATAAAAGTCAGTGTGGGTGATTCAGGACAGGTAATGAGTGTACAGATATCTCTTCAAGACACTGCTTTCAGGTGTTTTCTGTATATTCCCAGAAGTAAAATTGCTGGGACATGTCAACTCTATGCCTGGCTTGTTGAAGACCCACCATCTTGCTGTTGGTAGCGGCTGCACTGTTTTGAAAATGTTTTCTTTTTATAATGAAAGCTCTTAGGATTTCGTCTCTTAATAAGTTTCCAATACGCCATGTAGCCGCGGCCAAGGCAGATATCATGCCGTACGTTACATCCCTAGTAGTTATTTCTCATACAATTAGAAGTTTGTATCTTTTGACCTTCTTTCTCCAATTTCACTCCCCTCATAACCTGAGATAACCACAAATCTGATCACTTTTTCTGGTTTTGTTTTGTTGTACATTCCACGGGTAAGTGAGATCATACGGGGTTTATCTTTCTCCTACATTTTACTTAGCTTCATGCCCTCAAGGTCCATCTATGTTGTCAAAAATGGCAGGATTTCCTCTTTTATATATATATATACTGCTTCTGTGCTGTGCTCAGCCATGTCTGACTCTTTGCGACCCTATGGACTATAGCCGCCAGGCTCCCCGGTCCATGGGATTTCCCAAGCCAGAATACTGGAGTGGGTTGCCATTTCCTCCTCCAGGGGATCTTCCTGGCCCAGAGATCGCAATCCTGCATCTCTTCAGTGTCCTGCATGGACAGGTGAATTTTTTACCACTGTGCCACCTGGAAAGAATATATATATATATACATACTACATTTTCTTTATCCATTCATTCATGGATGGACACTTGAGTTGCTTTCATTTCTTGGCTATTGGAAATAATGCTGCTATGAATGTGGGGGTGCAGATATGTTTTCAAGTAAGTGTTTTCATTTCTTCTGGATATATTCCCAGGAGAGGAATTACTGGGCCGTACGGTAGTTCTATTTTTTAATTTTTTTAAGGAACCTCCATACTATTCTCCATAATGGCTTCAGTAGTTTGCACTCCCACCAACAGTACACAAGGGTTTCTTTTCTCCATATCCTGGCCATTGCTTCTCAGTTCTTGTCTTTTTGATGATGGCCATCCTAACAGGTGTGAGGTTATAGCTTACTGTGGTTTTGCTTTGCATCTCCCTAAAGAATAGTAACGATAAGCATTTCTCATGTACTTATTAGCCACGGGTATACCTTCATTGGAAAAATAGCTACTCAGATCTTTTGCCCCCTTTTAAGTTGGATTATTTGAGGGGGTAGCTTGCTATTTTGTTGAATTAGTTCTTTATGTACTTTGGATATTGCTTTTGTGTCTAGCTTCATTCATTCAACATCATGCCCATAGGACTTGTTTTTACCTTCACGTTTGGTGCTAGTTTGCTCTATCTTACTGCTGACTGGTACCCATTTTATAGATACACAACAATTTAGTTATGAGTCCTACTCTAATGGGTATTTAGGTTCCTTCCAGTCTGAAGCTCGTATGTAAGCTTGTGAATATTTGCATATGAGATTTTTGTGTGTGTGGACATATCACTTTAACTAGATGAATATCTAGCTGAACTGCTTGGTCACAGAGTTTGTTTCGTTTTATAAGAATCTGTCGAACAAATCTCAGAAGCCATTGTACCCTTTCAAACTCCCACCAGCAAAGGATGAGTGTTCCACTGATCCACAGCCCTGAGATCATTTGGGATTGTCACTCTTTGTTTCAGCTGTTCTAGTGGGTGGGAATTGCTGTCTCATTGTGGTATTATCTTGTATTTCTCTGATGACTAATGACAGTGGGCACTTTTTCACGTACTTACGGGTCATTTGTGTATCTTATATGAAATGTATTTTCATTTTTATCTACTTTTTCTTTATTGGACTCTGTCTTTTCAGTATTATTTTGTTGCATTGTTTTCCTGGTCTGCATATTCTAGAAAAATTACCTTGTCAGAAGTAAGTTTTCTGATATTTTCTGCCAGTCTCATCTTGCTGGCTTTTTTTCACTTTTAAAGACAGCTTTGAGACGTACAACAAACTGCACATTTTTAAAGTGTAAAATTTAATAAAAGTTGACATATGTACACCATGAAAACTGAGAGCACAATCAAGGCACTTGACTGTACCCATCAATCCATCACCTCAAACGTTTCCTGATGCCCCTTTGTGATTCCTTCTTCTGTACCCACCCACTGATCTCCTTTCTGTTACTGGAGATGAGTTTGCACTGTCTATATTTTTGTATACATTTATCATACCTGTTACCCTTTTTGTGTTTGACTAACTTCAATCAGCATCAGTTCAGTTTCGTTTTTCAGTCATGTTGACTCTTTGCGACCCCATGGAATGCAGCACACCAGGCCTCCCTGTCCATCACCAACTTCCGGAGTTTACTCAGACTCATGTCCATTGAGTTGGTGATACCATCCAACCACCTCATCCTGTGTCATCTCCTTCTCCTCCCACCTTCAATCCTTCCCAGCATCAGAGTCTTTTTCAATGAGTCAGCTCTTCGCACCAGGTGGCCAATATATTGGAGTTTCAGCTTCAGCATCAGTCCTTCCAATGAACACCCAGGACTGACCTCCTTTAGGATGGACTGGTTGGATCTCCTTGCAGTCCGAGGGACTCTCAATAGTCTTCTCCAACACCACAGTTCAAAAGCGTCAATTCTTCAGCGCTCAGCTTTCTTTATGGTCCAAGACTTACATCCATATGTGACTACTGGAAAAACCGTAGCCTTGACTAGTTGGACCTTTGTTGACAAAGTAATGTCTCTGCTTTTTAATATGCTGTCGACATTGGTCACAGCTTTTCTTCCATAGCTTTTTTTTTGGAGATTCCTCTCACACTCGCATATTAAGAGCTGATCAGAACCCACCAAACTTGGAGCTGCTTCCGACTCCGCTTCACTCAGATCCCCTCAGACCCCCCTCTCTCGACCCCCTCAGACCCCCCTCTCTCGACCCCCTCAGACCCCCCTCTCTTGACCCCCTCAGACCCCCCTCTCTCGACCCCCTCAGACCCCCCCTCACTCGGACCCCCTCAGACCCCCCTCTCTCTACCCC